>JAGFPH010000210.1:623524-675107 GCA_018207615.1 Philaenus spumarius
GAAATCAAGTACAGTGAAATAATAAAACACTAAAAAACTTAATTAACCTAGATTTAAATCACTTGAAATAGACGTCCATATGGTTTGTTTGCTGCAATTAAAATTCATTTTGTTTAAAAATTGAGGCACTACTACTGTTTACATATTTTATTTGTGTATTAATTAATTATGTCGTTAATTCTGTTCTGTATTTGAGGCAGTACTAAGTCCGAAAACGTTTTGTTGGTTCAGTACATAGTTTTGGAAGAAATAATGCACATTTTGTTATTATTCTTATTACCCTAACGTCAAATCATCCTGATTACCCAAAGGTTTGAATAGTTTAGATGAAATTTAGAAGTAATACTACGATTAATAATACTAGTAAAAACTGTATAAACAATGGTACACTCCAGAATAATGAGACTACTGTTTTAGTTATAAATAATAAATATAAATTTTATAAAATGTGCCAAGTACAAAATACCATACATAAAATACAACTTTTTCTATATTAAGTTTACGAATCAAAGTTTTTAAATCCTATAACATACTATGCAGAAATAATATGCGTATATAACTAATTAATTATGGAGAAGTGGTTGGAGGACTGGGTATTGAATCAGGAAAGGCCAGTACGAACAAGTTTGATGTTTTAACTTGCAGAAATTGGGTTTTAAGTAATCTAGAGCTTCTTAAATTATTTTTTAATTTTGTCATAAGATAATATGTTATGCTTTTATAACTAACTTAGTTGTATTCCAATGGGAGGTGTTCTAACCCATAAACCTTCCTTGGTAACGCCTATATGATTGTAATGCTTATTATTTTAGGTTATTAACAAGTTCACTGCTAAGGACTCACATGTGAGCTTGACACTGCACACTATGACCTAACCTAACCTAACCGACGCATAGTGCATTGCGTGCTTGCATGCCAACCCCCATAATGGGAATATTTTCAATATCCAATGCATTGCGTGCTTCGCACGCCAACCCCTGTTTTAGGAATATTTTCAATATACAATGCATTGCATGCTTCGCACGTCAACCCCCATGTTTGGGGTATTTTCAATACACAATGCACTGCGTGTTTCGCATTCCAACCCCCGTATTGGGAGAATTTTCAATACACAGAGCATTGCGTGCTTCGCACGCCATTTTTAAGTCCATGTGCTAGTTACGTATAAAGGTTCAAAAACAAAAAAATTAAGTCATTTCTACTCATGTAGACTATAAATATAACAAATAAACGGTCAGCTCCTAGCATAGGAAATACGACATTTGCGTAGCAGTGAACTTGTTAAAGTAACATTAAACTTGCTCATACGTCCAACTTGTGGAAATTCGTCTCAACGCGGACGGTGCAATTATTTCTTTAAGAATACGAGCTTCAAACAAACCTCTCGAGTCCCTGACCTCGTCATCTTCACCACAATAGACACGATGCCAATAACCGAAAATAACCGACGTTATTGCTACAACTATATCAAATTGCTCTGATGCGGCATGCTAGTAAATTACCAATCTTCCATTATTGTATGTTATTACTTGTGTTGAATTTCTTATTAAGCATGTCTGCTTCAGTGAGGTAACAATAAGATTAGGTTAAGCTAAATGAGTGTAGGCCTAATTGTTTCATCTCAAAATGTTAATTTTAGGTAAAATTTTTTATCTTTGATCATCTTTACTGTATTTCTTTCATGTCATTCGGTACCCTGTATATAGATAACTAGGGGAAACCTAAAAGCTAGAAATACAAAAATAATTGCTTCAAATTTTGAAATCAGCTGTTAATGGAAATATTGGAGCAAACAGCAATATTATCTATTATTTTATCCAATTGGTTGCTATGGTAATAAATGTAAATACATGTGTTTGTTTATCATTCTAGGTCTAACCCAAGATTTTTTCGGACTAAATTTGCAAATATTGAAATAAAAAAAGGTTTTTATAGGAAAGAATTAGCCAATGTTACTGAGGGATAGTGTAGCTTTTTATTAGTAAAACTATGTTTTCAATCGGTTCAGTAGTGCCGGAGATTACCCCCTGCATACAAACAAACAAAAAAACAAACTTTATCCTATATTCTTAAATGAGCAATAATTGTATGTTTTTGCAGAATTTAATTTCGAAAACGGCTCTAAGGATTCCCTTGTAATTTGGTACATAAGTTATTTGTTACCCAAAAAGTCAGTTGGACTTATTGAAAATTACCGGAAAACATCTTAATCTAAATTAACATCTACATCTTTTTTTCAAATTAAAAAGTAAAATTTGTCCATTTAAAATACACAGCACAGCTGATGCATAATTTGTCCATTTAAAATACACAGCACAGCTGATGCATAAATGTTTTCAATGCCAGTACCATAATCAGATGTTTCCTTTAAAGTTGTGTGGTAGGCCTAATGTGTATCAGTAGTTACCATAGCAACTAATAAATATCATATAACACTGCAGACGTTAAACAACAACAACTTCTAAAACTTACCCTTTATTAATTAAGTTGTGAAATGTTATAATAGGCCTAACCTAAAAAAATCCTATATGGTATTTACACTCATTTAGGGTACGTTAAACTATAAACAAACAACAATGTTTAAATACATTTACAATATTTAAACACAAACCTAACATACTTTGCAGTTTCCATGATGTTTAATACTGTACATTGAGTATGTTTATCACTTACATACCTGATATATACTTTAAAAAAAAAATTTTTTTTTTAAATAGTCAATCGATAAAAACATATCAATTAAACATATTTATTAAAATGTTTTAATAAAATAATCTTTAAAGATAATTTTATAATTTGCTTTATCGGGGATATAAAACAAAGCTAGAGTTTAGCTGATGGGATAGTAACCAGATCGTAGATCGGCTTCCAACTAGTCTCTTTATAATATTAGTATAGACTAGGGGAGACCCCTGCGTGCTCCGCACGCCAACCCCCAATGGAACCTTCTAAAAACATATGTTATTCTTTATTTATAATAAATGTGTAGGATTAATAATATCCTCAAAACTAAGATGGCAAATAATGTTATATGTTCAAATTAAATTATTTCTTACATTTTATAACAGCAGTTATAATCCTATTACTTTAAAAATGAGCAATTCTTGGAACTTTGTATCTTTGTATCTGACGCGGATCTCGATAACGGCTCTAACGAATTCAAAGAAATTTTGTATTTAGGTGTAGTTTTGATTTTTAAGTACACCCATATAGTTGTATTTCGTGTAAAAACGAGATTTTTTGAGAAAATCTAATTTAAAAGTTCAAAAATTTTAACATTGGGTCTTATGGGTTGCCATGTTGGTTACAAAATAAGAACGAAATAGTAAATAAAGTGATTAAAACAGCTGTTTATAAACAAGCCAATTTAGACTGTTTTATCAGCTGTTCATTGGATAGTTTTTAATTACTGTTAAAAAAACAAGCAAATTTATACTGTTTTAGCACGTTGGAATTAGAATAAATTGGGCCTGATTTAACAATTATTTATTTTGTCAAAAATAAAAGGTAAACTTGTCAAAGATGGATAAATTCTAATAGTCAATTTTGTAATATAGGCCTGGCTCACAGAGCCCCTAGTAATGGTTAAAAGAACCAGCAAGCCTCAAATCTACACTTTAAAACATTAACCTAATAGCTAGAAATACAAAAATAATTGCTTCAAATTTTGAAATCAGCTGCTAATGGAAATATTGGAGCAAACAGCTATATTATCTGTTATTTTATTCAATTGGTTGCTATGGTAATAAATGTAAATACATGTATTGGTTTATCATTCTAGGTCTAACCTAAGATTTTTTCGGACTAAATTTACAAATATTGAAATAAAAGAAGGTTTTTTTATCGAAATGAACTATAGTTTTTATTAGAAAAACTATTTTTTTAATCGGTTCAGTAGTGCCAGAGATACCCCCTACATACAAACAAAAAACAAACTTTACCTTTTTATAATATTAGTATAGATAAAATTTACCTAATGGAATACTCTTATATCTTCTTAGCTCAGGTATGACTTTTTTGAGAAGGCAAATGTGAATTAATCTAATATTAATCCGGCATACGTTTACTAAATGAAATCAATATATTTGTTATTTGGTATAAACAGATATAAATCTATTATATTATAATAGATTAGAGAAATCTGGGCTTACAGTTCCGAGAATCAAGATTAATGTCATTGTGGTCCGAAATGGGGTCCCAACATTGGATCCATTCGAAATTAAGGTGTTCAAAGTTTGGTTATCATACATGGCTGGAATAATACCGTGTCTGTGCATAGTGCCATTTTTCTATCGAAATTAATCTTCCAACCGAAGTGGTTTTCAATCGAACAAAAATTACGACGAAATTTGTCGTAGTAAAATCACAGATGTACAACAAACGTTCATCTTTCACTCAACACGTTATACGTGGAGATGTAATATTGTAAAGGTTCTCCAGACAGCCTGGCGGCCGATAACAGCTGATACGGTGTCGTAATGCGCATGCGCAGAGCATAACATGACGTGGACATCTTTTGTTGCAGAGTTAACTGTATAATCTAACTTCAATACAATCAACCAACACAGATAACCCACTGGCCAAAATTGGAATTGTCGATAAAAATATGTGCAGTTGCAATATGCGATTACAATTTTATTGCAAAGGAAATTTAAATTAAATGCGTGTTAATAAAACTTGGCTGATAATTTCATAAATTCTCTGAATCACCTCAAGTCCATCCACTATAAGAACAATGTTAATTTTATAACTTGGCAAATTAGCTATAAACTATGTACACAATGTATTTTATGCCCAGTGTTATCCTATGCATTAAGAACAATTTTACAAACAATAATACATTATAGACGCAATTAATTGTTTTTAGACTAACAAATATCTATTTACAGTTTAACGCTCCGAATGTTATAGGTTTGAGTTTGATTCCATCTTAAGGTTAGTTATTATGAATAAGTGATGCAAGATATATTATTAGTAATAATAGAAATAAATTGACCAAAATGTTACTAATTTTTCTGTGAGTACGGTAAACATAATCAATGAAACTATTAGTTTCCCTGATAGATATTGTAATAACTAAAGATATGCTCATGCTGAACAACTTTAAGGATTTTTGCTTATTCTCCTAGTACATCAAGGGAGATAGTACGTGTTGGAAATTAGAGCATTTGCTTTGACTTCTAACGAATAACATTTAGCTGATGCTAGAATTCACTAAGGTAATCTTCAGACCATAAATAAATGCTTTAAATGTCAGTTCTGAAAACTTTTTAGCTTGAACAAATTTGAACATAATTCTTACATAATTGTTTTTTGACAATAATTTTCAGTCACACATACCTTTTATTTCGCGTCGCTCACAGTACTAAAATAGTAATCAACTTTTACCCACAGCATGAAATAAGAGGGTAAAACAATACATGTTCACAATTTTTTCAATCAGGTGACCAATTTTTTAGACTACCACTTATGAAATGAAAGAGTAAATAATATTGTTAAACTTCAGTATAATCCTACTATTAAATTATGACAAAGTTAGGTAATTGTTTACTTTGCTAAAGATATAAACTGTACAGCAGTTTAATGGAACAAATTGAAGCTGTCGTCATTTTTTCGTTGTAAGTTATTTTAAAATTAGCCACAAGATTTGAGGCCCCAAATCAGTTTTATGTAACAGTTTTCAGATAAATACCGTTTAATCTGCAGTTTCAAATGTATTATAACCAAATAATAATTCGACCACGCAGCTGAACCGCTGACTTGCGTTGAGCCAATTTCTAAAATTGAGTTTATATGTTTTAGGGTTTCAACCAATTATTTTGGAAATTGATCTATTCATGAAGGCGCTGAATAGCTGCCTGTGTGTACGAAATAAATTAGTAGAATATTATTTGCACCTAAGCCTCCAGCTGCGACTCACGCGCTCCTTCGTTCAACTCGAAGCGGAAAAACTCGCTTTGCATAGTCCTTGCGGCCTCGAGTTATGGATTGCTTCACTTCGATCCCAGCGTACAAACTCGGCCGTCAGCCTCGGGTTAGAAGAAGTCCCCATAGAAAAATCTCCCACGTGGATTTGAACGATTTTAAGTTTTGATCTATTTCGGGGTAATTTCGTGTAAAATGTGCAGAATAATATCCTACATTATTTTTTTTTAAATAAAACCACAAACAAATTTCATTCTAGTAAGAAAAATCTAAAAAAATCTAATAGTCACTTCCGGTTTATAACGTGCTCCCGGTCGTCAGAGCGCAATCACATATATACACAATTTTTAATGACACCTCAAAACATGTTCTGGGGACCATTATCGGTGCTCATTGACTACTCCTGACCATAGTTCTCACCATAATGGTCACTGCAATAGCTCATTTTTCCTATGGAAATTCGCTAATAATAGTGGCCACACTAGTAAATTCTAGAGCTAGCAGGTTCTTGAACTTATGAGTTACAGCATTACTTTTTTCTTAAAAGAGATACTAAACAACCTTTTGCATTTCGTAGTAGCATTTGCTTATAAGAAAAAAATTTAATTGTATTTTTCTAAAAATCGTGTTAATTTTAAAAATCAATATGATATATTATTTTTTATGTACAACAATAGGTAGGTGGATGTAGCAGAATCTAAACCAAGATAAATGACATACACTCTGTG
Source organism: Philaenus spumarius (assembly GCA_018207615.1). Lineage (NCBI taxonomy): Eukaryota > Metazoa > Arthropoda > Insecta > Hemiptera > Aphrophoridae > Philaenus > Philaenus spumarius. The sequence goes on from JAGFPH010000210.1 coordinate 630,178, forward strand.
GTTACAATACAATCAGTGTTATTTCATAATGCTTCTTCATATTTCAACGCGTGCACTTTACGAAATGTTTACCATTTTATTTTTCCTCAAATTTCACAACTCAGGCCTACGATTGAACTTATAACGGGCCGAAGATAGTGTGAGTAATACCCGCTAGAGTTGCTTCATCTACTGGCGATGCGTAATATCACAGAGTGAACAGTTAGGCGACTATAGTTTGTAAGAATTGGGAAGGACTCTGAGTGATTAACATCCCTTCCACCAACGCACGCACACTCGCCAGCATTGCCGCAACAGGCCCTACCTACCTCTCGCAGGTAGTCAATGACTCACCCACTCAAGAGCATAATAAAAAATGACAACTTTGTGATTTCAAAAATTTTTTCTTTTCGTTTTAGTTTTTTTATGATCTACATAAAATTCTGAGCAAATTGAGACCAAATACGATATAATTACAATGATTTTGAAGTATATAAAACTAAACTCAGTCTAACCATGAACCCGAGGATAAATTAAATAGTACTGTAAAATGTTTGGTATACTCCAAATAAAATATTTAAATTAATAAAGTGTAAAAAATGATAGGTTTCGTTATTAGTTGACTTAGATGAAATCTTGGTTACAAGGGAGTTAGAAACAATACAAACAAATATAATTCTATAAAAAAATATATAATTCTATGTTTATACAAACATCCACATTTGTTGATCATTTGTAGATCTAAATTGAAATTTGAATAAGAAAACAATTCATTAAATTTATAATACGTCATACAACAAAGAACAGTATTTACACGAACATGAGATTATAACAAATATTATAAGAACAGTATTTACACGAATTACAAACTAGTGGTCTCAAGTGCAGTGTTATGTTATTTGTATTGGCAATTAATTGGGGAAATTTATATTAATTAAGTTGCAGCGTATTCTGTATTTAAACTATTTATTTCTTATTTTATACTTACATGTATATTGTCATACGGCAATGACAATTTTAACAGCATGTAAATATGTGTAAAAAGTTTAAAAATACAATACTTTAATGAATGAGTGCTATTTGTGTATTTATAGCCGTTTATTTGTTAAAGTTGATGAAAGCAAGTCGTGTTTGGACTCTTTGTTCTTGTTATTTTACGTAGATAACAATGGTAATAATTGTTTTAACTTATAAAATGAAATTTAAAAAAATATTTCTTAAACTAGAATGCCCAGTAGGAACCCGAGCGGGGAAGGCCAGGTAGGCGACCCACCCGTGTCTGTGTGGTAGTAAGGGTTCACTAATCACTCAGAGTCCTTCCCAATTCTAACAAACTATAAGTTGTATACGGGCCTTTTTGAAGGAAAACCAGCGCGCAGGCGCCGTGCGAATTACGCGTATCGTTTCTTCGGTTTTCTAAAATTTATCACCAATTAGACTCACTCAGTGCACCTACAGATTTTGATCAAGGAATCAATTTTGTTGAAAATGAAAGTGAATGATGATGTACTGTCGTCAGCCAATTGACTCAGACAGAACAAACAAAACTACTGTTTGTTTTAAATACATTTTTATATTTGAATTGAATGCCTTTTAATTCCGATTCATATCTCAGTTACGAATTGAAAAATTAATGTACATTTTTAGTCCAAATTATAAAATTTTCTCAGTAGATAAAACGAATTTGTTATACAAACACCGTATGACTCTTGTTTCAGATTTTATAGAAGCCAACATTTCTCGTTTCTTAATTAATCTCCCTCATATCCACATTACTTATATGGTTATTTGATTTTTTTAATTTAGGAATACATAGGCCTACTTCTTTTAACAATATTTTGAATACGTTTTCTTTTCAGATCAATGGTATATTTTAAAGTTTACCTGTTTAACCATGTAAAAAACATTTGAAAACAACAAAATATAAAACAAACTGAAAAAAATTAATAAATCATAGCAGAGATTTGTTTAGTACTAAATTACATTATATTATAATTATTTGCCCAGCGTTTAGGATCTGTCGTACAAGCAGCAGGAGATATTCTTTATAAAACCAGACGAGAGAAAATGTATTAGTATTCATTGTCACATTTCTTTTGTCGCCATCCTCAACTTTATTAATTACGACTATGAAAAACCTTGTTCTTTATGTTTACTGTGATATTAACTACTGTAATACAAAAATAGATCCATCGACTGAAAGCTAAATGCAGGGCTATGATTCACGAAGATAACGGAAGACTTTGAGGTTATGTTACGACAGAGTCGTAGTGCTAGGCCTACTTTATATTAGCAAACAGTCTATTAGTCAATGTCACTACAGCTGTGAGGCTGTGGCTATGAGTATTGCTTCACTTTCACGTTGTATGATTGTTGACATTGCAACTTCACATCGCTCTATTGTTTACTTCATTCGCGAAACAGTTTTATCTTAAGTCGAAAAAACCTTCAACAAATCCGATTAGTTCTAGGAAAACGATTTTATAGACATCCACAATAAATAATGCATAGATATTTTCCCTATGATATTTCAGAAAAACATTTTATGTTTGGGCTACTTGTCGACATTGTTATAATATACCAATGTAGGCATATCACTCAAGAATAGCCTACCATAATATTATTATTATTACCGTACTGTCGCCCACCTCTTCTTCATATTATTTATACATTTTATATAAATGATATTTTTCACTGTTTAAAACAATTTGCAAACGGCAAACGTGTGATCAATGAAAGAAAACTCATTATTAGCGAATTTCCATAGCAAAGATGAGCTATGTAGTGACCCTTATGGTGAGACCTAAGGTCAGGAGTAGTACTAGTAAATGATCACCAATCATGGTCCCCAGAACACGTTTTGGGGTGTCATTAAATTGTTTATATATATACCTACGTATAGGTATATGTGTTCGCATTTTAAGTCTGATTTGGTCCAAATTCGGTACACACGTTGGTTGTCTAAGTCGCTTGGACGAATTCGTTAGCCAAAAAACCAACAATCGGAAGAAGTTTTGCAACCGGAAGTAACTATTTTCTGCGACTTTTCGTACAAGAATTAATTTTTTTAGAATTTAATCTAAACAAATAATTTAAGATATTATTCTGCACATTTCATTTTTTGACACGACCTTATAGCTCGCTTGGTTCCCCCAAAATCGATCAAAATGAAAAATACTATAAAAGTACCCGGTACACGTGGATTATTTTACCTGGGGGGGGGGGGGGGGGGCATCTTCTGATCCGAGGCCAACGGTCGAGTTTGTACGCTGCGAGCGAAGCAAAGCAGTACATAACTTGAGGCCGGGGGCACGGAACGGAGTTCAAACTCTGCGAGTCTTTCCGCTGTGAGTGGAAGGAAGGAGCGCGTGCATCGAAGCTGGAGGTTTAGGCGTAAACAAATTCTACTAATATATTTCGTACACACATTTGAGTAGATCATTTTCCCAAATAGTTAATTGATACCCTAAAACATATAAACTTAATTTTGTGTATTCGCTCAACTCAAGTCATAGGTTCAGCTGCGTGGGCGAATTATTGTAAAAGTGCCATCAAAAATGTGTTTCTTATAGTAAGCCGTTGTAGTTCTATCACTGGTACTCTTACTATGTGTCTACTGATTATAATGCATTGTTATTAATATAATTCTGGTGAAAGCTTTTTTTCATGAATCAAATCCAGCAAATAAAATAACGAAAATGAACAAAAAAAAAGTCTAATCCAGTCATAATGTCCAGTAGCGATGGCTAGAACTTAATTAATATATTAAAACATAGAAGCTTGTTATTTATTTACACTCTTATAGCTTGGATAAGCATATTGCAGCTCCTTCAGCGGTATATTATAATGTAAACGCATAACATGTTATTACTTGTGTTATTGCATTATTCTGTTTTAGATAAGGTCTTATTTTACCTAATAATGCAGTAAATTGATAATATTACATAATAATTGTTTTTGGTAATCATTGTATATAGTTCGACTTCAGTTTCAACATATTTAAATATACATAGTGATTCAGAATGTCTCGGTAACTCATTCTAGAGCTAAAAATAAGAAAAAAGTTCATATAAACATAGGCCGAAAAAGGTTTCGTTTTCCAGATATTCGCCATTTTGTTTTTTTTTTACAAAATAATTCATATCTAGAGAAAATTTTGATTGATTGAGTTCAAACTTGGCATGCAGTTTAACCTAACTATGTACCTAAAGAAAAATAAACGGTTACATCCAATCATGCTTATAAAAATAGCGGCTGTTTGAAATTTCAATCCTAAATTACTCAAAAACCATAGTTTTTAAAAAAATGTCTTGACACCTTTTTTGTAGACCGTTTGAGTCAATATTGGATGGTGTAGTTGTCAAAACAATCGAATGAAGGATAATAGTTAAGTTATGTGTAATAAATTGGGTTGTTCAACCCTGCATCCTATACCAACATAGTAAACACAACAATTGTATGTACGTATGGTGCTATTATCTTTAACTTAGCTATTATCCTTCATCCGATTGTTTTGACAAATACACCATCTATTAGGGAATCAAAAGGACTACAAAAAAAGAGTCTTGATTTTTTTTTGTTTTAATGTACGGTTTTGGATAATTCAGGTTTGAAATTTTCAAACAGCCGCTATTTTGAAGCGCATGATTGGATATAATCGTTTATTTTTCTTGAGATAGATCATTGTTTGGTTAAACTTCGTGCCAAGTTTGATTTCAATCAGTCAAACATTTCTCAAGGTATGCATTATTTTATCACAAAATCAAAATGGCGGATATCTGGAAAACGAAACGTTTTTTGGCCTATGTTTAAATGTAGTTTTTTCTTATTTTTAGCTATAGAATGAGCTACCGAGACATTAGTTCTGAATCACCCTGTATATAGACGTACATGTAAAAATAAAACAATGTTGACTACCATTTTTGCCTCAATAACAATCTCACTCAACTTTTTTAGTGACTGGAAGTGAGAGATTTTTCTAGTAGCGGTGTAATCATGCTCCAACAAATTGCAAACAGGCTTTCCTAATCTCGTTCTAATTCCGGAGTGGAAAAATCCCAAAGAAAGCCACTCTACTCTATCCAATAAATACGTCGTATTATAATCTGTTTAATAATGCATGACAGTGATAGTGCATATTTAATTTGTTCGTTCACTTGTAAGTGCACATATTATCTAGGCTATATTCTCTCACAAAGAGAAAACATCGAAATATTTATAACGATTATACTTAAAACCTTAGAAGTACCGGTATTTGAAAAAGTGCCAACGTTTGTTCAGTTTGAGGAACTTTTAAAAATTCACGTTTTTTCCAAAACCCAAATATTTGTTACGTAAGTTTATTATTTTAATTTTATTTATAATTTTTTATAGGTATAAGTTTTATAGTAATTAACTTTTACAATTTAAAAGTAATGTGATCCAAAATTTTATTATTTTTTTTTAATAACGTAGAGAAAATTTTTTTGAAAATGAATATAAGTTATATTTACACAAATATGTCACTTTTAAATGGATGTTAGTCTATCATTATTCATTTAGAAGTTGTCAGCACAAGATTAAATTTTTCCTTTAAATTTGCCCTAAAGAAATACTGTAGAGGATGGTTTTATTCTTCACTTCGAAATAACTTTATACATATTTTGTTTATGAATATTCACTTTAAAGAGACGAAGAACATACATTTCGGCTAGTATTGATATAGTAAGTTAGGCCTATACCTTTTGAAAATAATATTTAAATTTCTTTTATTATTTATATTATTTCGATTAAATAAAATGTCTACGTATAAATTTGTTTAAAGAAAACATTCATAAAATCATCTGTATGCTAAATGAATAACTTGAAAAGTAGGTTAAAATATTAGTTTTTTTATAGTTTAATCTTTCTTTCTCGAATTAGTCGCGTTTGACGAGCCTTGCATTTGGTCCGCACTGCAACTCGACCATTGTCCGACATTATTGTAAAACTGTCACACGAATACACGAATTAAATGACGCGACTTGTTTGTTCTGGGAATATATACTCGTGTCTCTAAACGCAGCGTGATTGGTTAATGACTGTCGAATTGTTTCCAGTGATGCAACATTACAATAAATAATAAAGTTTTACCTCGACGTTAAGGTTGTTGAACCGTAGTCTATTAATACAGTAATCACTAAAACATTTTGTTGCGAGTAAAATACTTCTGCGTTACATAAAAAATATGAATGTAATTATTCAATGAACCGGTGCAAAAACAATTATAAGGATTAAGAATGTTCGTCAAAAGTCAGGGTTCTGGTGAATGAAACTATAATAAAACAACTGTGATACAATCATGGCGTGATAAACACAAAATTATAATATTGTTATCAAAACTTATTTGATCGCATCATCTATTTGTGAATAAATAAAAGATGGGATGGAAAAACAAAAAGTCAGATTAGAACCTTTGACAACATAAATAACCTCTAATTATTAAATCACCAAAATGATAACGACTGAGCCACTATCATCCCAATATTGTTTTTCGCCTTAAAAAAAAAAAAAAAAAAAAAAAAAAAAAAATTGTTGCAGAAAGCTTGATAAGATAGGAGGCAAGTCTTTACACTTTTGTCCAAATAAAAAAAAGCGAAAATACGATTTTATTTTGAGCAAAATTTGAACTAGGCCTATAGGCGACATTAAAACCGATTTTGTTTTCATAAAACTAACTAAAACGATTTTCGAATTAAGTAGTGTGGACAAACATTAATGACCAATTTTTCAAGCATAATGTTTATGTTATAATGTTGAAATATGTATTATGTTTATTTTTTCATTTCCCTATTTATGGCAACTTTCTTATTCTATTGTAAGTACATATGGCTACTGTTTGTCAGATAGTTTTTTTTTTTTTTTAAAGCTAAGCCTAATTTACTCGAATTATATATTTTAAGATATAATCAATTCTTCATTGTAGCCTACATTTTAATTCATAAAACACTGTAGACTAATAAGTTTAAATAGCAAACAAATCTATCCAAAGTCGTATTGTGTGTGAGTACGGAAAACAAAATGTAGTTTTAATGAATGCTATTGATAATTAATTGTTAAAATAATATACTGTTAAATTTCTGAAAGATAATATTATGTTTATGTAAATAAAAAACGAACTCCTAATGGATAATATACACGCCTAAGTACTACATTTTATGTATAGTCTATTAACTAACTCTAAATTTTGTTTTGAATCCTTGGTTTAAAAAAAGAAATGTGTTTGCAAAAACTAAAAATATTTGATACATTTTTAGGAGAAAAATAATATACATAAAATATACAAAATATATAAAAAGTACACAATTTTAAACTACCTATAGGCCTATAAAATAAAAAAAACAAGTATTTTAAGGTCATTTTTAAATTAGTGTAAATGAAAAAAAACCCAAATAAATACATAGTAGGTTATAAATAATATTTTCCGATAAGATTAACTTTTGAATAATTTCTTAATTCATTATTAACATCTAAATATGATAAAACTTCTTATATGAAATACAAAATAAATAAAATAAGTAAACCGTTTTTTGTAATTTTATGTAATTACTGTTATCAGTACATATGATTTATTTAAATTAATTAAGTTAATCTTATAAGACAATTAATATTCAAAATCAAATCTATTTAACAGTTTTATCTTTGACACTATTTAATTTAATGTCCTGCAAACAATAAAAGGAAGTGACTAAAATCTCAAAAATCAGTACGCCTATTGTATTTTAAAAGACGAATAGAATGATGGCAAGATACGTTTTGACCGTAAATGATATTCTTGATCCAAACATCTTGTTACGTGTTACAAATATTAACCAGAAGTGCAACACAAAAACGTTCCCCTCCGAACTCGTCAACATAATCACGAACAAAACCGATCGCTACCGAATAGCGTGTAACAGGTCCTAAAGTTTTTGAGTCGGTAAACAGGGAAGATAAAAATATTATTGGGCCTTTTTCAAAACCTGTCTACGGGTATAGGTTAAGAGTGCGGCGATTGGTTGGAGGGGATAGTAGGATGCGTTTCTATTGGTCGGACGACGCGAGGGTAACACCAGGAGCGGGAGATCGTGGAGGGAATTTGGCGCGAGTGTATAGTGTCATAACTGCATCAGCCGCTGTTCGGAGAGGTTGTTTAGTTCAGTTCTGTCGTTCAGAGAGTGCGTTTCGGGAGTTAGTTCCGTATTAGTGTTGTTATATGTGTCATTTCCTCATGGCGATACCTTTCAATTTGCCCTCAGACGAGGAAACCGAGGAGAATTATAGGAGAATGGACCAATTGTTAGCAGACCTTTATAGTATACTTCGTCAGATTTTACTTCGTCCGAGATTTCATCAGCCACCTGCTAGAGGTAGGGACTTGTTAATTTTGTGCATTTTAGAACTTAGTTTATTTTAGTTGTGTGGTCATATTCCCATTTTTTTTTAAATATTGTGTTTAGTGATTTTGATTATATTTTAAATTTTAGTGAGTTAGATTATATTTTAAATATTATGTTTAGGGATTTTTATTTAAAAAAATGTTAGACAATTTACGTGATGAGTGTTGACAAATTTAGCGAAATGGCATAACTACAATACATAATAAATAATATTGTAAATTTGTATAAAATTATATTAACAATATCTTTTTAAATAAATTACTCTTAATTTTATTAACTAAATTAAAAGACAGTTAATTATTTTAATACATTTTATTAATACCGAGATTGTTAAATAAAACACCCTTCTATAAAACAGATCCTTTAAAAATATGTAATTTATGTAAATTGACGGAACATTTAAACATTTACATTTATGTAAAACGAAATAAGTTTAATAAATATTATAATTTATAGGCCTATTTCGAAAGTAAAATGATTGAACGCAGTTTAGTAATTTGAAACTTGTTGCCGCAGAATCAGGGTCAGTAGGCCTAAACCCACGTGGGTTCTGTAAACTGTCAGGCGCGGAGTCATGTGCGAATATCTTACTTTAACATATTTCTTTCGGTTTATGTATAAATTTGGTATTGAATAAATTTGAATTGGTAGTGTGAAGTATACAATTACTAGTGTATTATAATTAAAAGTGTACAAATTACGAAAATTGAATAATATTACGCAAAATTTACTGAGAATATAAAAGTTGTGTAATTTATTATAATTAATTGTATTGTAATTTTCTGAACTAAATGTATACTAATAATAAAAACAAATATGAATTGATTACATTTATTTAGATTTATATTCTTAACGATTTTTTTCAAAATATAAAACAAATTTTATTGTTTTTCTTACATAGGCGTTCGGGCACTCGGCCTAATAATACAAACTAACTACACTATGAACTTTTAATTTTACCCTTGACCAAATTTTCTTACAAAAATATTAGGGTACTAAAATATTTAAAAAAATGTGGAACTACTTTAAATAAAATATTGTTTGTGTAAAATAGGAGTATTTAAGAACATCAAGTTTCATTTCAGTTATTGGTAAATCTTACCTTAATTATTTCGAAAACTTGACCTTGGCCAAACAGGGTTACCAACCTTTGCCGTGAATCACTAGGATGCGCCTGCACCCATTTTTTGTTAGACTTCGTTTCTTCATTATCTTTGAAATATTACCCGCAACGCTAATGTCACGTGAAGAAATAATAATAATTTAAAAAACACTTTTCGATATTTAAAAATTTGCAATACAGTAAATAGTTTTTATAAGGGTATGTTGTGTACAAATTTTGTTTAACCATTTAAAAATAAACTACAAAATAAACAAATTGGCTTACACTTATGGTTCCTCTGTTTCATCAAACATTTGTTGCATTCAAAATATATTTGTAAATAACATAATAAATATATTTATTTTTCTCATGCGTTTAGAACATTATTAATAGTTTTTAAAATTATTATTATTTAAAATTACGTATTCCTAGAAATATTTAAGCCCCACATTATATTTAAAATAAACTATATTTTCTGCGACAGTATACATCTAATCACAAAAAAAACCTATTATAGAGTTGATCAAATAGTTATTCAGCTACATTTGCACCGTTATTTTAATCAAATTTATCATGGTTGTATGGGAACAAGTTTAACATAAAATAAAACCTTTACAATAGTATACAAGACATTATGGTATTACACAACCGAGATCGGACGGTGGCCTTGGCCCTCATCATTCGCCCAATATCCTATTTGTTTGAATTAGCGACTTCGTGATATCTCTCAAAATAACGGGTTGTTCGCGCAATGAGGGAATCCCCGCTCTTTCAAGTACGTTGACATCATCTTTAGACTTGTTTGAACCTGTTCGCTTCTGGCGTACGCACGCGAGCCTAGTTCGCTGATTATCAATTCTATTTGTCTTGTGTTTTCGTTTTATATAACAGAGACTAAATTATTTATATTAATATTATTTTTCCCTTAAAATACACATTTACATTTGTTAATGTGTAATTAGTTTATTTGTTTAAATAAACAAGTAGCGTAAAAAAATAATAAACAATTTTAACATTGTTGTTAATATAACATTTTAATTAGTTTCTAATTTAAAATTTGTATGTGAATATATTTTTCAATATTGTTAAAAACTAAATTTAGATTGTAAATTAATACGAAAACGCCTTCAAAGTCGGCAATACTTCCCAAAATACATACCTGTTTAGATGATCGCTCTAGGAAAGTTGCAATAATTAAATTAGCAATCAAAATGGTTGTAGACTATAATAGCAAACTTAAAATTTCGGTTTTTACAAATTTGATAAATTTTTAAACAGTAATTAAAAATCTATTATCTGTCATAGTGGAGACTTTAGAAGAAAGTGGTTAGGTTAAGTAATTTTCATTTATTCAATTGGTAATCCATTTCTTGATTTCTGTACATTAAATTTAGGTGTGGGCTCAACAAATCTTTTTGTACAGATAATATGTAATAAGTTAGTTTATAATTCTCATCAGGATTTTTATTAACCTATTTAAACTTTTCAACTTTCATTAAAATAGATTAGGCCTACAATCAAAGTAATGTTAAGTCAATCTAATAATTTTACAGACGGAAAAGTATTAAAAGTGTAAAAGTTTGCACTGATATTTTAAATTTTTTGCTCTTTCTCTAATAACATTTATTTGTATGATACCAACTGCGTCAAACTCTAAACCGGCTAAAATAAACATAAACTCGTTTAAAATAAACATAAATTTAGTGTCATCACCTACAACTATTACACAACATTTAACTAGCAATGTTTTACCAACTATAAATACACGTTCATTTATTTATGAAAATGTGTCTACTAAATAATATAGTTTTGTAACTTGTATGCATTGTATTTAAATAATTCTAAATAAGTTTTTTCAACTAAACGGCCACTTGACATTTTAACCCGATAATCCCACTCGTTTGGCTGCGATCGGTTACTGTTGTATCTGCGCCTGGCGGACCCAATTACGTATGTTAATACAATAAAACGTTATGACTGTCCCAACCTTGCAGGGTACAGTCAAGGATCCACGAGTCAACGTCCGAACGTTAGCCTCTGTCGCGTGCCCACACGCTCTGATCTCACGCAATGTAGTATTTTATTACAATTCAAGAATGTAATTTTGAGTCAACCGCGTCTTTCATATTCTGGAAGGGAAGTTTGTATCGTGCCGGAAAATAAATAGTTCGTTTACAAATAAGGAGAACTATTTTCAGATGACACAATTTTATTGTTTCCTTGTGTTAGAAAACTTGAATATTTCGTAAAATTTAATAATGTACGTATTTATCAGGCCTACTCCATATATTTAGTTATTATGAAAATGTTGAATTGTTATATTAATTATGTGAAATACTTTTTAGGAAATTTAGAGTAAATTAATTAGTAATCATTTCAAGTTACAAGTAGGCCGTATGTATGAAATAATTACGGAGCATTTAGTACTTCCGTGTACCATTGACAATGTTCGTACAATAGTTTCAAGACAGAAATAAGGAAATAAATCGCGTAATGAATAATATACAGAATAATTTACATTTTGCAACAAAGATTGCATCTTTACAAACATAATTATTTAACTTTGCACCTTAAAAAATGCATTCATAATGACGTAACGTCCTATAGTAAAATGGTCGGTATCTAGCAATCTACCTGAACACCTGCTCGGAATCGGAAGCGCGTAATTTTCGTATTATTCACAAAAGTAATAGATTCAGTATTGTTAACAACACTGAAGAAGTAAACGCATCCCAAGAACAATGTAGCCCGAGGTAGAAACATTGCGTAACCCTGAGACCTTGGTAAGACTCGGGGATGGCAGCCAACCCGGAAGTATCTTGGAGGTAACCTTGCAACACTACACAGTTGTCCTGTGTGAATTATAGAGAGCGTTAGTGTGACGTTTTATCTGCGACTTGTCTTAATAAAATGGATTAATTTGAATTGATATATCCAAGTATAGTCGGATTTTACTCAAACTCCATGTTAAAGGTTGAAATTATTAACACGGTAAATAAAATTAGTTTCACAAATATTATCTTTATTGCTTGGCTACATATAAGTCGTCAGCAACTGGCATTAAAATAGAATGCCTACAGTGTTCAAATGTTTCGCGCAACAAATAAATTTCACTTGTAGAAATAAGTTTCAAACTATTTAGTCAGAATTACGTGCTATTTTACTTATTTTAAGCCAGATTACTGAAATGGGTTTACGAATTAATCAATCACATTTTTAGTCATGTCTCGAGCATGAAAAATGAAAGTAACAACAGCCGGAATGTTTTTAAAAAAATTTACTTTTTTTTTATCGTTTAGCTTGTAATAATTACAGTTGCAATAGATTTTGTTACTGTAATTTTAAACATTACTTTGTTATTTATTACTATTTGTTAACAAAACATGTTAACTATTAAAGCAAATAAACAACAGCAAAGTTCGGTCAATTGATGTTGTTCTTGAATTACACTTTTCCAACGTATCCAGCAAGATGACCCGAGGCTGTGAAAGCAGTTTGTTCATGTTTAGACATGAAACTCTTATCTCGTCACTCCGGGCGTTAGGTCTAACTGTCAACAGTATATATTTATTTACTCGTTTATTTACTTTACACAATTACATGTATGATTTTGTTTCCTAACCGCGGAAGCATTTAAATATATTTAAGTACCTTATTGCGGGCTATCATTTACCTGTAATATTGTTTTTTAATTTACTAAGCCTAGTTTTTAAACAATTTTGAGGTCTTTATTTTAGCGTATATCTCAAGCAAGACGTATTTGACAACGTTTTCATTTATGTTTATTTTATTTTCTTACTTTGGACTGACTTAAAAAGTGAAGTTGGATACATCTCGCCTCCATTTTACAACCACTCCTCCACAGAATAACGCATCCCAGTCTTTCATTATTTCCAACCAAAACAAAGCTATTGTACCTGTCGTTAAACCACACCCTTGAACCAGTTCTTTGCCAACAGACGGACATGTTACAACCTGTTTCTCCCTTGCCATACGCCACGAGGGTCTTCCTCAGGTAGAGAGTTATAGGTGAATCACTACAGGTGTTTTCAAGGTCGAGAATCTCATTTCTTTCTTTTACCAATTGCGTCATTTGTAAACTTTATCAAATAGGAAGCAGTTCTATCGTCACTGTTTGTTTTATGATAACGGTGTTTAAATTTTTAAAACGGTTGTAATTATTTGTCGACGATTTTTACATTGTTTACATTTTTGAAACAATCTTGTACTCGCTCACGATATGGATAAGACAATTCGATTACAGCTGTTTCAAGTCCAACTCGTAATCCAAAGTTAGGTTGGTAAAGTTTATTTGTGTGTGCATTAGTTTTATACAAATCCAAACTGTTAGAAATTTAGAATCGATTGAAACTATCCTGCACCTAATTACATTCAAAAGATTACAACAGGCCTAATGCAATATAATAATGCTTACAGTACATGTTTCGAATTCTTGGATAGATAACATTAATAATTTATCTTTATTGGACTACATTTATTTAAGAATCTTTAAGAAGTCGCTATTAATAATTTGTTTTGTGAACTTTAGCAAAGAAGTTAATTAATAAAACAATAAAACATATAACGAATTGCTCTTGTAACTTTTAGGCCTACAGATAAGTCGCTATATAACTCCACACAAACGCTTACAATTCATACTATCTAATCGCAAGTGTGCCAACTTCTATAAACATAGAATAAAACACAATACGGATTTCCTGGATGCGATAGATAAAAACTTACGCTGAAGATTACAAGTACTTAGTGAATATCAGCTACTGTTGGTTTTCATATCTTCTCCGTTTTATCTTGTAAAGTGCTGCCATACCATATTTATTTTGACAAATTATTTACGGGACTGAACCTACTTGTATATTTGAGAGAACACAATTTTCATTTTACAGGAACTATCAGAACTTCGTAGTCTAATCATTTGTTGGAATACAACTATAGTCTGTGCAAGGACATACTAAATATATTATGTATGTTTTAATCAATAATAGCATTGTATTTGGAATAGTGTAATTTTAGAAATATTAATACTATAAATTAAGGGATTATGTCGATATGATTTAGTTTTTGTGTAAATTCTACATAGATACAAAGTATTTCAAAAACATTTAGCTTAATTAGATTATTTCCATAATTGGTTTACAGTTAGCAATTTTCTCCTATGTTTGACCTTCCTTCGTAAGTATGAAATATGCTACATTGCTCCTTTTTTTGTAGATCTTATTTCTAACAAGTACTACTACATAATTTAGCTTTATTATTTTGAGATTGATACGAATTATTTCCTTATATTTTTAACACTATTTATTGTATGATTGCAGATTCTCGACCCAGTGGGCCGCAAGATGGAGCCGCAGGTGGGACAGACCCTCCTGATGGAAATAGCGACCCTGTGGATCGACGCATCCTCGGTCTACCCGATCTTGTCCTCAGCTCACTGCCGTCTGCACTGCCGGCGGTATCGTGTCAAAACCAGTCACCGACATGTTCTAACCAAACATCATCTTGCAGTACTGCCCAAGCGTCCGAAGACAGGCTTCGTGATCTACCGACGACGACACCACGTCCGACAGTACGCAGGAAAAGAAGAAGAAGGCACTCGCGGTGTTGTACGGTTTCCAAATGCCATCGACGTAGTCAACAGGAAGTCAGTAGGCCCGTTAGTCCGAGTCCGGAGAGTGTTCAGGATGTTACCAGAGTTAGTCCTCCGCCGGATAGTTGGGTTCTGGTTGGTGAAGAGTTGAGAAAGATTGCCGAAGACTTCAGATCCTCCTACAAGAAGAAAGAGGTAATTGCGTTACTTTAGTTGCATTGGACTTGTTTCCTTTGGCGTAATGGGATCAAATGAAAAGGATGAAAATATATATAGAAAGTGGAGTGTAACATTTTTTAACACAACTAAAATGGTATTTCGTTTTTGAGCAGCCGAAATAACTGTTTAATAATAACTTGGGCTAATAGAACAAACAATAAAAAGTTAATTTTAACTTTCTCAGATTTATTAATGATTTATGATACTTTATATAAATAAATGCATTTCAGGGGTGGAACACCTTCAAAGGTTTCCCTTTCACTAAGATTTTCATTTATTTAATGTGTATTATTTACACCAAAAGGTCTCTGGGGAACACGTGACATGCATATGTCAGCTAACACTAAACGAAGTCGACTTTTAGTTTCAACTCCCAGAGGACACCCTTTCCTCCCCCCACAACTATTTTCACCAACTGATCGAAGCCCAATCACATTAAAAGCGCCAACCAATCTGTTCTAAATAGGTCCGAGGTCTCCCAATTTGTTCCACCGTTGTGAACTCTGAACAAAGCTATGTTTAACTGTCACCGATTGACAGTTCTTTTTGACCTTTTGTCTTTCTTTTTCATCCCCTTGTCAGCAGCCCTCTTCTTTCTTTTTTTATTTTCTTGTCTATTTCCTCTATTGTTCATTTTATTGGTTCAGTCCTTAGAGGCTTTTATTACCTAAGCTGAAGTTGTGCAATAAAATTGATTAGGTTTCTTGTTGCTTTAAATTTAAAGAGAATCATGGAAGATTTTTGTTACACTTTGATTGCATCTAAGCCTAAAAAAACCAATTTACATGTATCAATTGATAATTCTTACAAAATATATTCTTAAATATATATTCGCGTACAATTGAAACATAGGTACTCATTTTGATTTTCAGATTGATCTAGAAATATATAAACATACTAAAATTCTGAAGTATAGTAATTGATTTAAGGTTATGTGGATTTAAACTATTAAAGCAAGTTTTTTACTATCTCTAGCACAAATAAATTCAATTTTGAATTTCTGACCATAAAATGAAATGAAACAACTAGTTTAAAGTATTGAAAAAAAGAAACAACAGCTTGATATTATTTTTTTAATTGGAAGAAAATATTAACCAGTCATTATTATAAAAAGAGGAAGTATCTAATATACCCAGCTTAAGTGTGTTTGTTAACCTTAATCCACTTGACATAAACTAATGAAGAGGGCACCAACCAGCCCCTCCCTCCCCCCTGAGGCTACTACGCCTAAAGCACACGTGTTTCATTTTTGCAAGCATCTTATCTTTATACTCGGTTAAATTCATTTCTTAACTAGTTGTTTCAATTGGTCAAAGAGTGTGCTACAGCCTACAATAAGCACAATTATGTTCTCGTTTTGTCCGTCTCAATTTATTAATTATTCCACTACGAGTGTAGTGTTTCGTTTGTCCACCAGATGGCAGCACTTAACAAGCTGTCTCCCATTTGCATCAGTCTATTACGTATTTGTTTGGGTGCTGTAAACATCTGATTGCACTGTGGTGCTTGTGAAACAGCATTTTAAGTTTTTTGTTTCAGCCATTAACGTAATTGTGATTGGTTAAAAGAGAGCATAAAAGTAAACCAAATGGGTTACAACCAAGAATAAACATCTAGTTTTCTTTCCCTGAAGCATTAAGCATAGTTTATGTAATTTTTGTTGGTTTTATGACACCTGTAAAATTATATTATCTATTAATTATCCATAAAGAAACAAATAACCGTTTTGTCTTTAGTTTTTCACCCTAGCTTTGGTAAAGGTGAGACAAAATTAAATTGCATTTATTAAAATTTGGTGTGTTGTTTGTATTACGAATTAACTAAATTTACATACACATTGTATTTTATTCATGTATTGTGTAGATCTTTTCGTACACTTGCATTTATAAATTTTGTCAACATAATTATTCTTTTAACAAAATAAATCGTATTTGTTCCAGCCAGTTAAGGAATCAGAAGAGAAACTCAAAGTTGAGCTGAAGACATCCTGTCTGTTTTCACTTCTTGTTCCTGCTCCTTTTGGTGGCTCCATCTGGACAACGGTTATACTTTTAGTAGGCTGGAGAATCCTAATGCGGCAACGGTTAATATAAACCATTGATTCGTTCCTTTGCCAGTAGTTCAGCTTAGTGTGATTTCCATGGGATCGTCCCACTAAGTCATAATGTTTTGTAAGTTTTGATTGTTACAATCTACTTTTAAGGGATGTATATTTTCAGACAATCATTGTAAGTTTTGTATAGTTTGTTTTTAATTGTTCCAAAGATGGTTAGACCATGTAATCAAACAACTGATCTCAAAATACCATGTCTGAGGGTGTGCCATGCTCGAACAGATGTTTATGTTTATTTTTTATGTAAGAAGCATTTTGGACACTCTATCTCTCAGGGGTTTTAAAATGTACTTATAAAATTACATTTTAATTTGTAAAGAAATTGTGTTATTGTGCTTGTACAGTTTTTGTTGGATTTTTCTTTTTCATTTCTTTCACAGAGTCCGAAAATTTTGGCTTGAACTCTGAATAGTTTTCAAATGATCTCTGATTGGTAGCCTAGCCTAGATTTCTGTTTTCGGTAGGTCTAGCACTGCCAAGATTGTACATAGAAAGCACCGAATTCGGTCGCTTGAGTTATTATAATTATGTAATGTTTTTAAAAAATATATGAACAATGGAAATTCCAGATGTAAAAAAGCACTGTTAGCCTGTTTGTTTAATGTGTCTTATGCACAAACTTTCATATTTTTGTACATTTATGTTCTATAATAATATTAGATTTGTATTTAAAGTCATTTTATGTTAAGGATTTCTGTGCTTGTATTTTGTAACTATTGTAATTATTTTGTAAGGCAATTGTGTCACAGTTAAAACCACAAAGACGTTTTTATAAAAAAATATGGATTTATAAATTTTATAATATGAAAATTTTAAAAGAATGTTTTTAAAACACGTTATTTTTTAATTTACAATACCCTGTGGAAATTTTGATTTACAGTTTTATTAAATTTCAAATTTTATTTATTACATTAGCATTTTAAATAAGTTAGTTAATAAAATTATAATATGAAACAGTAACATGGCTGTACTACCTTCGCTTGAATGGGCAAACTGCACAAATAATTAAGCATAATTTAGATTTCATTTTTTAGGTTCTTTGTCATTTCCTTTTTCAGATTTATCTTAAGAATCAATTGGCATTAAAAATGACCTTTTAGACAGGAATTTTGATCAGTTAACTTTAGAGATTGAGGTTAGGCTTTAGTTTATCATATATTTTTACAACAATACATTCATAGATTTAAACAACATACAAGTTGTTATTTTAACAAAAGACCTAACCTAATTGGCCTTGTTTTTACATTCTGTACGAATAATAAAATTATTAAGTTACTATAAAACAGTTAATGATATTTTTGCAACTTTAAAAAAAAATTATTTAGCAGTTACGTATGTTTAAATCCGCTTTATCTTACTTATAATAAATGTCTATATTGATAAAATTGGATTGTACTTTACACATAGCCTAAGTATTAAAGACCAAGTGTTTGTCGCCTGTAAATAAGAGCTTGTGGTATTTTCAAGAAAAGTGTTTTAGAAACTGTAAATGATGTACATGTAGAAGCTGTAACTGTGGTTTAGTGGGCCTCGCCCCCCAATGTAAGCGGGGTCTCACGGGCCCCGGGGGGTGCGAGGTTTCGCGCATCAAAGCGCCTCTGTGATAGCACCTGCTTCCAGCATGGTGTACGTCTGAAATTGATCTCGTTCGAGGGTTTGACCAGATGCAAACCCTCAAATTAGAAAAATAAATAAAGAGTAAAACTGTTGTAGTTTCTTTATTGTTTTTCTTTTTAGCTGCTCCTAGTCAATTGCTGACATAAGACTAAGGGTTAGGTTAAGCGATCAATAATTCGTTATCTTAGTTTTAAGTCATTATCGTGTGTTATTTTTAATGGCCTAAAATTTTGATTATTTTGGTCTTGATTTTTTTTTAAATAATTGGATTGTTTTAAACTACCTTTTATTGTCGGATATTAATAAATACCAAATGTATTTTTTAAAAGGACCAAAAGGACTTGTTTTGAGGTTAGGTTGCATTTTGTATTCAAATTCTAAATATATAAAAAATAGTAAAACACGTTTACTTCACGGATAAGTTATCTAAATCAAGTACAAAATTGAGGCCTTTTAAAGTTTTTCAACGTAACCTCAAAACAACCGTCGACCAATGTTAGTGTTGTATACATGTATTTTTAATTTTACCGTTAGTTTTGTCTTAGTTTTTTGCTTTTCATTATCCATTAAGTTCTGTTAGTAAAGCCACCAGTGCTTGCTGTCTATACTACCCCCAGGTCTTTCAATCTGTAAAGTTTTTCACTTTTGTACGTAGTAGATATTTTATTATAATTATCATTATTATTGCTAACAGTTTTCCCCATTATTTCAATATGTGTAAAAATAAATGCTGAATTATTTGAATGTGTCTATGTTATTATTTCCGATTCAATTTCCTGCTTTTTTAGTTCTTTATATTTTCCATGCATGTTATTTTTAAATAAAGTTTAAAACCCCTAATGGTTAATAATTTTAGTAATAACAGTTATTTTAGTAAACTAACTATATTGAATTTCCTAAGAAATTAAAGTAGTCTGTCAGATGAATATGTCATTATTTACTGGTACCGTAACTTGAAAACTGTATAAACCTTTGTATTATTTAGATCACAGAAATGGTATTTAGAATCCCTCAGAAGTACACATTAAATAACTAACACACCGGAAAAGTGCGAGTTGAATAGCTTGCCAAGTGTTCTGTATTGTCATCTTTCCCGAAAGTTTTATTTAGTTATAAAAAATAATTTAATAAATCAAAATTCTAAATAATTTTATCCAAAATTATATTAATAGCAATAACACTTATGTTCATTCAATACACCGAAGTATAACAAGACATATTGCGACAAAAATTGAATTATACAATATGTTGTGGTGACCAGTGAATGCAGAAGACGCCTGTAAGACAATATGAAAAACATTTTCAAATAACAGTTTGGATCTACTACGAGTGCTACGTAGTTTCCCCATAAAGAATACAAATAGAGCTACCTCTCACTGCAGGATTTTTCCTCGACATTTTCACTCATTCCTTTTGGAAATAGATATGAAGATCTTAAAAACTACAGCTCACAAACTTCTAAAAAAGGTTTTGAATAATAACTTCTGGGAAGATAGAATAAAACTGGAGCATACATTTTACAAATAATATATTTATTTATTCAAACGCGTTTCGACGACAATGTCGCCATTGTTAAAAAATGTTTTTTCAAGTTATTCTTACTCTTGCATAATACTAAATTTGACTTCTTAATTAATTTGTTCTAAACACTGGTTAGAAGCCATTATACTTTCTATATTTTTTTATATTTCATAAGTACAAAAATTAATAATACTAGTTAAAAATTTATAAAAGAATGATAGACAAACATGCATAGAATAACGTGAAATAAAGACAAAATTAGGTACCCCCAAAGGAAATGCCTGTCTTGGGGCCCATCAATGAAAGTTTTACCATTTGTCAAAAACAAAAGGGGACATTTGCGGGAGCTGCGTTAAAAAGGAAATTATACTTAATTATTATAAAAGTTGGAATTTTAATACAATTACAAATTAATACATTATTTACATACTTAAGAAATAATTTTAAATCTGTCAAACAAATTATCAGTTGTTAAGAGCCAAGTCCCTGACTAATTTAAGAATTCTCGACAGAGAACCTGCCTCCCTCACACCAGCCGGAAGAGCGTTATAGTATTTAGGTGCATTATAAGTAAAATAATTTTGAAAATAGGTTAATCTTGATCTATTAACATTTGTTGTGAATTTATGTCTAAGTTCGTATGGAAATAATTTGGGCGAAATCGGATTATTTGTACTTCTGTTGTAGAATATTTTTAAAACTTTGACGACATACAAATATTTTAGTACCAGAATATTAAGTTTAAAAAAAATTCCATCTTAGATTTTTTTAGATTAATCTAACAAAATGTTTCTGCAAGACCAATACCGTTGTAAAGATGTAGTAGGGTCTAGAAGCACCCCCCCTCTCCCCCAACAAACCAACCCATATCCCAGACGGGAACCTACCACGGCTACCAGAGAAGTGGTAAACCATCAGAAGGGTTTGGGTAGGGCAACGGTCTTTTAAGATACCGTTGTAGAATTTTCTAAGGACATTAAGGAAAGTTTTCTTTAGAACTGATATGTGCCCCCTTAAGTTCAAACAAGAATTCATTGTAATTCCTAAGTATTTAATTTGTTGGATAACAATACAGGTACCGAACCCCGAAGCTTGTTTACACAAAGGGGAGTTTTCAACTAAATCCTCTCAAATTTCTTTTCTTTTGTAAGATTAAAAATAAATATTTAGTCTTTTCGCTGAGTACCATATACAGCATTGAGAATTAAACCAAAATGTCAATTAGAGATCCTCCTGCATTAAAGAGTTTAATCTGTAAGTTAATATTGCATATATTGAATATTATATACGAGAATGTTTTTAAATGCCTTTTATCAATTCATAATAATTGTTTTATACTTAAAAATACTAATTAAGTAGATGTGTACAGAAGAGACCAAGAAGCCAGATCTTCGGTTGGAACCTGCGCATCTGTGTTGAACCAGGGAACACGCTGAGTGATGACCCCCTCCAGTAATCTTACGACCCTATTAAAACTATTTATTAAGAATGAACTTAAACGATGAGAATTTTTTAAATTATTTTAGTTTAAGGGACTGCTGTTGTGGCGGCCATCTTGAATTTTTCCAATGTTAAATTAAAACCAATTTATTTCGTTACTTTTTTCTCATAAAATTGTTCGCAAGGTCTCATTTTAACCACAGTCACAATACGCATATGTTTTCCGAATAACTTTTTTTTAAATCCCGTTCATTTGTCACATAATTGACATTTTTGAAGTACTAAGTTTACATTTTTCCTTCACAATACAAAATGTATATAACTAAAAGTGAATCGCAAACCGGATCTGCAATTTTGTAGAGAATATTCTGTTTTTAGCGAATTTCCATAGGAAAAATGAGCTATTGCAGTGGCCCTTATGGTGAGACCCAAGGTCGGGAGTAGCAAATGAGCACCGATCATGGTCCCCAGAACACGTTTTGGGGTGTCATTAAAATTCATATATATATGTGTTCGCACTCTAGCGGCCGAATTTTAAGTCCGATTTGGTTCAAATTTGGTAAACATATTGGTTGTCTACGTCGCTCGGACGAGTTCGTTAGCCAAAAAAATCCAACAACCGGAAGTACGTTTTTTGACAGGAAGTAACTATTTTTTGAGAATTTTACTACGAGAATGAAATTTTTTAGAGTTTTTTCTAAAAATATAAATGTAGGATATTATTCTGCACATTTTGTTTTTTACGCGACCTTATAGCTCGCTTGGTTCCCCCAAAATCGACCAAAACGTAAAATATCATAAAAGTACCCGGTTCAAAGCCAAGTGATGCAAACTCGCGAGGCCACTAGGAGGAAACAAATTCTACTAATATATTGCACACAGACAGCTGTTCAACGCCTTCGTGAGTAGACCTATTTCCCAAATTGTTGGTTGAAACCCTAACACATAGGCATATAAACTTAATTTTGGAAATTTGCTCAACTCACGTCAGCGGTCTAGCTGCGTGGTCGAATTATTTTTTTCAACACTTAATTAAAAAAGGTGGATTTATAAAATGGTTTTAAATGAGTTAATGTCAAAGCGCTCAGCAGCAAGAAATAGCACTGTTTAGATACGGCTATAGAGTGAAGCACTGGCGTCGCCGGTTGATTTCTCTTTTATTGGAGCAGACCATTAAGGCTCGGCTTCCTAAATTCAAAACGGCGAAGTTGGCAACTAATTTCAATGTTAAATAACCTAAACTTACCTTCACTATTAAGCATATTTTTGTGTTATTTTTGTCAAAAAACTAAAGCTGTATTTTGTGTTCTTAAAGTAAAATAGATTGTGGGTGTTGATTGCTAAGGTTTTTTTGCAGTATCTCTTTTAGCAACTGAGTACAAAATTAATAAAGTTTACTATTTTTTACTATTTATATCATACGTTTATTAAAACCAAAAAAACGGTTTTTGAAAATGTATTCAGCAATTAACATCCGCATATGACAGTACTTCAAAATGAAACCAACTTTTTAAATTTATTCCACGAATTAACAACAACAAAAAAAATTAGTCTGTAGCATTGTTCTTACGGGAATCAGATTCAATATGGCGGACAGGATAGCCTTCCCTTAAGGCAAACAAATTATTTTTAAATAAACAATTGTTTAATGTTTGTGTAGAAATACATAATGTTAACGGTTTTTTCAGAACATAATCTTGCAACATGACCAACCAAGCGTGTGAAAAGATGAAAATGTGCTATAAACAGGATTAAGCCTGTCATTAGTTGATTACCAAATTGATCTATATCAGGTGAAAACTATTACATTAACATTCAGGTGAACTACAGGTGAAAAAAATGCGGACACCGTGTGATTGAACAAACAAAGGAGAAACCTATTTCAGTAATTTTAGAAAAATGGATAACAAAGTAAAATATCAAATATGTAGCAAATTGTGCTAGGAAGTTTCCCAAGTTTATTGACTATATGCACTCCTAAAATTGTAATGGAAAATTTCAAAATTAATAATGATTGATGAAACTCACTTATTTTCAGTACGATGCATACTTCCCCTTCTTCATCGTTACATTGCAATAGTTTGGTTATTGTAGCTTGAGTATTGAAAATGACTACATTGACGTTGACACTTTTGAATATATAAAACAATTTTTTTTGAAAATTATGTTCCAATTGTATTCTATCAAGTTTATCTTTCCACAAGTTCTGCTTCTAAACTTTTGTTAGGATTTTGTGATTTGTGGTTTCAAAATATTTTCGAAAATGTAGCTAAACCTTTTCTATTTCCGAGCTCTGAGCTAAAACTTTTTAAACCAATAACTTGTGTTCAATTTGTATTTAAATAAAAATAAAACAACATTTTCAAACATTTTATCTATGTTTTAGGAGTTTTGTTATTATTGGCATAAAACTAACTAGTTAAAAAATATTCATTTAATTAATTCTACAAACTAATTTCAGAATTACAGAGGTTCTTGGTGCTTTCGTTGTGAATTAATTCCTATTAGTTTTCGCCGTACAAAGATTAAATACTACCCACATAGCTTAGCTGTAGAGTATTCATAGCACGGCGCCCCTCTTTAAAATAAAATTGACAACATGTAATACGTAATCATAGTATAATTATTCAGTTTATAACTTAAGGCTCGGCTACACCTTCACCCTGTTAAAACGAATCTTCGTAAAAATAATTTTAAGTTAACCCATTTTTGTTGTTATTTTTAATATATCACCAGTGATTTTTAAAATTCTTCAAATTGTGGATGACCTTTTTCTTTTTCTAATTACTACCTCTACTTATTACTAGCGGTTTTGTTTAAAATTGGAATAATTATTTCATAAAAACGTTTAAAGCTATTTATATGAATGAACAAAAATAACAGTTCAAATCTCGAATTCAGATGTAAATCAAATATAATAAATTGATTACAATAACAACGCTAGATGCACAGTAGCAAAATACATAAAACAAATAGCAGTTGCGCAGGTTTGGTGTTAATATCCATACGTACATCCACACTCACATCCATACTCCAGAGGACAGGCGTGGCGGAGAGTGATCCACACTCAAAAATAGTAATCAAGAATTTAAAAAACAAGTACTAATATTGACTGAAAATTAAGGTATGTTGATTGATTAAAGTAGTTCTAAAGCTAAACAATGAATACATTCAATGAGTACTTCCCTTGAAGTACAAGTAGCTTGTGAAGTTCCAATAAGCTCTTGGTACACAGGACTATTGACTGCCCCCATAAGATGGAACTATAGCGGAAGTGAAAAACACAATTTTTCAAAAGTACTTCAACAAATTCTTATATAGTACAAACTTGTTAGTTATTAAAACCAAATACTTTGTAAAATAAGAACAGTAAAGGCCTCTTCAGAGCCACTTCCACTAATATAACATTTTGCTGTTAGAAATTATTTAAGATATATAACTACTAAAGGGCGTTAATGCTTAAAAATCTATTAGGCTAGTACTTTTTAGTCGTTGATTTTAAATTGTAGGATTGTCTGTGAAAAATAAATTAAAAAAGGACTTATGCAATTCATTGAATGGAATGAAAAAGCAGCACATTTTAATGTTGAACAATACTAAAATGCGTCTATTAATTAATTATAATGTACAATGTATTTTGTTTGGCTGTTAAATACAGGGTGTTTGAAAAGTCTGGAAACAGCTTAATATCTCAAAATTTACTAGTCTAATGAGATAGAAATAAAAGCAGTTATTCACAACCATAAAAGAACCACTTTTTTGTGAGTTTGAAATTTTTGTCTGCCATCTGGGAAAGAACTTAATTTTTTTAAACATAAAGGTGGTCATGTGATACATCATTTCGATGTAGAATTTCAAGAGAAAACCAACGTTGAAATTTGCACATCCATATCTTTAACCGATTAAAAATGGCGGCCAAAAACAACGAAATCGTTTTTCCGATTTTGCTCCAGTTTGCTGTACTATTTAAATAAAAATTAATTCTTCTTTTTGAATTCAGAATTAAATAAGCTTTCAAATGATATGCTACACAACTGTATTTGGTTGAACCACTCGAAATTAAAATGGCTGTAACTCAATATTGTAAAATACCCCCAAATATCGTTGTGTGGCATATCGTTTGAAAGCTTATTTAATTCTGAATCCAAAAAGAAAAAGAATTAATATTGAAAAAAAATAGTACAGCAAAATGGGGTAAAATCGGAAAACATGATTTCGTTGTTTTTGGCCGCCATTTTTAACCTATTAATTTCACCGTTGGTTTTCTCTTGAAATTCTACATCGAAATGATGTATCACATGACCACCTTTCCATTTAAAAAAATGAAGTACATTCCAAGATGGCGGATCCAAGATGGTGGACAAAAAATTCAAACTAACCAAAGAGTGGTTCTTTTATGGTTGTGGACAACTGCTTTTATTTCTATCTCATAAGACTCGTACATTTTGAGATATTAAGCTGTTTCCAGACTTTTCAAACAACCTGTATAGTGTAGGTATACAATGTAGCACTTTCACTCGATAATTGTTGATTAATAGGTAGATTTTAAAAGTAGACTTTCTCTATACATTGCGTCAGATTATAAAACTGCGGGATACAGTTTTTACGTCACGGACAGTTCTACTTTTAATTTAATCCTATCGGGACCTTTCACCCGCACCCCAAACATTTAACCAACCCCGTCTATCTTGTCAATTAAAGTATCTGTTAATTGCCCTCTTTCGATGTATCCGGTAACAAAGTCAAGTTGCTAATGTATCAGGTGTGTTGAGGGTGAGAAATCCAAGTCACGCAGGAAGTATTCACCTGTCGAAGAGTGATTGTGCAACTCATTGACTCTTCATTAAATCGATTAGTCGCAAAGTGAGTTCTTTGAGAGGGTCGGAACCGTTTCCGTATTCTAAATTGGGGTTCCAACATTTTAGCAAACAAATTATATCGGACACAAAACAGATGGAAGGTATACTGAAACAGCTGTATGTCTTCGTGCATGATTTTAAGGAAATTTGTGTTCAATTTAAATATATATTCTGTAATACAGGTATTCAGTATTAATGCAGAAAACCCCATGTCAATCGGCTGTATCTCAAAACTAATTTATTCCGGTGAAATTTTATCTAATATCCCAGGTCTAATATAGTACATTCTGTACCTAGTTAAATTGTTTCAGATGACAGTATTAGAAAAACATTTATGTAACACGAGGTATTAGAGGCAATTGTTTTGATAAAATAGCACTTTCGTAATGTTGAAATCTGAAATATTGTTTGTTCTGGGTAGTTTATCGTACTTTTTGGTTTCGTATATCTGTGTGTTTCTTTCACTTGACGTAGATATCAGCAAGAATTTTGCAACAAATTTTGTGATAGACATTTCATAAAAAGTGGTAAACCCAGACAAATAGAAAAGATAATTTAGGTTACGTTCTATCCTACATGGATAGTGGAAGTCAAAGACCATTTTTCCGAGCAAAATTGTGTTTGACTCCGTAGAATTTAAATTTCATTAAATAATCTAGAATTTTTCTTACTAAAATGTAAAAAATTACGCTTTGCTGTCTATCAGTGAGTCACAGTCAATTTTATTATTGTCGTGACATTTGACACAGTTATGCAATTTAATCAAAAGTGGAATATATTTAAGATTGTGATTAAGAGAGGGTGAAAATATATTTTTACCCCATGCTAGTGGGGTGTAGTGGTTTGAAAGAGCTCATTTTAAAAACACTGTAATTTTTCCAGCCCTAATAATAAATTTCCTCCCCATTGACATTTGAGACGTTTTTCCGAAAATTTGTGCAGAAGTGTTTGGCAGTATTTCCTTATTTTGCAGTTTTCTATTTAGGCTCGAGATATATGAACCTCTAAAATCTAACTAATTTAACTAACTGATTAACTAATTTATCTGACATTATGTTTAAGAATCATAACGAGAAGGTTTGGAAATATGATAGAAAAATTATAATTTCATGTCTTAATTTACGAGTGTTTTGTTACAAGATTGTGAGCAAGCCAATTTTTTTCTGCTTTTTTATTTTAGAAAATGCCAATCCTCCATTTAGGGTTGTAAATGACGATTTTATTCGCAGAAACATTATACAACTGAAGGAAAAATGTCGCCTACACATTCTCGCTGCAGATGTGTTACAATGTGAGGGAGAACCCATTTAAACATTATATTTTGAGATTTTATATTCATATGTATTTTCTTACCAACTCTTATGCTATTTCTATCATCGTTGTCATTTTTGACAATTTAAAAGTAAGTGATTATTATAATTTAGGCCTATTATAATACTATATTATTCTGAATCGAAATTGACTGAAACTGTTAAATTGTATCATACAATAAAAATCTTAAAATATAATAATCGCACAAACGAATAATTTCAAGTAAGCTTATAAATAGTGGAAAATGCTATTTGTCCATTTAAAATACACAGCTCAACTATAGTGGAAGATTTTCGCCTGTAAATTGGCATGTAGGATATTTCTCAGTAGCATTTCCATTACCGGCGAAATAACAAATTTGTATCTCTAAAGTTTAGGTTAGGCTTTTATTTTTGAACAGAATTGAGTCGTGCTAGATACTTTTAACCTTTATTATAACTGACTTTAAATTAGGCCTACAAACCTAATAATTAGATTTAAATAAATAAAGACATTCATATCTTACGTTGAAGTTATTATTTACCATACACCTTTATTAAAAAATAATTCGACCACGCAGCTGAACCGCTGACGTGAGTTGAGCAAATTTCTAAAATTAAATTTATAGGCTTATGTTTTAGGGTTGCAACTAACAATTTGGGAAATATGTCTATTCATGACGGTGCTGAATAGCTGCAAAATGGTTCCCACTCCATTCCGCATATTGGGATTATATTCAATACACAATGCAATAAGTGCTTTCCACGCCATTCCGCATATTGGGAGTAGCCTATCTTCAATACACAATGCATTGCGTGCTTCGTACGCCATTCCGAATATTTGGAGTATTTTCAATACACAATGCATTGCGTGCTTCGCACGCCAACCCCACGGTAGAATCCACCACATGGCTTTGAAACGGGTACTTCTATGGCATTTTACGTTTTGATCGATTTTGGGGGAACCAAGCTAGCTATAAGGTCGCGTAAAAAATCAAAATGTGCAGAATAACATCCTACATTTATATTTTTAGAAAAAAACTCTAAAACCATTTATTCTCTTAGGAAAAATAAAAAAAATAGTTACTTCCAGTGAAAAAACGTGCTTCCGATTGTTGGATTGTTTTGGCTAACTAACTGGTCCGAGCGACGTAGACAACCAACATGTGTACCAAATTTGAACCAAATAGGACTTGAAATTCGGCCGCTAGAGTGTGAACACATATATACATATAGGCCTATATATATTTGATTTATAATGACACCCCAAAACGTGTTCTGGGGACCATGACAGGTGCTTATTTGCTACACCCGACCTTGGGTCTTACCATAAGGGCCACTGCAATAGCTCATTTTTCCTATGGAAATTCGCTAATAACCTGCACAACTTATATTTAGCTTTTTTTATAACTAAGAACACATTCTCTTAGGAAAAATAAAAAAAATAGTTACTTCCAGTGAAAAAACGTGCTTCCGATTGCTGGATTGTTTTGGCTAACGAACTGGTCCGAGCGACGTAGACAACCAACATGTGTACCAAATTTGAACCAAATAGGACTTGAAATTCGGCCGCTAGAGTGCGAACACATATATACATATAGGCCTATATATAATTGATTTTTAATGACACCCCAAAACGTGTTCTGGGGACCATGACCGGTGCTCATTTGCTACTCCCGACCTTGGGTCTTACCATAAGGGCCACTGCAATAGCTAATTTTTCCTATGGAAATCCGCTAATAACCTGCACAACTTATATTTAGCTTTTTTATAACTAAGAACAAAAAGTGTCAAAATATGTATGTGAAGGAAGGAATGGATTGGAATGCAAAACAGGCAAATTGTACACCCTTTATAGATGAGACAAATCCGGTTAAAAACTACTGAAACTGTGTAGGCATAATCTAATTAAAACCAGCATAATGAAATACGATAATCTCACAAACATTGTTGTCGTGGAAATGACTGATCGTCCGCAGAATGCAACCAGAGTCCGTATTCTTAGAGCGGTGCATTAATTTGAAGGAAGCACTTGATAATGTCACCCAGCGCGGCCCAACCCTTTGCTTTGATTAATCACCGAGGACATTTGATTTGTCTAAGAAGTTGGCGTAATGTTAAGACACCCGACGGGGATAAGTTCATCAGTATGCTAATGTAGAGATAGGAGGCTAGACTCTGTCAACGGGTGATTTATGTCCCGGTACACAACTCCCGAGGGAGTGCAGGGAAGCCGGAGCGATCCCTTGGATAGCGGTGTACGTTAGTTTTTTGTATAACACGGAAATATTAAGTATCGGACTCTAGGGGATTTAGTGGAGTGCTACTAACGCAGTTGTTTTAAAGAAATACAGCTGATACGGCCAACTTTATCTGTAATGTTACAGTTCAATACCTTAACTATGTCTTATTTAAATTCAAAATCAAACTTGTTTAGTGAAATTATAAATAAATAACTCGTAAAGTACAATTAATTGAGGTGGGTAATCATATTTCTTATGCGTGTCATAAATCCATACAATTGTCATCTTTGTAATGTGTTTAAATGATTGTTTCTTAATTGAAATATACATAGGCCTAACCTATACATAAGATATACATAAAATATACGTAACATAAACAAACTGGGATGTTTGGAGTGTTAAAAATACTTCTTTATTTCTATAGAATGAAGCTTCGTAATTTTCTCAACAAAGGTTGAACAAATACCGTTTCATACGTGATGTATGATGCAATTCTTGAATGCAGTGACAAGGGAATGATTTGGGAATACTATGACTAAACTCTCTTTATCTCATCCTCATGCCAAACATGAACTGGTAAGTAAAATTACGTGAAAAGTGCTTATCCTTATAATATAATATATAATTCTTCTGTACGTGTGTATGTGATTGAACTTCTCCTAAACGACTGGACCAATTTTGATTAATTATTGTGTGTGTGTTTGTGTGGGTCCCTGGATTGTTTAGATTCACAATTTGAAGGGGTGCAAATAGGGTTCCTACCCCTATATAATAAATATAAATTAACTTCCTACAAGGTACTGTGTAAAGCTAAAATTATGTAATATTATATTTTTTAATAAGCAATAGCGAAGCATTGCTAGGTCCACTTTATTATATATAGTATATAAATCTGCGGAGTATGGCCTTAATTTGGAGGAAACATACTGAAATTTACAAATAATTTAAAAGATAGTTTAGGCCTATAAATTGTTTATTCGTCAATTATTTAAAATGCATATTTCATCTGACTAAAGGTGTGGTTTAACAATCTATATAAATTTATTACTATACTAGCTGCTGTACCCGTGCTCTGCACGCCAACCCCGTTTTGAAATTTGGATAAATACAAAACTCCCTCGTTTAATAGTATAGAATTATAAATTTGGTTAATTTGGTTGCTATGGTAATGAATATAAACAAACGACATGTTGCTAAACTTTTTATACAAACAGCTGATATTTTTATAGATAAAATTGAAGGTTAAAGAAGTTTTCAAAGCCAGTTTGGCGGTACCCTGATGGAATTTCTAAATAAAAATATGCTCATTTTTTAATCTGGGAACCTAAAAATATCCATGAAAAATTTCAGCTCAATAAATCCAGTAGTTTTTACGTGATTGAGTAACATACATACACACACACATACACACACACACACAGACAGACACCATTAGATTTTTATAATAATATATAGATATAGATAGATAAGTAACGTTTTGTTTTAAAGACAAACAAAATTATGTCTTTCTTCAGCTTAAAGGATAACTACGTTTTCGACAAAAAACTAAAATCATTATTATTACATTTCTGAAAAATGGATTATATATAATATTATAATAAACTAAGCTAGTAATGTTTTAGTATTATAATTTAAGGTAATGTTGAGTGATGCAGACAATTACTGGAGGATTTTGCTTCATTTCAATAACTTAGTTAACTTTTGTACAGTGGAAGAAAAAAAGTTTTTATACATTCTTTGTAATATTAACGCCTTTCCAGACATTCGTCTTTGAAAAATATGTAAAAATTTGTAAAATAAAGTTTCAGTATGATACTATTGATAGAACTCTGTTTTAAGGGAAACCCACAAACACAATAATTATTAGTAAATTCTACAATAATTAATTTGAGCCTTGCCGACCTTCGTTTCGCAAGTGACGCCACAGACTTCAATTTACTGTTAAACACAGTCTGTGTTAAGTTGCCTTGTGAATGCCGTCACTGGCGAAACCATGATCTGAAAGAATCAAATAAATTGTAGAACTCATTAAATATAGTTTGTCTCTAAAGGTTTTGTTTTTAGTAAATTTGTGTCCCTTAAAACAAATAGCTCATACGAAATATAAATTTAATATCTTATATTTTCCAAAATTATAATCTTAAAAAACAACAACGTGGATGTTATAACTACAGGAAATTAAGTTTTTTCTGACCTACGTTAAAGCTCCCATGTTTTTTTAGAGTGAACGCCAAATATCTTTGCACAGATTCGTGAATGTACTTGTTTAAACAAAAAGTATTAGTACCGTACCAAAGTTCACAAGTACAAATATCTTGTAGAACAAATCACAATGGAACTAACATAATGCGTTGTCATAATTATTACCAGACTATTATTAAGCCCTCGTGAAAAATCACTGGTAGATTAATTAGATAGGCCTACATATCAGAAATACATCATTAAAAAAAATACTATTTAAAAACAACAGAGTTTATCTAGACCTACCTAACTATGCTGACGCTGACGGAGGTTTTTAACTCGGTAAATGTGTACAATTATTTATAAGGATTATAAAACTGTAATTTATTTGTTAACAAATTTATTTTTTATACTTTATTATATATTTAAAGAAAGGTAAAAATATTATCTTTTAACTGCTTTTTATTTCATTTGATAGATCGATCGATTTAGATGTAAACATAACCCCAAATCTACGCTGGGTTTTTTTAAAGTATTACAGATGATGGGTGAAATCAGCTGTTATATGTTATGTTACTCATATGTTTGAGTAACGGACGTACACTCACTTTTATAGGAGTTGATACAGTATTCAATAGTAAACAAACCAATCATGATAGATTATTTTTTCCAAATTTAAATTTTTGCAAACAAATATTCTTCAACTAGTAATTTTCAAAAATGATTACATCTTATCCTTTATTCTTTACCTGTTTTATAGTCAGACGAGAATTGATAGTAACCATTATTTTCGATTCTTTTAAAAAAACCCATTCAAAGACAAGCTGTTTGGCTTCAAATCAGGGCGATAAAAGATAGACCCACGACATTAAACGAACATACAACTTCCTTTTACGGTGAAAGGACGCCAACAATACCGCGTATCAATAAAAAAAAGCAATTTGGAGGGAAAAAGTGAAATGTCCCAAGAGTTGTGTACGGTTTCCCCCGATATCTGCAAACAATAATAAGGCATGGTTGGCGGGTGGGTGGAACTCTAAGTCTATATAATTAATCTTTCGGGTAAATACACCGCCTTCATTCAAACAGTTTGAGATTTGTTGCGTGAAATAAGAAAAAAGAAGTGTGGAATAAAGCGTCAAGTGGGAAGAGATAAGGGATAAATGCGGACAATGGATGGGATAAGTTAGGGGTGGGCGAGGGAAGATTGTGAAATGAGTGACAAATCAAACAACGCGGGGGAAGATATTACAGATGTTTTAAATTTAGAGATTTGTAAAGAATTGTTGAAGGTAATCTATTGTCCGTGAAATGAACAATGTTCTCATAATTTTTGGTAGGCCTAGATCTAAGATGTATGCAGAAGATTTTGTACGAGTATGGTAGAGTAGAGATAATTAGGTTTGTGTGTGTCATTGTGTTTCATGTTTTGTGTTTTTATTTTTATAATTAACTATTGACGAAGGACATTGTCCTAAACTTGATAATGGCTGAATAGCCGAAACGGCCGTCGTTGGACGCTGAAATTTGACTATTGGACGGTAAGTTTTTAGTTGTACATAATTAGGTTTCTTTAGCGTTATGCTTTTTATTATCTTTGAGTTCTTATAATTTAAAGTAAAATACTACATACAAAATCACTAAATAAAATTATTATGTTGTGTGTTGTGTAGCTACTATGAGAATAAATAAATGAAGTATTTACAATGACTAATACAAATGAGAATAAATTACGAGTTTAGAAAAAATTTCTTCAAGCACCACAAAATGAAGTAGAAATTTTAAAACCAAAGCTGATTACGTGCTAAGCAAATAGTTTTAGGTTAAGTTTAAAGAAATAATCTATGGCAGACGTTACCATGATGTGACTTCCGGAAAATGTCTACCTAGTTTTTGGTTCCATTATTCCTAGACCCAAAAACAATAGTTAACTTAAAAAATTATGTACATCGAATAGGACGGAAAGAGTTAAAATGGTGACTGATTTTTGAAAAACGGATAAATCACTATATTCGTTAGTTATATTAACTTCTAAAGAGTAGCCTATACTAACATGTTTTGGAATGTTTTTTTATTTCACCAACTATTAGGTCAATACTTCCCTCATTATTAAATTATTATTCAAAGTATTAAACATTTTCTTTTTACAAACGAAATTATTACTTCCCATTTGATTGTTACGTGTTTTAACTTCAGAATTTTTAATTTTGATCTATTTCTAACCACCTGATTAACGGCAACGCTGTCAATAATGTAGTATTTGAGAAAGTTTAATTCTCTTTTTTACTATCCTTACTCTTGTTTAAAAATAGAAATAAACGGAAACAAATTATAATTTAAAAACAGGAAAAATAACGATAATTTCTTTCGAACCTGTAAACATATATTTAACTCTACTCGTTTTGATACCAATATTGTTTTTAATGAATGTACAAAAATAATCCTTACTCCATGTGCAGTCGTGGCCGAGTGGTTAAGGCGTCTGACTAGAAATCAGATTCCCTCTGGGAGCGTAGGTTCGAGTCCTACCGACTGCGAGAATTTTTATCCTGTACTTTCTTAGATGTTAACTTTCTACTGCAAAAGATTTTGTTTTTATAATTTATTAAATTCAAGATTTGAAGTTCGGCTGGTCACGTATTGCTTAAATGGGAAACATTTATACTACGAGATGCACCTGACCCCATCCTTTTATTTCTAAACGCACATAGGCCTATTTTAAATTAGTTTTTGTAATAAAGGTACGGTATGGGATCAATCATAACCTCAACCTAATTTGTTATAAACAATATTTAATGTTTATATAAAATTATTAAGCATAGCACATAAGATAAT
Organism: Philaenus spumarius; assembly: GCA_018207615.1. Taxonomy (NCBI): domain Eukaryota; kingdom Metazoa; phylum Arthropoda; class Insecta; order Hemiptera; family Aphrophoridae; genus Philaenus; species Philaenus spumarius. The sequence continues at coordinate 665,577 of JAGFPH010000210.1, forward strand.
AAACGTTGGCACTTTTAGCATTACTAATGAGCAAATTATTACTAAACAGTGTGACAAATATTTCAAAGTATAAAATCATTAGTTAATGTAAATTATAGTAATTTTACAGGGTATGCAATTTTATACAAGATGATTGTTTGAAAACTTAACTCCTCCATTGTTTCAAAGACGGAAAGAGTTATGCAAATATAAGAGAAAGAATATAAGGGGCAGTTATTCACCTCTAGAGAACCTTAGGAACGTATTTTGAAAAATCCCAAAACTTTTCCTCACGCTTCCCTACACCTACTGTATAAATAACCTTGTCTGGAAACCACATGAACCTAACCTAAAAGCTTGATAAACTTAAAAGTAAAATTAATGAACGAACTCTATTAAAATTATACAGACTAACATTTTACTTAACTGGTCTTTTCTATTTGACCAGGTTGAAATTCTGCGTTATTGTTTATGACATATCTAATAAAAATAATATAATATGTATTTAAATTCATAGGCCTAACTTTATAACTGCTTAACGACATTGAAAACTGTGTATACAGAATTGCATGCCAAACTAGAGGCTTTTTATACAATGGGTCACGATATTGTTCCATTAAAAATGTTTTGTGATAAAATGACAAATTTCAACAATTTTTGTGGTTTGGAATCTACAATTTTAATTCGAAATAATTCGACCACGCAGCTGAACCGCTGATGTGAGTTGAGCGAATTTCCAAAATTAAGTTTATGAAACGTTTTAGGGTTTCAACCAACTATTTGGAAAATTTATCTACTCACGAAGGCGCTTAATAACTGGCTGTGTGTACGAAATATATTAGTAGAATTTGTTTCCTCTAGTGGCCTCGCGAGTTTGTACCACTTGGCTTCGAACCCACTTTTATGGTATTTTACGTTTTGTCAAATATTTTATTTCTTGTCAAAAAACGTTCTCCGGTTGTTGGATTTTTGGCTAACGAACTCGTCCGAGCGACTTAGACTACCAACGTATGTACTACATTTTTACCAAATCGGACTTAAAATGCGGCCGTTAGAGTGCGATCAGATATTACATATTATATACAATTTCTTATGACACCCCAAAACGTGATTTGGGGACCATGATCGGTACTCGTTTACCACTCCCGACCATAAGGTTCACTGCAAAAGCCCATCTTTACTATGGAAATTCGCCAATAATTCTTAAAATTTCATAGCGTTTATACACTGGCATTACTATAGATAGTTTTCATTGAATTTTGTCAATTAACTACAGTATCATTTTATACTGATTCTAAAATTATATTATACAGATATTATAGTAAAACATTTTTTGAATGTAGTGAGTGAAAGGATGGGCTGATTTTTATTTGTATTCTAAAGAAATTCACTTAATTTGAGTATCAAAAGTTATAGGTGGGGTCCTTTAACAATTTGAAGATAGGGTGGCGGGAGGAGGAGTAGGCGTTTTGGACTTTTGTAAGTTTATTTAGGATGATTACCTAGATTTTGTATATATTTTCATCTTAAATAATACTTTATAACAATTCGCTGAATATCGAAATCTGTAGAAAGACTTACTACATAAAAGTTTGCAGATTGATATTATAATACCTATACATTCACATAAATGAATAAATAAGGTATAATAAAGCACTATTAAAATAATTATTAAAATAAATAATTTATTATTATAATTAGATAATTTATTAAATAACTATACATTGATATACTTTGTACATACAATATTTTAGTCATACAAGATTAAAGTACTGTAGGATCAATAAAAAGTGTTTACTTATTTCATAGTAATTTGTTTAATTAAAATGAAATGTATAATTTTCCTAAAATTTCAAAAAAAAAAAAAAATTAAATAATATTAATTTTAAAAACTATTTTGTCCCTTAATATTCACTATTCAATACTAATATAATTTATTTGGTTTGATACATAAATATTCCTAACTGAAAATAACATGTAAGTGTTGAATGGAAAGTATTTGTTTAATATACAGAATGTCCCGTAACTATCTGATGGAGCCGCTTTGTAGAATTGTTTCTTATGTAAAAACAAGACAATAAGTTCCAATAAACATATTTACAAAAATGATTTGTTTTTCACTCTTCAGCCATTTGCTTTAGAAAAAACTGAATATCTTTGGTAATAGATACGATACTGAGTTCAAATTTGGTGTACACATTTTTTATATTAGCTTTTACCAGGGTACAGAATATCACAATAGTTTCTTGTATATTACCAAAATGGCGGAAATTAACAATTTTAGAGATGTTTAATATTAAATATTTTAAACGAATTATTAACATTGGAATTTAAATGAGCTTAATATTAGGAAGTTATTATACAAATTATATCTGCTAGGATCCATGAAATAAGTTTTAGTACAATTTTCTGCCAATCCTAACGTAACACTTTCCATTATCGAGACCTATTTCAGTACTCAAATAGGTACTGAAATAGGTCTCGATAATTGAGGAACTCCGAAACGCGTCGACAAACTTAAGTGAAAGTGTTACGTTAGGATTGGCAGAAAATTGTACTAAAACTTAATATTAGGACTTTAATAAATTCTATTTGTATTGTAAATTTTTTCTGAAATTGTTTGAAGAGTTGTTTTTTTAAAGTTATCTCTCGCGACAGCCTCCTAATACATAATTTTACGCCCTCCCCCCTCCCGAAATTGTCAATAATTACAATGGGGGGGGGGGGGGGGGTCACGTGCCAAGGATTCCGTACTGCAGCGGTACTTATAAGAAAGATTTACGAAATAATATTAATAACAACAACACTTTATAACATACTGAACCAACCACAAAGGTAACCATCTATTTGTCATCACTTTTTCAAAATTAAATATCGCTAAAGTTTTGCTGTCAAATATTTTAGTTCCCCTAACAGAAATTTTCCGAAATACTCTTGTGGCTGTAGCATTTATAAAAAAAGGAATAGATTTTTTAACATAACTTTCAGGAATATATTGAAAATTACTTTTCGCAAAAATGGCAAAACCAAACCCCACACGATGGTAACGTAAACTATTTATTTTCTGGTTACAATCTTAGCCAGTCCAAAACGTTTTTCGTTAGTTCTCATAATTGGAATACATGCGGATCAGCAAGCTTTAAAACTTTACCAAATTGAACCTGGAGAAAGTTATACATCTCGGAGAATTCGACGTTGACAAACTTACAACTAGTCATGCTAAAGGGTCCGGTATTTTCCTGTTGAGGTACAGAATCCTAAAACATGTTCTTAGTTAATGTAATTTCCATTAGCATTTAGAAAAATTCAATATTACTACGGTTTAAAAACGTATATGACACAATGTGTGTGTAAATAACTCTAGACAATATACTATCGACTTCCTGACACTGATGGATTCACCAAGCTCTACAACGTTCGTCAAAAATACATTTAAATTCACTTTTACCATTATCGTATTGAATTGTACCAAGTCTGTCCCACACATTCAATCACGCTGAGTTGATATCACATTTATATCTTCCGCTCCATTAGGCCACTACTATTCAGGAAAATGCATAGTAGGGCGCCCTTTCCCGTACTTGTGCCTATCATTGACAGCTCCGTCTTTAGGAAAAGCGACCGTTTCTTTGGCACCTCTCTGGTCTCGGAAAATTGACGACTTAACGGGTTGTTTCTGGTTTGACTGGAAATAAACTGTTTTGTAGCCGCCATGTTGGTCGACGTCAAGTCTGAGATCACCTGTTCCAGTTCTATCAGGGAATATCATGGTTACCGCTTTTTGGGGACGTTGGCTGGTTTGGATTCTTGTTGGACTATCCGATGGGAAGGAGAGCCCTTTCCCACCGCGGTGTCCGGTTACACTGTCTGACTTTGGAAACACCAACGGATGGACTTGTAATTTCGTCGATTGGTACTGTTGATTTGCTGCTTGATTCTGATATTGTTGATTAACTGCTTGATTCTGATATTGTTGATTTACTGCTTGATTCTGATATTGTTGATTGACTGCTTGATTCTGATATTGTTGATTAACAGGTTGATTCTGAAATTGTTGATTTATCGGTTGATCCTGTGACTGAAGATTAGGATCGTACTGAGATTGATCTTGGTATTGATAGTCAGAAAACGTGAGTCTATTATCTTGATCCTGATCAGGTTGATAGTAGTACTCTTGGTCTAAACCAGAATAGTAATCTTGAACTTGATCCGGAGAATAATAACTCTGATCTTGCTCTAGATTAGATAAAGTCAGCTGTTCCTGATGAGATCCTCCAGTCTGGGATGTATAATAGTTGTACTCTAAAATTGATTCCGGTTTGGTTTGGATTCTGCTTTGATAATATTTCTGATTCTGAGCTGAGTATTGTTGGGGGTAGTATTCCGACCTTTGAGGATATTTCCTGAACGGGAATGGTGATGGGTTTGGTTGAGGGTATGGTGAAGGGTAAGGTTGAGGGTATGGTGAAGGGTTCGGTTGAGGGAATGGCGAAGGATGTCCAGGGTTAGGTTGGTATTGCTGGTACTGCGGTGCGTATTGTGGAATCTGCTGGTTGAAGAAACGGAAGAAACCTCCGTTGTGGTTGTTGAGGTATTCCACAAGGCGGTCGGGTTCTCTAGGACATGTCGGGTAAGCGCCGAGACACGCCCGAGAATCTCCTTGTGCTGTGTAGCCTAAGAGTGCAGCACGACCGAAGACAAGTAGCGGAGAGTCATCGACGAAGTTGAGCACTGTTAGAAGTCTGTAAAAGAAAGATGAATCTAATATACATATTTAAAGTCATGACACTAAACAACTTGTTTGGAATATATATTTACAAGTCATTGGCTAAACTTTGGTTTAATAAACAATGTCTTTTAATAACGTATACTAAAATCTAAAATAAAACAAATTAATTGTCTTTAAATCTATAATCAGTTTTGAGTATTGCGACCTTAGTGAAGATGACATCCTCTCAAAGCTTAGCTACATAAAAATATATAAGAGAAGACGAAATAGTTATAGAAATCCTAGTATAACGTATTATTATATTGTATACTGTATATACAGGTTGTAACTGACCCGTTTCAGATGTACTGCTGGCTAACATGTATTCCGGGCTAACATGTATTGCGAGCTAACATGTATTGCGGGCTTTCATGTATTGCGGGTTAGTATGCATTGCGGGCTAACATGTATTGCTGATTTAGACAGTTTCAACTGGAATCCCACTATTTTGCACCCAAAGAATCCAAGGAAATTTTGGTTCAAATCTCAGCGCAGTAATCGACATACATGTTTAGATGAAGAAATATCAAACGTAAACATAGAATGATAGTAAAGGTATTTTAAAAGTAAACATTTTGAGTTACTTGGTCTCTTTTCAAGATGGCGACTGCAAATGTAGCCTACAACATTTTGGGTTTGTATTTCTATTTACTATCACTGAATGGTTTTACTTTAAGAACTCTTTAAAATGAGAACTCCCACTTGAGCACTTTTTCAACTTAAAAAAAAAAAAACACAACATTTTGGAAAATGATTAACCCCATATTTAACAAATTTTAACAGGCCCCATCCTTTATAGATTGAGTTGTATGTAAAATTAAAGGTCTTTTACTAAAGTGGAACATTTTTAGTAATTAAACTTTGTCATATGTAGAACCTTTTCAAAATGGCTGCGAAAAAAAAAAATTTTATAAATTGTATGAAATTTTGTTTGTTTGTTAAAACATGGAAACAAATAAAAAAAATATAATTATTTACCGAACATTGGTTGTTATTTTTAGAAAATTAAAAATTATTATAACAACCACTAATTATTGTCATAAAGGTTGTTACAATTTTTAGTTCTAAGAGTAAAGCGAAAGTAAGAGAGAGTAAAGAGTAAAGTGATTTCTATATATAAAAATTAATCTTTGCTTCTTTGTACTCTATAGACTAAAAAACTATTCGACTGATTTCACCAAAAACTCCACAGTTTATCCATAACATTGCCAGGAGTGTTTAGACGTTAAAATTACTTGAGTCTAAGGGGTTGAGTGAGGTTGCTGCAACTATGCAATAGATATAAATAAAACTAACTTCCTACAAGCTATAAAACTAAAATTATGTAATATAATTTTTAAGGTATATAAAAAACTATTTTTAATTTGATTACTTAAGTCAAAGGGATGAAACGCAATAACTATCATTAAAATTAAATAGTAATAAAAACACTTACTTTTTCTATATTCTCAAAAACTACTCAACTAATTTCACTAAATTTTCACAATTTATACATATTAGTACTTGGGGTTTTAGAGAACATGATAACTACAAACAAATATATTTAAATGGGGTAGCTATCCCTATACAACAAAAGAATGTACTAAATTCCGACAACATAATATATAAAGCTAGTGTTATTTAATATTATTCATAATTTACATAAAAAACATTTTCAATTCAATTACTTAAGTCAAAGGGATGAAATGGAATAAATACCCTTAGTAATTAAATCAAGCTGGTCCACTAGGAGATAATACAAATTCAATTACTTTCAGATTAATATATCAAATTGATATCAGATTACTCTATAGTTTTACTGTTAAATTGTATCCTAATTTAGGTGCAACCAACTTACAATCCATCAGTGTCAATAAAACAGTTTACAAATCAACTGTTCAACTCACTGTGTATCTATAAACACTCAAGAGGCCTAACCAACTTGTCAGATTGATAACGTGCCAACAACCCAACTATAAAATCAAGCCCTCCTTCCAATGTTTACGCTACCGATGTCTGTGTTTACTATCAGCTGATTGTGTTCCCACGATCGTTCAAAGACTTCATGTATATATTTATAGAACCTTAACCTCCTTCAAAGAAACAACGAGCAGATTATCTTTTTTAAGGAGGTAATAAATAACGAGCAAGTTCTGATTAATCAGAAGCTTCGGATGTTTACATCTTCTGCAATAAACTTATCAACGGTTGGGTCAAGTGTTAAAGAAGCACTTACGTGACAAGAGCATCCTTTGAGACGAAAGGAACCACAGACTGTTGAGTGTAATCATTCCCAGGCCGTGCTCCTGAAGCCACTTCACATAGAAGTCTTGGAACGCATCTTAGATCATCATACCTGGCAATGGAAGATAACGCTCCCATTAAACTAGTCGGAGGATACAGCCCACCTTGTCCTGGATAACCTCCTGGGTTTATACCTGGAGGTGGATATGGTCCACCTGGAGGTGGATATGGACCACCTGCAGGGAATGGTCTTCCTGGTAGTGGAAGAGGTTCTCCAGGACGTGGAAAAGGTCCCGGTGGAAACGGTCTTCCTGGAGGAGGAAGTGGTTCTCCAGGTCGGGGAAAAGGACCTGGTGGAAAAGGTTCTCCAGGTCTAGGGAATGGTCCTCCTGGAGGCAGAGGCCTTCCTGGTGGGAAGGGTCTACCAGGTCGTGGATAGTACGGTCTTCCGGGTTTCGGACGATAACCTGGCCTCCCAGGAGCACCTCCTACAAGGTTTTCTGGATATTGTAGGCCTTGGTACGCTTGGCCGAAAGCACCTTGATTTAATAAACTTGTTAGTTGCCTGGAAATAAAAATAGATTGTAAATAAATAGTTACTCAAATAGTAGAACCTTAGAATTTTAAATCTGAAATCTTGCAGGAGTAAAAAGTACAACAAAAATATGTTTATCGTAAGTGCATTTCTTATATTTTAACTGAGCTACTGATAAATTAAGCGCAGTTTTATATTTATTTTCTATAATGCCTATACATCCATCTATAGGCCTACTAATATTATAAAGAGGTAAAATGTGTTTGTTTGTTTGTATGTAGGAGGTAATCTCTGGAACTACTGAACCGATTGAAAAATGCCTGAGTAACATAGGATAGAATGAATTTTGACTTAAGGGTTGAAGCAGCCCCTAAAACAATAAATATGAATTGTTATACTTTCCTTAAAGCTATAGAGCTGCAATTTTGTACATTTATTTCTAATAAGGTACCTAAAAAAACATAAAAATAAATTGTCATTTTGTCGCGTGCTGCTATGGGGTACAAAATGTAGTAACAACCCCTATAAAAAATGTTGATTGTTATACTTTTCTTAAAGCTAGAGAATAAACTCTTAATAAATTAAGGAATTTGAAAATAAGAAACCACGATGTTATATCTTAATTAAAAATAAATAATTCATATTATAATTTAATAGTAGGGCCTATTTATATAAAATAACCTGTTTGCATTTGCTTCGACGAGTGTCAACGCGTGGGTTGGCGATCGAAACGAGCAGCGGGCGGAGCACTCTAGCTTAAAATAAAGCGTTACGTATAAAGCCAAAAATATTATATTCAAACGTTTATTTCAAGTACATAAAATAACCAAAATAATCATTGTTTGATTATAGAGCGTCACATTTTCATATTCAAAAACTATATTATCAACACACGTAGGCCTATGTTGAATGCATTTACATTCATTGCCATAGCAACCAACTTAGCAAATTTAAAATCAGTTTATTACTCTTCACAACCAACAGCTTTTTAGATTATGTTAACAAATGAAAAAGCAAACACAAACAAAAAATCAACTTAAAAGCCTTTTAAACATTTGAAATTTAAAGATTTGTTGTTACATATTAACAATAAAACAGCTGATTTGGTTTAAAAGATTCACATAATTTTACGTTAGGCTATACAGTACCAGGTAATTATTTGTCGGAAGCAACAGTTTTTTTTTGGTTAGGTAAATTTAAATACTACTAGCTGACCCGTACGGCGTTGCCCGTGGTGGTTGGTATTTTCAGTCTTTTTAACGTAATTGTATTCTTTTTAAGTGTTCAGTCAGTGAGTGGTATTTGGCTTATATATATATAGATCTTAAATAATAAAAACACTATTGTCATAATAATAAAAGATCTGAAATTATGATTTTAGTAACTTTGATCCCCCCCAAACCCCTCCTAAAATTTCGTTTGTCATACCCTTTTTTAGTGAGCACCTATGGCCCTAGAGGAAGCTACATACCAAATTTCATTCCAATCCGTTCAGTAGTTTTGAAGAAATTGTGATTTAATAACTTTGATCAACCCAAACCCCCCTAAAATTTCAAATTTTTTCAAACCCTTTCTTAGTGAGCACCTATGGCCCTAGAGGAAGCTACATACCAAATTTAATTCAAATCCATTCAGTAGTTTTGAAGAAATCGTTTTTAACAATTTTGATCCCACCAAACCCCCCTAAAATTTTAAATTTTTTCAAACCCTTTCTTGGTGATCACTTATGGCCCTAGAGGAAGCTACATACCAAATTTCATTCCAATCCATTCGGTAGTTTTGAAGAAATCGTTTTTTAACAACTTTGATCCCTCCAAACCCCCCTAAAATTTCGAATTTTTTCAAACCCTTTCTTAGTGAGCACCTATGGCCCTAGAGGAAGCTACATACCAAATTTCATTCCAATCCATTCGGTAGTTTTGAAGAAGTCGTTTTTTAATAACTTTGATCCCCACAAACCCCCCTAAAATTTAAAAAATTTTCAAACCCTTTCTTAGTGTGCACCTATGGCCCTACAGGAAGCTAC
>JAGFPH010000210.1:681182-700897 GCA_018207615.1 Philaenus spumarius
TACCTCTAATAAAATACAGTTTAAAAGAAAACAGATGATTATTGTAACGGCATTGAAAACATTTGCATCAGCTGTGCTTCGTTTAAAAGAAAACAGATGATTATTGTAACGGCATTGAAAACATTTGCATCAGCTGTGCTTTGTATTGTTTAAAATGGACAAATTTCACTTTTTAATTTAATAAAAAGACGTAGAAAACAAATTTTCCCATACTTTTGATCATTTCCAATCGATTTCTCGTGGCCAAAAGCCCCATATAAAATCAAAAAATCAAAAATCCTTAGACGGAGATTCCAGATCCATTTAGCAGACAGACAATTATCTCTCGCTTTAGAAGATAAGATTTTACTGCAAGAGCTGTTTTGATTTACCATTTTCGAGGTTTATAATTTGAGCGACACAGTAAGAGATTTTTGTGAAGGCTATAGGATCCTAAAAGGCATGCATAAATCGGTATTTGTAAAGAACAACTTCAAGAAATGTGTTAGTTAAAACTTAATGCTAATTGTTCACCTGCCTTATCTTTATACTGTTAACATAATAAGGAGTTATAAAGTTGTGGACATCGTTCAATTGTTAAATCTAGTTTTAAATTGGTAAAAACTATTTATGTGTGGCATTGTGTGCTCAAGTATTAATAAGCGGGGGCATCTGACAACAAAAAACTGCTTCTGTAGGTAATTTATTTATAATTTCTGCTTACTTTACAAAGCTGCTTATATTATCTGTTGAACTTTGATCCTTGGCTTCCTCTGCTGCATTTTCTCGCAAGCCAATAAGTAACATGATGACGGTCCATACTATCATATAACAATCCTTCATTTTTATCACAATATTTCCTGAAACAGATTTAAATCGTACTTACATTGACATTAAAAAAACAACAAAAAAGTAATAAAAACAATATAATGTTTATATTATAAACTCTGTTTAAAGTAGGGTGATGCAGAACGTATATTGTTGAGTAGGCTATTAATATTAAATATCACAGAGTATTACAATAAATAAATCACCAAGTAAGAAAGCTTACGAGTAAGTAAGAAGTTGAATGTACTTTCATTTTTACATTAAATGCTATGATTCAATGTAAATAAATGCAAATATCTTCAGAACGGTTAGAGATATGGATGTGAGGTTTTCATAATTGATTTTGTCTTAACATTCTACATTGAAATGATGTATGATATGACCTATTTAAAAAAAGTGACATTCAAAATGGCGGACCACATTTTTGACATCTTAAAATAGTATTTTTGGATAGAGTAGGTTCCTCAATCACATCTACCTTAAAATTTTCCTTACTACTAAATAATTAGCTGTTTTCAGACTTTTCACCCACCCTGTATATAAATTTGGTTTGATACTCTTCTAAATAAAAATACTTGCTAAATACAACTGGCCATGGGAGAATCTAAAATTTCACATAGGCATTTTGAAACTTTGTGACTAATAAACTAAAGATTTGTAACTTTTAATATAATTTGGCTTTGTTTTACACCAGATAATAATTTAACGTATTTTGGTCATGCCTGAGTAAATATTATGCCATTACAACAGTTACAATATGTTCTTCTCTAACCTTTAGTGTTTAGTGTAGCTTTGCAATTACTCGGGGAGTGTTTTAACGTATTGGTGTCGTGCGCGCGCAGCCTCCACTTTGACCACATAATTTCATGCTCGTTGAAGACGTGTCATTTCGAAACTACAGATAATTGCATACAATGTCAAGGTTCGTGGATAATAAACTAGGAGGTGGAGTATTTAGACAGAATTATGAAACTATTGCTTAAGTGGTAATTCATTTGAGTTTTATTTAAAGACAAAGTGATTAGAATTTTGTTTTGATTTTTTTCTTGAAGTGTGAGTATTTGGATTTATAAGAATTTAACTTTTATTTAACTCTAGTCCAAACAGCTGAGTCATTTTGGATTAAATTTAATGTAAGAATAAACACACAATAGACAGGGTAATAAAAAAAGGACAGACGGTTTAAAAAAAATCATAAAATCATAAATTTTTCCACAAAAAAGATTTATTGGCAGATTCTGGTTCGTCTTTACATAGAATTTGAGAAAATCAAGTGTGGAAATTCACATCTGCCATGTGGCGGCCACGGTCATTGATGCACTTCTTTAGGCGTTCCTCGAAGTACGTATCCACTCTTTCCAACATCGGTCGGTCGATTTTGGCGGCTTCCACGAGAATCGCTTCCTTCGATTCTTCCAGTGTTTGGCGCTTGTGCTTGAAGTGACCCACAAGAAATAATCGCACATGGAGAAACCATTGGACTGAGGAGGCCAGTGAGTGACTCGAAACCTGTAAATTTATAATCAGGGAAGAGAGGGCGAATAAGTTTTATTGATGCTCCAGCTGTGTGGGCTGTTGCCTCATCCTGTTGAAACCATACAAGTTGGATCGATATTCGTCTCGACATAGCGCTCCGAGTTCACGGTAACAGCATTCCCATTATCGTCTTCGAAAAAGTAAGTGCCGATGAGTCGTTCGTGGAGCCCCTGGTGGTCTTTTCTGTTCATCACAACATCTTACGTATGAAGTGCTTCAACCCGACGAAGAATGATGTTTCGCGGGGTAACAGCAATATTTATGTTGATGTTGAAGTGGCGACGAAATTAACGCTGAACTTCCGTGATTGACTCATTATTTCGGGCAAAGCTGACGCAAAAACGCGCCCTCTACCGTCCACGGATCCATGGCTTGAACTGGTAAACAAATGCTAAAACCTCACGAACCTAATGGTGCCTACCTCAAGAGTAGTACTACTCATTTCAAAAACGTCCGACTTTTTGCCTCACCCAACATTTTGTACATCATGAATTTATTTGTCAAATTTTTCTAAGTCAAATTAAATTTGACGAAACTATACAATTCTGCCTATACAAGATGGATCAATTAAAAACAAAAATTGTAAAAAAATAGAAACGAAGTGAAATAAAATATACTATTAATGCAGGACATAATAATTGTGTAGATATATTTCGAAAGAAAACTGGTCTTTGTAGACTCGAAAATGAGTCTCACATAAAATAGAAATTAAAAAGACATACAGTGCTAAAAGTGCAGAAGCCACTAGAAGTAAATAGAAGTAAAAGTGGGTAAAAAAAATATATTGATGTTTGATATTCCTGTTGTAATTTTATAATAATAATTAAATACTAAAGATTTTGGTAAAAACTCAAATATAGGTGACAATCCACCAAATAAAAATAACAAATTTTCTTGGAGATTGAAATAAATTAATTAAAAATTTACTAAAATTATTAATTTCTAAAATTTTAAATAAGTTGATTGATTTAAAAACGCAAATAAAAGACAAGAAAATATAATTGATTTTCTCGTTATAATTTATCCCAAATTATTAATTGAAGGATAAACCATTAATTTCTTATCTGAACTTTGATTAATTCCACCTAAAAAATTACTGCTATAACTAAAGACATAATTACAGGAATAATAACGTTGCTATTTATAATAAATTATCTCATTAAGTAACTAATTTTTGTGAGGTTGATAAATTTAGGCAATTAAATCATCTCGTGTCTTGTGTTACACTTTGTATTGATATGTGAAATGGAACAACTCCCAACTTTGCTATTAATACATATATTATGATAATGAAAGGCTGATTTACAAAAATTCCCAATACAAAAATTATTGATGTTACTCTTTGAACAGTACAGTATTTTATACTATAGATTCAGGTGAATAATAATTCACTTTTAGTATGTATAAAAGGAACAAAATGAAACCAGATTAATTTCAAGATCTATTCAAACCCTGAATCAGTTATTCGAAGTTAATCAAATTAAAGTTTTAACAATTATTATACATAATAATAATTTAATAACTAGTGGTTTTAGGGTTGACCACTAAGTGTAATTGTACATTGTCACATTTCGAGATAATCGGTTTGTGGCTTAAACTGCCTAGTTGGAAATTGTGTTTTGTTAAACACTTGTAAATTGTATATCGAACGAAAATAGTGGGAACCTTTTTCTTTTTTCGAGTTAATTAAGTACACTCCGACTTTGTTTAAACATTTTCTGTATACTGAATACTTTTTGAGTTGTAAAGCTTCAAATATTTCCTGATAAAAACTGTTAATGAAACTGTGAAATTGGTAGTCTTAAAACTTGTAGAAATTTGTTAACGAACTTCATAGGAAACGTATTTTTGTAAAATTAATAACTTTCGATTTATTGCGTGGTACACTTTAAATTAGGGCAACTATCTTTATTGCTGATAATCTCAATTTACTATAGCCTAGTAAAAAAAAAAAAAACTCCTTTGTTAGAAGTATCTATTCAGTTTCCCGAAAATAATTATAGGTGATAATGTTTTTTAAAGTGATGAAAAAGCATTTTCTACACAAAATACTCTTTCTGTAGACTACGATTAATTATTTCACTCAGAAATGTCTTCTTGTAATATTTTAATAGTTAAGCGAAAGAGCGACAGAGAGTACAGCGTTGTATGTAAATTGTAATTGTTAGTTACATAAATATATATTTAACTTTACTTAATACTTTTTAACCATTACCTTAGTGTTCAACTTCTTCGGTTTATTTCAAAAGTTGGATTTTGTTTAAAATTGTTTTTTCGTATCACTTATCACAAAATAAAATATACAATTTATTTTATAATATAATATAATCAGATATGCTTCTGTTAGGTTCTCAATTACTGCAATTTGACTTACATAAAATGTTAAGCAACTAAACATTTATATGAAACATAACTGGTACTGTAAATATATACAAGTATATAATATACCTTGTACTGTACTTTGAACTAAATATGATATTTTAGTGTGATTACGCAATCCATGTTTCACTCCGTTCAGTGACCTCCGTGGACGTGGACAATTAGGTGTAAGAACACTTTCTCTCCTACCTACATGTGTGCCTACTCCAGCCTCCACCACAAGACACTCGGAGAGTTTGAGTCAATCGTTTGACGACGCGACGGTGGGTTTATTTTAATTAGTGAAAGTTTATTTGGAATAATAACAGCATCAATATTGACGATGAATCGTTAAAACGTATTATGACGTTGCAAACACTGGATGGCGTAATTTGACGTAATACAAGTTGAAATAGATTTCTGCCCGCACTAGCAAAAATGCAGTAACTCCTCAAATTTTGAGTATTGAGATAAGCACACCATTTTCATAAAATTATCATCTACATTGTTAAGCTAAGAAAAATTCCGTATAGCCATACATTTATCTCTTTTTCGCACAGTAAAGCGCAGTAAAGTCAGTACACTTTATAGGCTTGTTGGCTCAGGCAGCAGGGCGTTAAAAATTAAGTTACCTAGAAAAAATGTGGGAGAGATCAAACTTGGTAATATAGTACATTTCGGTGTCTTAAAATGCATACTAAGTGTGCTACCAACACCTCTTTAAAATTACTCCTCCATCTTGGAAAATGGTGGTCTGAATAAAAATAATTATTGAATTCTCTAAAACTTGAAACATCTTGTAAAATAAATAGTTTTAGGGTTAAGTGCCATCTTATGTGTTTATGTGTTGTGCACCATTTTCAAGATGGCGGCGTAAGCTTAAAGGGGGGGGGCGGTCGCAAACTTAGTATGTTTTTTAGGATGTCAAAATGTACTATATTGCCAAATTTGATCTCTCCCACATTTTTTTCCCTGGTAAAAATACCTATTGCCTGGGCTATGTACGTACCTAGCAAAAAAGCAGTATGTAGTTGAATGCAAGTAAACACGCTGTAACTATAAAATACATAATTGAGTGTTTTACTGAGCAAAAGAGAGTTGCTATGTTTTTACTAAACAGTTGTGCCAATTCATTTGTTGATTACAGCAATATCGTAACTTCTTTGATGAAATTCTGTCAGCCTTAGGACACCTTAATCCATGATTACCACTTACTGAATTCTTCTTAAAACATTAAAAATAAATTTTCTATTAGTGCTTAATATAAATAAATGTTGAAGAATAAATTTAGGTTGCTGCATGTTGAGTAGGTAAACGTTAAATTGTGTAAACTAAATTACTTGGCAAAAATGCAGTAAGTCTCTTTTTAATAGAAATCTACCTTAACATTTTGTGTCTTAAAAATTGTTTTTAGTGCAAAGAAACATCTTTTTAATAACAATATTATTTTTTAAGCTCGTCAGAAATTTTGTACTTTAATATTCCAAAGTAGAGAAAATGTACAAACAAGAGTATTTTGACAAGCTAAAACAAAGTATAATTTAATCATTTAAAAAAGTGTCGAAACCAACTTTCTTTAAGTTATTATGAGAGTGTTAATATCCTGGTCTTAAAATTGTTATATTCTTTAGCGTAATTAAATGTTTACTTGTTAAATGAATTGCTATGTTTATTGCTATGAATTGCTATATCCGATCTCATTTCCGACAATTAGTAATAATTATTGTAAATATTTTGTCACCCTATTAACTAAGGTAAATTAAGTTTTTTGGAAGCATTGTTATTGTGTAGATCCTGCTATCAAAACTGTAGTAGTACATAATAGGCATAATGAACTCGGCTGCAGCCTTTAAGTCTTATCCAGAAAATCGTTTTAGATGTTTGCTCAAAGTAATGACGAATTAACTTTCCAAGAAAAAAATAGATTGCATGTACATTTCCGAATGATATATTAAAGAAAAATTATATATACTTTCTGAGAAGTTTAGACCAAGTGTTTTCAAATAATAGGTCAGAGATTTATACATTTTGTTTTAGAAGGTGATAAATCAAGTAGTTTACTAACCTAAGTAAGTGTTAGTTGTTTAATATTTTTTAGACAATGGGTTTTAATGGGGCGAAACTATACTGTGCAAGAAAGTAAATCACAAAGGTTACCGTGGAAACCGACCAGAGGAAAACCAATCAGAATTGATTTTATTCAGTCCTTTCTAGCTGTTTGATTCTTGATAAGTCTGTTCTTTGTCTTTGGAAATCTATTACAAAATTGTATTGAACATGCAAATTGTTGCTACATGTGCATTGCAAAGTTCAGTAGTAAGGTTTCTAAACATGCCCCTAAGATGTTATCTGAAGACATGACGTCATCAACAGCTGTTCCAATGCCAAGGTCATAACTTGCACGCTATCCAAACACGCGACCTACCTCACATTAAGTAAAAACAATAACTTTGCTAATACCTTGGAATAATGGGATAAAGAAAAGAATTACATTTATTCTATTTAATTTACTCTAACGTCAATTTGAAGAGGTAAAATGTTTACTAATTAATCTAAATGCAATAGGACTACAATCACGTCTAAAGTAGTGCTCCTTCATAAGATCTCAACTTTATTGACTCCAGGTTTCTCTTTATCTTCATCTACACAGTGTGTTTCAAGGGTCTAAAGACTGATTTAGTGAGTCAAGTATTCCTTAAGGGATTTATATTACTGACCTATATTATATTGAAAAGATCACCTCACATTTCTCAAGAAAATAATAAATACTCGAAATTTGTCCTCAACTCCAGGTCCATACTAACGTACTATTGTCTGGAAATATATGTTTCCAAATTTGTAAATTTTCACAGAATCTGAAAATGTTTTATTTGAAACAATATAGGGGGTCGAATTTTACTATTTAATATAAAATTAAAACACATATCACACGCAAAAGGTGTCTTAAATATAATATTTACCAGATCAATATAATAATTGTGATAGAATAAATCTTGATCACAAATAATAAATTTATTTAGTCAAACGACAATGCCGTCATCACGTCGATTAAAAATCTAAAATAATTAACTAACAATATTAAACAATCAGTGCTGCCATACATGTGATTCAGAGGAAAATTTAAATTTCCCTTTACTTTTTGACTTTCTCAAAAATTAAAAATGTAAAACTTTACTATTGCAGAGTAATGTTTTTGAAAATATATTTAAACATTGAACGCGATACAACTCGACCAACTTTCTATACATCTGGGAGCGGCGGAACTTAATTGGTATGTCGGACTCGTCGATTGGGATCGTCGAAGGTTTGAATTTATATATTTGGTTTGGGGTTCTCAGAGTATTATTTCACTCATAATTTCACAGTATTTCACTAACCATATGAACACAAATTGAGGACATTAAAAAAGTAAATCCTAAAGCACAATTTCTATAAAAAGATTTCGAAATCTCTTCTACTATTTCATTTTTACCAATCACATGTTAACAGTTTTGTTGGAGAAGACGTACTAGTAAAAAAA
This sequence comes from Philaenus spumarius, assembly GCA_018207615.1. Classification (NCBI taxonomy): domain Eukaryota; kingdom Metazoa; phylum Arthropoda; class Insecta; order Hemiptera; family Aphrophoridae; genus Philaenus; species Philaenus spumarius. The sequence goes on from JAGFPH010000210.1 coordinate 689,404, forward strand.
AAACAGTTTATATTATTTAATTCCCAAGTTTTGGAATTAACTTCCTCTGTTGTCCTCTATTGAACAAACTTCTACTGGCAAAGAAACAATTTGAAAATGAAAGTACCTCAGGAGCATGCGCAATTAAACACGTGACAGCAACAGTAACCAAAACTCTGGTGTTGAACACCAATTTGATGTGGCATGTCTTTGTGTTTCAATTAAGGGATTCGTGCAACACCTCGAGTAGACATCACTCCTTTCTGTTACATGTTACACTATTTTCATCCTACAGATTTAACAAAATTATATTTTAAACTGTTATAGTTTAAACGGTCGAATAAACCATTCAAACCTAAAGTGTAATCTTAAGTAAAATCGTTGTTGCGAGTTTCTAAATCCAACTAAACTATTGTTTCTTGTGCTTTTATGGTATTATTTTTCAGATGGACGGTTTAGAAATTAGTGTTGCGAATTCCAAGTCTTTGCAAGTTCTTCCAGTTGCAAGGAATAGTAACGAAGGACTAAATCTTTCATGTGGAGATTCTGACTTTCTCATTGTGGTGTCTTGCCTCTAATCCACGGAGAAACCACATCCAATAATTCGTTGTAAGTACCTTCACTCGTCCTCAAGTAGTTCCTTCAATCAGATGATTCACTGCTGAAATATTTTAACAGCTCAGCTTGGGATAACTTCTTTTTTAGTAGCCAAGCAGACAACACTTTTTTCTTTTCCTTTTCACACTGGTTGCTGCAAGACTAATAACGTGCATGGACCACAACAGTAACTCCTCCAGTGCGTGACAGTTAGTATGTACTCAACGAAATTAGTACAAATAATTCGACCAGGCAGCTGAACCGCTGACGTGAGTTGAGCAAATTTCCAAAATTAAGTTTATAGGATTATGTTTTAGGGTTCCAACCAACAATTTGGAAAATAGGTCTTATCACGACGGTGCTGAATAGCTTCAAAATGGTTCGCACGCCATTTTCCGCATAGTGGGAGCATCTTCAATACACAATGAATTGCGTGCTTCGCACGCCAACCCCGAGGTAGAATCCACCCCATGGCTTTGAACCGGGTACTTCTAGGGTATTTTACGTTTTGATCGATTTTGGGGGAACCAAGCGGGCTATAAGGTCGCGTAAAAAAGCAAAATGTGCAGAATAACATCCTACATTTATATTTTTAGAAAACATTCAAAAAAATTCATTCTCGTAGAAAAAATCTAAAAAAATAGTTACTTTTGGTCAAAAAACATGCTTCCGATGGTTGGATGTTTTTCGCTAACGAACTCGTCCGAGCGACGTAGACAACCAACATGTGTACCAAATTTGAACCAAATCGGACTTAAAAAGCGGCCGCTAGAGTGCGAACACATATAGGCCTATAGCCTACACACATATATATACTGCAATAGCTCATTTTTCCTATGGAAATTCGCTAATAACGTCAAATAGACAAGTTGTAGAAAAAGACGGAACGTGTAAACAGGAAGCCCAGTTTCCGACAAAACGTGCCTATTTGTCGTTGCAGGCAAGTCGTTATCGTACCGTGTAAACCCGGCTTAATGCATTTATCTCTAAAGCCGGCCATTCTTTGAATTGAACGCTAAGCTGACTGATGACGTCATTTTTGCTTGAGTAGAGAACAACTTCCAGAGGATACATCAAAATAGCATTTACAATGAAGTCCTGGCTCACACTGGTTAAACATATAAACTGAATGATGTTCTATCGCATGAGACCATGTATAATGTACATTTCTTATTTTTCAACCATTCTCTAAAGAATCACCCGTTTACTTCTTACATAACACTCCTACAGCCTTGAACATTTCTCCCACAACGTCAGTAGGCCACCACTGTTTATACTATCTTTACTTCCTGAAGATGAAAGATTGTTTCGCATATTTCCACGCTACGTTTAGTCAGCCAACCATAATACTTCCTTCCTGTGTCCATCGCGTTCTACTTGTCCAACCATAGCAAGTCAACTACTCTCCATTTAATGTCCATTTCCTTCTTCAACTTGCAAATTGAATTGAAAATTCGTATAACTTGCATCATTATTAAATTTAATGAGTCATTGTTATTTCCTCGATCTCTCGTTTATAGCCTATATTTAATAGAAATAGTTTTAATATAATTAATTTAAAGAAAGCTTGACGAACGAGTTGCGTAAAATAGCAAAAATATGCACTTCGTACAAACGTGTTTCGGACGCCGTTTTTCAACCTAAAAAGTTGTGAAACATCTTAAAGTGTTCTTAAAGGCTTTGTGCTTTTCTCTTTAATTGAAAGAAATCGACGGCAACTCCTTTTAATCAACAGTTTAACTGAGTAAAAATCGATTATTTTTAACTCATTTTTTGGGACTTTTAAGCAATAATTTCCATATTTTAAGCTAACACCTAAAAAATATAAAGCCTCCTTTAAAACTTAAAGTAAATTCCCAAATTATTAATTTATAAATAGAATCCGAAACACGTTATTAAGAATGCATTTTCAACGATTTTGCGTCTTCAGTTAGACCTTTTGTATTGAAATCATACTTTATACTCGGGAGTTTTCTTCAAGGTATAGAAGAGCCTTAAGGGTCTGCTCCAGTAAACGAGAAAACAACCGGAAACGCAAGCGCTTCTCTCCATTGCCGTATCTAAACAGTGCAATTTCTTGCAGCTGAGCGCTTTGACATTGCCTCATTTTAATCCATCTTTTGTAATTGAGGGCTGAAAAAAAAAAACTGAATATTCTCTATAAAATTTCGGATCCGGCTTGCAAATTACTTTTCATTATTAATTTTTTTATTGTTTTAGGAAAAAAATTCAAACTTTGTACTTACAAAATGACAATTACATAACAAATGAAAAGCATTTCAAAAAATCTAAAATGCAAAACGGATACTTATTGTGATTGTGCTTAAAATGAGACCTTGCAAATAAATAATTTTATGATAAAAAATAAACAAAATAAATGGTTTGAAATTTAACATTGCTTTTATGGGATAAAAATTCAAGATGGCCGCCACTACAGCAGACCCTTAAGAAGTACTGGTTAAAGGGCTCTATCTGGATGATGTAGTGGGAAGAAAGGGGATGTAATATTCCCACAAGTTGTGTTGGCTTGTAAAACAATAACATTATCCTAATTTTCATAAAGGAAAATATCTAAAATTACGAGGTCTTAAAAATGAGTCACAAAATATCGTATGATATAATTTAAACATTACTTGTACGTTAGCTAAGGCGACATGCGTGCTTCACACGCCAAACCATTGTCAACACAATTGTGAGCGAAATAATTTAACGTGGCCTATGTTTCGCGTAGCGTGTTTATAAAATGGTTGTTGTAAACAAAGTCTATCTAGTTTTATTTTATTTATTTATTTTTTGTTTAGGTGAACAAACAATTTAGTTACTGTTGAATGGTAAAGTATGTAGCATGCACGGCTTTTAAAAGTCAACACAAAAACAAAACTTACCGGCTATTAAAGCCACTAAACGAGAGATAAAATCTAGACTAACTTATCAAATAACAACTACTTATCACAGGTAGGCCTATGATTTAACTTCATAGGCAGTAGAAATAACTATTTAAGTCTTAAAATGAGTTAGTAAGAAAATAGCATATTTATAGGACCATAAGTTTAAAACTATAAACTTTGGGTGGAAAATAAAACACCAATAAGGAAAACTCTAGCAGTAAAACATAACAACAAACAAATGACAGACAACAGCTGGCGTGGGGTAGAGCAAATTTCCGAAATTAAGTTATATATTTTAGGGTTTCAACCAACTATTTGGAAAATTGCTCGACTCATGGAGGCGCCGAGTAGCTGCCTCCGTGTACGAAATATATTACTAGAATTTGTTTGCACCTCAGCCTTCAGTCCCGACACAAGCGCTGCTTCGTTCCGCTCGCAGTGGAAAAACTCGTTTTGTGATGATCAACCTTGCGGCCTCGGATTATAGACTGCTTCGCTTCGGTCGCAGCCGAGTTCTTTGCCGAAAGCCTCGAATCAGAAGCTGCCTCCGCTGTAAAGTCTCCGACGTGGATTTGAGCCTGGTACTTTCGTGTACCAGGCTCGATATGCTTTGTGTATTGAAGACTCTTCCAATATGCGGAATAGCGTGCGAAGCACGCAAAGCTTTGTGTATTGAAGACTCTTCCAATATGCGGAATGACGTGCGAAGCACGAAATGCATTGTGTATTGAAGACACTCCCAATATGCGGAATGGCGTGCTAACCATTTTGCAGCTATTCAGCACCGTCGTCAATAGACCTATTTCCCAAATTGTTGGTTGAAATCCTTAAACATAGGCCTACAAACTTAATTTTGGAAATTTGCTCAACTCACGTCAGCGGTTCAGCTGCGTGGTCGAATTATTTAACGTTTTAATCGATTTTGGGGGGGGGGGACCAGATAGGCTATAAAGTTGTGTAAAAAAACAAAATGTGCAGAATAATCTCCTATATTATGTATTATTTTAGATTAAATCCAAACAAAATTTCAGTTTAGTACGAACAATCTAAAAAAAAAACTTTTTGTCAAAAAACGAAATTCCGGTTATTGGATTTTTTAATAACAAACTCGTCCAAGCCACTTAGAAAACCAAATTTGGACCAAATCGGACATAAATGAGGCCGTTAGAGTGCAAACACACACACATATATATATACAATTTATAAATACACTCCAAATAAAAGATTTACTCTGCAGTATAGTTGAAAATGTTTGAATGTTTGTTTTTGTGGTTTGCCTAGATGTTGTAAGTAGTAATATGTATGTTTGTTTCGGGACCGCCAGGGACGCCAAACTACTCATAATAAGTGCAGCTTGAACTGCACAACCTGTGTGGGGAGTTTTATTTTAAATATTTTTTAGAAAAATTTCGATTATTACAAATGTTCTTACACAGTAAAATTGGATCCAAGCAAACTGTATTTATTTAGTAAGTAATTTATTTACGAACATTTTACTTTACCGTTCGATCGCGCTACATTTATACCTATATAGTGTGAATATTGAGAAAATTGCAATTGCATTCAAAAAGTAACAAATTTCTTGCTTTCGACACTCCACTAACGTATTTAACTAACTAAAAACACAGAAAACACTTACCCAAAGAGGTTCCTGAGAGAAGAGAGTCGACAAACGGACTGAATAACAAATCGCGACCTAGTCAAACAGTTTTCACTCTCTGCCCACTTTCGTCGGAGTTTCCCTTTCTTTTCTTGGCCCACACATTTGCATGATCAGCCATATACTGAACAAAGTTCACGCCGGGTCGTGTAAGAGGGCAACTATTACTGCAGGTACATTAATTTTATAGGTTGTGTATTGTTTTTGAAATACACTATATGTTTATATTGAATTAATTTCTATCGAAATCTAGGCTACCAACACTTTGATCAATCCAGGTTTATTTTGCCGAATTATTAGTTTATTATTATTTGTGTATTATCATGTTTTTGTATCAACTGTCCCCGAGGGATACAATTGGGTTAAATTTAAACAACCCGAATTTAACAATATCTAACTATAAGAAAAATATGTATTTGTTAATTTAAAAATAATGTGACAGCGACTTAGGTCCATCGACTCCATACATCGCATGCGTAACAAATCTAAATAAGTTTGAAATTATGTTCATTTTGTTATTTTTAAAAGTGGAAACTGATTGCGTCGTTAAGTCATTTAAAAGATTGAGCAAGGTAGCATGAAATCATTTCCCATCCTCAAAATAAGATATAAAAAAGAAACAAAACTAAAATCTCTATATAACTTTGTAAAAATAGTAGTTGTCAATTTACTGTTGTTTAAAGGATATTTTACCTCTAGAAGTTTTGCCAAAGCTTAAAAAATCCATATATTCAAGAACAACAATAAAAATTCAACCTAAACAATAACCATATCTGGAAAAAATTATTCCCTGAGGGGGGGGGGGGGGGCAGAGAAAGAAAGCTATAGTTCCCACCTCACTGTCTTACCGTACAGAACATGGAAGAAAAATCTACATTTTACCACTTTTTCAAAGAAGTATGGATCCTCCATAGCTTTTCTGTAAAGTATATTAGAACCTCTAACAACCCTGGGATTTTTGAAAAAATGTAGATGAAGTACTTTTAGAAACAGAGCAATGAATGTTTAACATCATTTCCAAAATGTCTTGAAAAGCATATGTTACAAAAATCTAAAAAACAAACGTTTGCTACCTTTAAATGCTTAATTAAAACCCTTTCTAAGTTATATACGACACTACAAAATAATAAAACATTAATTTTTTGGATGCTACAAAAGTTTTGGTTTTTCAAAATTGCTATTTTTATTATTAATTTTGCTTTTTAGTTCTGACTGTTGGCATACATTATGCGGGTTATCATATTTATATAACAGTGCTACATTTATTGTAATAACTGTATCCAATCTGAAGTGTCAGAAAAAAAAACAAAAAAACAAGTGATCCTTTAAGTCTAAGAACTTAAAGTATCACATACTAGGGGAGACTCCTGCGTGCTCCGCACGCCAACCCCCCGAAGGAACCTTCTAAAAACATATGTTATGTTTTATTTATAATAAAGGTGTAGGATTAATAATAACCTCAAAACTAAGATGGTACATAATGTTAAATGTTCAAGTCCAATTATTTCGTATTTTTTTATAACAACAGTTATAATAAAAGAACCAGTAAGGCTCAGGTCTACACTTAATCAAAAACCTAACCAAAAAGTTAGAAATACAAAAATAATTATTTCATATTTTGAAATCAGCTGTTAATATTGGTTACTTACTATCAATTACCTTATATTATCAACGAATTTATGTTTAATTATGATGTACAATAGATTTTTAACTTCCACTAGATTTTTAGCTTCGCACACGATCCAAAGATCCGCCGCATTAAGGGAAGTATAGTAATAAATATTTATTGTTTTAGGGGGTTGTTATTACATTTTCACCCTTTAGCAGTACACTAAAAATTCAAATACGGTTTACCTTTTATATATATATTGTAAGAAATAAATGTACAAATTTCCAGCTCTCTGGAAATTAATACATTTAATAGTCTTAATGGAAGTGTAATAACAAATATTTATTGTTTTAGGGGGTTTTCAACTCTTAAATCTAAATGAATTCTACCCTATGTCCAGGTCATGATCTATATGTGTGCCAAATTTAATTCAAATCCATCCAGTAGTTTTTACGTGATTGAGTAACACACACACAGACACCATTAGATTTTTATATAATAGTATAGATGTAAGTGAACCCAAACAGTCTAAGATCATAAATGTTAATATTTTTTCATAATCATATTTTAAATGAGTGCATTCTTTGTGTTACAATAAGCATTCCTTCTAAAAATAAAAAATAAAAAATTCTAGTGTTTTACACAAATGGAAAACTTATTTGTAGGCGAACAGAAGAGACGCAAATAACAAGTGCGGGGTGGAACGAATACAGAATACGAATTTGCGTTTAATATTATTCATATAATTATAATATGCTAAAGGTGCAGCACATACTTAATTTGAAAGATACGGAGGCGTTTGCAATTTCAGTTCACCCGTCTGATTAAGTTCATCAACCTAACTGGTAAGTAAGTCAGTTATTCAGGCTTTCCATTAGTAGTGCCTTCCGCCGTGATTGGCAGATACAATTTGAAGGTTATATCTCAGCAAAGTGCATTGTGCACCCAAGGCCGACATCTTACTTGTACGAACAATACTTAAAACAAACACAAGTCCGACATTTTGATTGGTGCATTATCCGTACTCCCACTGAACTCTTTGTTCCATCCAGCGTCCGATCAATCTGTACCATTATTTGCTTTGGCACAGTGTTTATTCTTTTAAACCGTTTTACCTTTTTGAAATAATATTTACATTCGTAGCACGTGGTAGAAGGACTGGGTATGTTTCTGTTCACTATTGGAATGAAGCGAAATTTGTGGATGAGCAAACAAATGTATTTGTATCTAGTAATATTATTATTGACTCATTTAAAGAACGTGATTTAAATGTAGATTTTTATTGATTGAAACTTTAGAAATTTTGAATTTATCGTGTAGTAAACTAATATTGAAATATGACGTGTGGCTGATATCCTTCAAAAAGTCATTTAATAATATCGGACTCGCCACCTGCTAATACCTACTATCCCTCCCTCCTACATACCTACCTTGACACTATAAAGATAGTTTCTTCGGGCTAGACCATTCCTTTCATCACAAAGGTTCACGTCTGGCCTTTCCAGATCACCCTTCATTGAAATCTGGATAATCCAGACATACTGCGCACCATTGGTCGCGCAACCGAGATGCCGCAAGGTTTTGAGATAGGAATCACTTTTTGTATAATTTTTTACTATTATTTTTTACCTATTTTTTACCAAACAAATTTTGGTAATGTCCTCATACGCCTTTGTGAGCTTAAAGAAGAAATTTAGCTTTTTATCATTCGAGAAAATTATGAAGATGAAGGTGCTCTTTTGACAGAAAACGACTGGAGGACGAGACTAGCCTAACTGGCTAACACTTTTCAACACCTCAACGCAGTCAATTACAGTCTACAAGGTCCTTCCGACAGTGTTTTAACGTCAGCAGACAAAACTTCTGCAATTGGAGGTAACTTCGGTACATGTCTGAAGAATTAGGAACAAGGGAACACTGATATGTTTCCAATGTTTTCTGGTGAAAAAACTCGAAACCTCCTGCAATGCATTAAAAATCACCTGATGAACTTGAAACTGCAAATATTCTCGACAGATACTTTCCGGACCTGGACATCAAAAAGTACGGCTGGATTCGGAATCCGTTTTCCACCATGGTACAAATAGACGACACGATCCTTCAAACAGAATTTATTGGTTTGAGAAACGACAGAACTCGATACCTTAAGTTCAATGACGTCCAGCTTTTGGTTATTGCAGCAGAATATCCTCAGCTGTCGAGGAAAGTAATCTTCTACAACTCTCAACTTCGTGAATGTATGAGCAAGGATTATCGATACTAAAGACCACGAAAGAAAATGGCAAAGTATGTTGGAAAGAGGACAACAAGAGGGTTTGACTTTCTCAACTGCTTCCTAGAATCCCAAACCTTTGCAAAAAGCATCAAGGATAAATTTAAAATTAATTTAAATTACCATTTAAGACAAAAATTACCATTGTACATTGTACATACCTATAAACGTTTTTGTCTTCATACAGAAAAATAGTTCTCATTCCGTACATATTACTCTATGCAATTTTGTGTTTCTATGGTGGGATGCCGCAGGGTGATTGGTGTCGAAAAGGTGTGCCGTGACTCAAAAAAGGTTGCCAATCACTGGGCGAAAACAGTGCCCGGAAGTGTACCTAATCTACTCAGGAAATATTCCTCTTTGAATGTTCTCTTTGGTTTCCTTCTAGGAAATGTTTAGAAATGATAAGTTTAACATTATTATTACTACGGAGAATAGATAAAATCTGTCGAAAATGTCTCAATCATCAATCGGTGTTTGAAGCATGACATTCAAATGATGACAACTCCAATACAATAGAGCCTGATTGAAATGAGAAATGAAGAGGAACAGTAGATTAGATTTTTGTTTGATTCCCGTCAATGATTAGTAATACTGATGTACAGGTTGAATATACCTTTAAAAAATTTTATGTACATTTTTACTATTCCAATTTTACAATATCTTTTAAGTGTTCAACATCTACAAAAAAAAGTTAGCTATACAGGGTGTCCCCGAACTCTCTGATCCCCTTTTGTGGATTTGTTCCTAGGATCAACATATTTCACAATATAAACATGGGTCTACGGTGCTATCGGTGTCTGTCTGTATGTGTTTTTTTTTTACAAAATAATTGATATCTGTATTGTGGTTACGTATGTTGTTATTATCTTTAACTTAACTATTATCATTCATCCGATTGTTTTGAGAGTTACACCAACCGATATGGAATTAGAAGGGCTACAAAAAAGGTGTCTTGAAAATGTTTGTTAAAATGTACCGTTTTTGCTTAATTTAGGTTTGAAATTTTCAAACAGTCGCCATTTTGAAACGCATTAATAGATATAATGGCTTATTTTATTTGAGACAGATCGGTCAAACCGTTCTCTAAATATAAATTATTTTGTACTAAAACATACAGACTGAGAAAAAATTAATGTTTATATTATCAAATATGTTTTTCATGGTCCCAGGAACAAAGCCACAAATTGGGTCCAGAGAATTCGGGGACATCCTGTATATTTAGCATAACACTATATTTAGCATAACATAAATAACATAAACACAACGAGACCTATATAAAACGCAATACGTTCCATAAAGTTCCAACCCGTTCCATTTACATAAACAAGTCTCGTGTAATGAACTCTTCCAACTTCTGCTACTGCGCAGTGGGTTCAATCTTGTAGCCATTACGTTAAAACAGGTATTTTTCATGCCCTTCCTAGATTATTTATAAGAGGAACGTGTTTTATCCTCGATTCACATTTCAGTTCGTGATCTGTTATCACAAGACCGATATATTTAGAAATACCAGTTCCTAATAAGATTATATTATTGAGATTGCATGCTAAACCAAGTAGCTCAACATATATGTAGGTTTATAGCAGTGTTGGATTTATAACACTGAGTTGGTATGAACAATCAATTGAAAACAATACTAAACAAGTTAATGTAAGTTTTTGAATACTTACTCGCTTACTCCGTCTTGTGACTTACTTCGTAATTATATGTTTTAGAACATAGCCTGCACTGCATCTTCAGACGCTCGCTCGTGAGAGGTCGTTAAAACATTAAAACACTAAAATACTACATAACTTACACATAAAAACCAATTAACATAAAGATACACGACAGGTGTTTGGCGCACCAACGGTTCTGAAGATGGAACATACCTCCTGAAACCGGAACAATATTACAAGTCACAAGACGGAGTAAGTACTCAAACACTTAGATTACAATTTGTGACTTTTATACAAAAATGAGTTTCAATAATAAAAAAAGTTAATTTATAGATTTAATGTTAATAGAATGATCACTGTTTCATTATTCATTCAGGAAGATTTTTGGGATATTTTCATTTTAGGAAGAGGAGTAGCAAGATGTTGGTTAAAAGCTATATTAAGGGTCTCATCAAGTGAAAGAGAAAGCAACCGGCGACTCCAGCGCTTCACCCTATAGTCGTATCTAAACAGTGCTATTTGTTGCAGCTGAGCTCTTTTAAATTTCCTCATTTAAAACCATTTTCTAAATCCATCTTTTGTAATTGACTGCTGAATAAAACTGAATACTCTTTTTTAAATTGCGGATCCGCCTTCCGATTCGCTCTTAATTATACATTTTTATTGTGTAAGGAAAGAAGATCTAGCTTGGTACTTAAAAAATGTAAATTTTGTGACAAATGAACGGGATTTAAAAAAATGTGAAACGCAAAACAGATGCTTATTGTGACTGTGGTTAAAATGAGACCTTGCAAACAATTTTATGATAAAAAATAAACGAAATAAAGG
>JAGFPH010000210.1:720726-736398 GCA_018207615.1 Philaenus spumarius
ACAAATATTATCTTTTAATTGATTTTTATTTCATATTGATAGATTAAATGATTTAGAAGTTATTAATATTATAGTGAAGAAATTAATAATCGAATATTTATGTAAGAATTTTCCCGAAATTAAACGAATAGGTATATCTTCTTTAAATTTGTACAAACGAATATCTTATATGGGTCCATTAGATGCAAAGTGGTGTAAGTCACACTTACATAATTTTGAGATAAAAAGACTTAAAGTTGAACAGGTGCAATCAATTCATGCATAACATAACATGTTTTGTAACAATATTGTAACATTTTGTAACATAAATAACAATGTTGTATTTATATACAGTTTATAACCTCATTGCAAATATTACAACGTATTATAGCATACATTAGTTCTAAACTCATAATTAAACAAAAACCAAGTTCACAAAAAATTATAATGATTGAAGTTGTAAACTTAACCCCAAAGTATAATCTACACTGGTTTGTTAAGTATTACAGGTGATCTGTGAAATCAGCTCTTATCTATATAATAAAAATGAATTGCTGTTTCTTTGAAATCGCATCAATTGAGAACTGCTGGACCAATTTGGCAATTTTTTGTTTTAAAACGTTCGTAATAGTCCGAACTAGGTTTTTATATAAAGAAAAATTTGAAAAGTTTCCCGAAAAAGTTTCAAATTTGGAAAAAACTAAACAGCCTCTTTTGTATGGACTCAAGACCATAGCGCTCAAAAACAGCTGTTCGTATAAAATGCTTAGTAACACATGTTTGTTTACATTCATTACCATAGCAACTTTAGCAAATTTATAATCAGTTTATTATTATTCAAAACCAATAGCTTTTTAGATTAGATCGACAAATTAAAAGCAAACACAAACAAAAATCAATAAAACATGCTTAGGCCTACTATATTATAATTCAATTTAAACATCGGTTGTTACATATTATTATAAATAAAACAACTGTTATGGATCAAAAACTGAACATAATTTTAGGTTAGGCCTACAATGAACCAAAACACTTTTATTTGCAACCAATTTCTCTAATTTATAATCGGGTTATTATTCTTCAAAAACCAAAACAGCTTTTTTAAGTTAGATTGTCAAACAACACAAACAAAAATCAACTAAAAATGCTTACTGTATTATAATTCAATTCAAACATCGGTTGTTACATATCTATTTACTTACATATAATATGCTGTTTAAAATATTGTTTACATAAATTGTTTATATAAATTGTTGACATAAACACCATTTGCAATTCAATAACTTAAGTCAAAAGAATGCAATTTGATAACTACCCTTAAAATTAAATAAAGCAATAGCGAAGCATTGCCGGGTCCACTAGTCTATATAATAAAAATGAATTGCTGTTTCTTTGTAAGCGCATCACTTGAGAACGGTTGGACCAATTTGGCTATTTTTTGTTTTAAAATGTTCGTATTAATCCAAACTAGGTTTTTATATAGAGAAAATTTTGATAAGTTTCGCGAAAATGTTTCAAAGTTGTAAAAACTAAACGGCTTCTTTTTGTATGGACTCAAGACCATAGCGCACAAAAACAGCTGTTCGTATAAAAAGCTTAGCAACACGTCAGTTTGTTTACATTCATTACCATAGCAACTTTACTCAGCATTTTATAATCAGTTTATTATTCTTCAAAACCAACTTAAAGCAAACAAAAACTAAAATCAACTAAAATGCTTACTATATTTTAATTAAATTCAATCATTGGTTGTTACATAATACATATAAAACACCTGTGTTGGATCAAAAACTAAATATGATTTTAGGTTAGGCCTACAATGAACCAAAACACTTTTATTTGCAACCAATTTAGAATCAGGTTTTTTGCAATTCTTCACAACTATCAGTTTTTTTAGATTAATTAAAAGCAAACAAAAGGTTTACTGTATTATCTATAAAGGTTTACAAACTATAAATCTAAATTTGTGTAGTATATTCTTAAGTGGCATAAAACTGTTTTGCAATTCTATTACTTAAGTCAATGTAATGAAATGGAATAACTACCCTTTAAATCAAATCAAGCAATAGCGAAGCATTGCTGGGTCCACTAGTAATATATGTTACTCTCGTACGTATGGATGTATCTACACACACTCCATTTAAAAAAAGTTGATTCATGAAATGTTTTTGAAAACTTTAAAATTATTGCTTTTAAGTGTTTTTAATTTTAATTAATTTCACTGACAAACATCTATGAAATTAACTATTATACCTATGGTAACTAAAAACGTATATTTTTGGTGAAATTCAAAGAATCATTTTTTTTTGTTCAATATCTATTTTCAAGTTATATAATTAACTTCTACAAAATTATTTCCAGAATAGTTGTATCATCTATAGCTACTATTCTATGACATAAAATTTACTACGAAACATGATTGGAATAGAAATTTTAGTACAGAATCACAATAATCAAAGCATTTTAAACAATGACTGTACTGGTTACCAAGCCTATTCCCGCTAATGAAAAATTATACCTGAAGATAGTACTCAATAGTAATTAAAAACAAAATTGGTTGAATATTAATAGCAAATATAAACACTATTTACTTTAACTCTATAAATAATATTTACAGTAGTATTTTAGATTTCCCATTGATCGGAGCTAAGAAACTCAGCACTGTTCAAGGTGCTTAAAAGATTTCAGACTTGACTGATAGAGTAGAACAATATCTTGATAAACTATTTGGCAAGTTTTAGTTCCAGGTATAGTGGGTTTGTGATCTATAGTTAATTGAATAAGCACACACAGTGCCAATTTCCCCGAAATAGTTAATGCTGTTAGACATTAGGATAAGGAATACAGCACTCAATTCTCGCACATGAAAAGCAATCAAAATAAATGAATAGTTAATTAAAATAAACTACAAATAACGACGAATGCCTTACATAAATTACTTGGTTTAAATAAGTTATAATAATGACAGACAGACAGTTATGTTAATAAAACAGACAGAGAAATTATTTTGTTTCCGTAATACTATACTTCTGGAAGAGTCTGATTATTTTTTGAGGAGTCAGGTGAAATGATGGTTGCTGCTCTCAATTTAAACTTAAGAGAATTCAGTTTGCCGAGTGACATTTGATCCGGGACTTTTGCGTTATACGACCACACGGCTACTTTTTCCTGTAAAGACATTCTAAACAAAATGTGTTTGTTATGATGTTCAGAACATTAATATAACACTAATCTAACCTAACCTAACCTGATTAGCGTCATGGTCTGCACTAAGTAGAACTTGATTGGCAACTGGCTACAATATGCAGTCGCCGCCGTTCTGTACTATTGCCCTTCTGACTGAGCACGATGAAACAAAGATGACTGATAAGAAAAGCACGTTTAGAATGTTGTTCAAGAAATGCTAATGTCAAACTGATAACAAATTAGTCGTTAATTTAAATAGTTTGGATCAGTATATATCTAGTGTATTACACAAAATTCAAATAAAACACAAGTTGAAAAGATGGAAAAAATTTTCGAGACTTCGGCACGTTTTTTTTAAATACTAAAAAATGTGACGCTTTTGTCACCCACGTCAGGTTGCTGTCACGCTAGAAAGTTCAAAAGCTTTTCACTCTCCGCAATAAAATTACTAAGATTTTGGCACCAGAAGTTGTCTACGACGTCTCTGAGTGCACATATCGTGTCCGCAGACATACACACGGGCACAACATTTTGTATTGCTTTATCGTGTGCAGAGATCTCGAAAACATCGGGAAAAGTCATAAAAGGAGGGGGTACATTTTTTAGAATTTTCGCAAGATCTCAGTACTTCGGCATTTAATGCGAGCCGAAGCAATTCTTGAAATCCACTTACCAGAGTTCCTAACCTAACTTTTACCTGAATATATTATCCCAGTCCAAGACTCTGTTTTCCTGTTTGCTGTCCTGCGCTAGTTGAGCGTAGTGCACGCAGACCCGCTCGTACACGCAGGCGTTCTCGCCCATCTCTGCGACGAGACGTTTCTCTACTTCGACGACATTCATCACTGGATCCGCACCATGGGTATCCCTTTGCTTCCTGGAGACGTAGGTGTCTGTAAACCACAAAATCATGTATTTAACTCTAACAAACCTTAATGGTATCATGCAGTTAATGCTAATAGAAAGGTGTATGGTACTAAATTAGATATTGGCTTTATGTATTCAAAATTGATGATTTACAGCCATGTTTTACAAATAAATAATGTCAAGGAAAGTGTTAGTGTGTTCTCAAAATTGCAAATCTTTAATCTCTGTAAAAAAGTTATTTTAATTATGCTACATTTTTAATCGTAAATTTATGCCTAGCGTAAAGATATCTGGTTACTGCAAATGTATTTTTAGTTCCTTCTATTGATTCAATATTTATCAACATAAGTCTTGGTCTTATACTTACAGATTAAAAATATTTATAAATAAAAATTTTTTAAATTAATGTTGAGTTTTTTATTATTTTATTTAAAGGTTAATATTTGCCGAACGTACAGGTGTCTATAAAAATTGGTAAGTGACGTATGTCACAAATATTATGTAGGACTGACAGGTCGTTCATTTGGTAAAAGATTTAAATAACATTTTTGCTAAAATCATTCCTCAATACCACAAAAATCCAATTTTGTTGCCCACCATATTGGTTACGATTATACACTGATCACTATTTCACCGACTACGTTAGGTCGAGCATCTAGTGTATTGACTTGCGCGATTTTGTGTTTATGTATTAGAGTTTGTGTATACTCGTATGTGTGTGTCCTATTTATTTTAATATGCGACGATCTCTTTGGAAAGATTAAGACCTAAAGATGGAGTTACAGCTCCGAAACAGGTCGTCTTAAATGATACGACAAGACGACACGTGACGGACCTTATAATCTATATATATAAAAGCGAAATACCACTCACTTACTCACTCACTGCTCACTCACCACTCAACTACCGAACGGATTGAAATGGAATTTGGTATGTAGCTTCTTCTAGGGCCATAGGTGCTCACTAAGAAAGGGTTTGAAAAAATTCGAAATTTTAGGAGGGGTTTGGGGGATCAAAGTTATTAAATCACGATTTCTTCAAAACTACCGAACGGATTGGAATGAAATTTGGTATGTAGCTTCCTCTAGGGCCATAAGTGTTCACTAAAAAAGGGTTTTAAAAATTGGAAATTTTAGGGGGGTTTGGGGGGTAAAAATTACTAAATCACGATTTCTCAAAAATTACGGAACAGATTGGAATGAAATTTGGTATGTAGCTTCCTCTAGGGCCATAGGCACTCGCTAAGAAAGGGTTTAAAAAAATTCGAAATTTTAGGGGGTTTGGGATGATCAAAGTTATTAAATCACGATTTCTTCAAAACTACCGAACGGATTGGAATGAAATTTGGTATGTAGCTTCATCTAGGGCCATAGGTGCTCACTAAGAAAGGGTATGAAAAATTTCGAAATTTTAGGAGGGGTTTGGTGAGACAAAGTTACTAAAATCAAATTTCAGATCTTTTATTATTATGACAATAGTGTTTTTATTATTTAAGATCTATATATATATAAGCCAAATACCACTCACTGACTGAACAGTTAAAAATAATACAATTACTTTAGAAAGACTGAAAATACCAACCACCACGGGCAACGCCGTACGGGTCAGCTAGTATATTTATTATATTACATATATAATATTACAACATGAAGTTTTGCGAAAAGAGGTTACTTGAGTGTATCTAAAGAGTTTGCAATATACAAGGCGGTAAAAATGGAACCACGCAAAAGGGATAAACGACGAATTGACGTTGAATTGTGATATAATATTTGACTTAACATTGAAGTATCATATAATTTAGCGAGGGAAGGAAGAATGTCATTGATCGGTATAGGTACTTAACGGAAATTCAGACCCGGCTCTCGTACTGACAACAATAATTAATGTCAAATAAATTAAATTAAATTTTACCCCTTGTTTTTGTTTTAAATGTTGTAATTAATGTTCTGATAACCTCTTTCGAGTGTTATTTTTAACACCTGAGGATGGGTGCATGTTGACACCGAAACCGCGGTAGTGTTTTTTTCAACATAAAGAGGATCACTTGACGGAACCGTAACAGATAATTTATCAACGTATAATAGATTTAGTGATTCGGGGAGCTTTCCACAATCCAATGTATTTGGTATTTTAAAGTTGAAAACGGGTAAGGAAAGAACGTGTGTTTTTGTGCAGTAAATATAGGGTAAACCTATTACGGATTTGTTAAGAGAATATGTAATACATTGGTAGTGCGAATATGTGTACATGAACATATAATTTAGAGATTTAAATCTTTTAGACTCTGTCGCACCTCCCCCATATTTGGTAAGAACAATAGTTTGACGCTTTTAATGAGGCAACTTTTGGGAAAAATTCATAAATACAAAACAATAAGAATTTTACGTGCATATATAAATTTGTAAAAATGCAGCATATTTTGAGTCAACTTGATTTAAAACTAAGAACATTAAAATAAAAAAATAACCACCATCATCCATGAATCATTTAAAACCCCAGATCTGGTACGGTACAGTACATAGATGCCACTCAACTGGGTGGGTCGTTTTACTACAGAGAACATTGCTATGTGGACACAATATTTTTGAAATTGTTTATCCATTATGTTTTTGAGTTCCAAACAGAAAATAATTAGTTTTTGTAATTACAAGTTTAAAAAGTAGTGCTTTTTGGAAATAAAAAAAGTTTGATTAAACCAAAATATTCAAGTGTAGCAAAAAAGATTCTTTACATGAAGCTATAAAAAGTTTTCACTTTCGAAAAACAAACTATTGCTTTTTCATTTTAAAAGTGAACAATTCTCAAAAAATTACACGCATATTTGTAAAAGTATAGAAAGTTTCTCTTACAAAATTAGTTTTTGTAAACTTATAATATAGAGGAAAAAATGACCTACAATTCACTAATTCACAATAATTAATAAACACGAAACCAAAATAAACACAACGCATCAAGTACGCTACGACGCAATGTCATAGATTAGAAATTGTGTAGCCTATATTGTTTGGTATAAGTCATAGAGTAATTAACTACGTTAGAATGTTACGAGTAAGCTTATATATATTACGACCTATTCAATATCATTTTTGATGAAGAAAATAATGCTTGAAATACTGAAAAAACAGCAGCTGCGGCTGTGATTTACCAGATAGAGGGTTGAAATGTGCTATAGATGAAGATCACAGAGAAGAAGTTTAAACAAATTGTAACTAAACACGAAATATACCGCGTATTAGAGCATAACCAGTTATAACATTACTATTAATATAAAAAAGGATCCACTATACTCACCAATTTGCTACTAAAATAAATTTTTGTATAAAAAAATAAATTAACCTTATATGTACAAGACTTTTTCGTCCAGTTGTCACTTCTGCATCAAAAACCTGGCCATTTTTGGCAGTGACATCAACGCATTGAAAAGG
The DNA here is from genome assembly GCA_018207615.1 of Philaenus spumarius. Taxonomy (NCBI): domain Eukaryota; kingdom Metazoa; phylum Arthropoda; class Insecta; order Hemiptera; family Aphrophoridae; genus Philaenus; species Philaenus spumarius. The sequence goes on from JAGFPH010000210.1 coordinate 728,184, forward strand.
TTTGAAAATAATAAAAATTATTTTAAGAATAGCTGGACGAGGAAATGTTAACTGGAGAAAGTAGCTTATTAGTTACATTTGAATGAGAGGTGTTTGAAACGTCTATCGGAATGACCACATGCAACAACAATAATGCTGAATTTACAAATCAGCTCCTATAAAAGAGAGTGTACGTTCGTGCTATTAAGGAGCTAAGTTAAAGATAATGACAGTACATACAATATTGTAGTATTTACTGTGTTGGTATAGGATGCCGGGTTGAACAAACCAATAATTATTACGATAACTTAACTATTATCCTTCATCCTATTATTTTGACAGTTACACCATCCGTTAGGGAATCAAAAGGGCTACGAAAAATGTGTCTTGACATGTTTTGTTCAAATGTACCTACGGTTCTTGAGTAATTTAGGTTTGAAATTTTCAAACAGCCGTCATTTTGAAACGCATGATTGGATTTAATCGCTTATTTTTCTTGAGATATATCATTATTAGGTTAAACTTCGTGACAAGTGTAAACTCAATCAGTCAAACCGTTCTCCAGATATAAATTATTTTGTACAAAAAACAAAATGGCAGATATGTGGAAAACGATGGATTTTCGGGCATATGATTATACGAATTTTTTTCTTTATTTTTGTACGAGGAATCATATCCCACAGTCCTGAAAGGATTTTTGTACACCCTGTACATAAATATACATTTTTACGAATAGGTCTACAGTTTTATAAAATCTTATCTGAATATCCTTATAGTTGTGCACATTTACCGAGTTAAAAACCCCTCAGAATAGTTAGGTAGGCGCACATAAAGTTTGTTGTTTTTAAATAGTTTTTTTTAATTGTATATTTCTGACGTGTAGCTAATTAATCTGCCTGTGGTTTTTCACGGGGCTTACTAGTACAACATAAGTAAGGGCAAGCCAAGAAGAGGATAGATGCAGGATTTAGAGAAATATAAAACAACTTGTAGTTCTTTTCCTGTTTGGATATTCTACTTATTTTTTATATCCCGCCAAAAGAAAGAATAAAAATATCTTTTTAATGTTTTTGCACCTGATTGAGAAGACCTATTTCAAATGTAAGTTTAGTCAGTCGATCATCAAACTTACATGACTTTGGAAAAACATACCAATCATATTATAATTCAGTCAAATGTAATTACCTGTTTAAATAAACAAGCATATACTGGAATACACACACACGCATCAAACACTTTAAACAGATGTATACGTAAGCCTATTACAGTCCAAGACAAATCTTATTTATTTTTAGAAACTAGAAGTACTTTCTACGCTTTAGCCAGCCTGAAGTTATTGCAAAAACAACTGCGTCGTGTTGGCTAATCCGAGGGATTTTTTACTTTCCCTGTCTGTGAAAGAAACAAGTGGCATTTACAAGCTGTGAGTTGGACTGGAGAATGTGCTTGCCTTTCTCTTATCAATTGGAGTTGTTAGGATATAAGTAATTGTTTGGCTTACGAACAAACAAATCAATTATCTTCAACACGTTCCGAAAATTACAGCACTGATTGAAATATAAACAAACCAATACGTAACTTAATATCGAATCGTATACAGTTTTAGTTTGTTGTATGCAATAAAACTTAAATAAATATAAAACAATAAAATTTAACTTTCCCAGATCTGTACGTTTTCATGTTTAGATGTTCAAGGTAGAATAGGCTATTACAAATCTGATGTAACCTTCAACCACAATTTTATCAGCTGTTTCGTCAAATCAGCTGACTAATAACAAATATATTATATTACACAGATTGTAAAATGTACATGTCACTGTGTTGAACTTCTACTCTGCTAGCAAAATAATGTAGGCTAAATTTTATGAGAAAGTTTTACTTATAAACAGAAACATATACAATAAAAAACTGCACAATTTGTAGTTTAATAATTTGTAAAGATTTTTCTGGTCCATGCGTATTTCGCAAAAGTACTCTGATATAGGTATTAATTTCAATATTTCGATATTTTAACCATTTTAAGCCTTTTCAATAATCGGCCCACATTTGTATATGTTGTAATTAATGAATTTCTTACGTGTAGAAAACATAAAATTAATGTCATCTCAAAAGAATATATTAGCTATTAAGTTAGACGGCTAATTTTCCTATTGCATTGGCAACAATTAGTGAAATTAATTAATCTAATTAGAGAAAGTTAATTGATTAGTTACAAAAAAGGGGGTTAAATTCGTCAAATTAAGAACGATAAAAATTACTTAAGCATTTTAAAGTTAAAATAGAGTTTCCAATAGTTTATTTTTAAAAAGGAACGAAAAAAGTTAGTTGAATTTATATAGGACTATGACGTTTTAGACAGGTTCAGTCCAAATAAAGGCAGGACCTAACAGGATCAGTCTAGCATTAGTATACGTGTTAAAATATAAAATTGTAAAATTAGTTGTTAATTTTAGCTAGATATAAAAGCTAAGAGGAGAATGCGTTATATAAAAAGTTATTAAAAGAATTTTAACCAGACAATTTGTTTGGTAGTTTAAGCATAAATCTAAGAGAGAAAAATGAAAACTTTTTAGATTTTAATTGTTACAAAAAACTAAATAGAACCATTTGTAAAGCAGGAAGGGGTAATAAAGATAGAATAAAAATTATTTCAGATTTTATAAAAATTTCTAACCAAAAAATGAGATTGTAAAGTATTATCGGGCTTAAAAAAGCTAATAACATAAAAAATCAAAAGGTAATCAAACAACGAAAATTAGAAATAAATAGAGCAAGTAATAATGCATAATTAAGCCAAGTTTCTTTAAAAAATAAAAAATAGTTTTTGTGAAATAAAATTAACAAAAAACTTTACTAAATAAAATAAAAGGTAAAGTAAAGGGAGAAAGAGGAGTATATCAATAGATTATGTACAAGGTGTATGTAATGTATTGTAGAGGCATGTGAGAAATGAAAATAAGTTAAAAAGAGGGAATGAAAAATAAAAAAACAAAAGCGAGTAATTAGAACAAACAAAAAGGGGCTTATCTCAGGAACTAATTACGTTACAAAACTCCAAAACCAGTTTAGCGAGTTTCAAGACAAGACAAAGAAGATAAAAACAATAAATTTTCAAAATTGTTAAATTTACAAAGAGTTAATTTAAAAAAATTTGGGTCTGCGTTGGACCAGACGGTGGAAGTTATAGACAATGGTATAGACATCCAATGGTATAGACAGGTTAATAGTATAGACCTACTGTTGATTTAATATATTTTGGGAAACTAGTCGTAACTTAAGAGTAGCCCTACTATTTTGTAGATGGTAGCCTATTCTTTATAAAAACACTAACCAACACTGAAGGCATATTTTAAAATGAATATCCCATTTTTCCTTCTTTGTTACATACGCTTATGAATACTATCGTTTTATCTGTTTGGTTGGTCACAGTTAGTCTGGGGACCATGATCAGTGCTCACTTACTACACCCAACAAAATTAATATTGCATTGCCATCGGTCCTTGATTAGTGTGCAAATTTTCAAATCAATCCGACGTGTTGAAGTATAGGAAAGTATACGAATATACGAAGAAAGGTATAAAAAGGCACTTTCCGGATTTACTCCTAACGCGTGACGCGGTTTCTCGACCGACACCCCCATCCCGATTACAAAGGGCGCAAAGAAGTATAACTTCAAAATAAAAGCATCAACTTTCGAAGCGTATAAACAGAGAACTATTAGGAGTAGAAATACCATTCGAACGAGGAAGGATTCAGAAAGTGATCACGATTTATTCAAGACAGTTAAATTCAAAGTCAAACCACAGATAAAAATGTTATACGAAGCATTTCCGAACCTATGAATATATGAACTTTTTTCATTATTTTTTGCTAGTAGAATCAGCTCAGAAAGTACTCAGAACTTAATGCAAATAACTGATTATTTTAGCTCATAATAACTTTAAAATATTTTGTTTCTAGAGTAATTCTGGATATTGTTCACAACTACCAAGAAATACATTTTTCCTTTTTTGTCAATATCTCTGTTATCCTTTGAGCTACAGACAAAATAAAAATAAACGGTATTAGGAACTGGCCCATACTTTCTCACAAACACATTAAAATTACTTAACAGATTCACTGTGACTTGTAGGGTGGGGTAGGAGAATTTTTTTTATTAAAGTTGGAGATTAACTAATAAATATTATTATTATTATCTAGAGAAAAAACTATTCGATCGATTTCGAACAAATTTGCACCAAACACGTCAATTAGGTGTTTATAGATGCACGTAAAAAAGTTTTGAAAAATTTTGAAAAACAACCCAATTTATGACCAAAAAACCCCCCAAAATAAGTTATTATTATTATTAGCTAAACGAGAATTTTTAGAAATATGCGGGTTTTTGTATATGGTAGGGCACATTAAAGGCTACAAATAAGAAAAAATTGTATCAAAATCGTTAGAGCCGTTTTTTTATAAAAAAATAATAACTGATTTTTTGGGGGTTTTTTTTACCAAAAAGGGGGTTGTTTTTCAAAATTGTTCAAAACCCTTTTTCTTGCATCTATACAGGCGTACTGGACATGTCTGGTTCAAATTTGGTTGAAAACGATCGAATAGTTTTCTCTCTAGCTTTGTATACATACAGACATACATACAGACATACAGACATACATACAGACATACAGACATACAGACAGACATTTTGTAAAAACAATTTTTTTGGACTCATGGGGTCCCAAAACGGATAATTCCACAAAAATCTCAACATCGTTTTTTTTGCGATCACTATACTTTTTTTATACTATAGTATAGTGAGAAAGTAAACATCATTGAGTTTGTTATTAAAAACGTAAACTTGTTTGTCTCTTGTAATTTTTTTATAAAGTTAGCGTTTTTGAGATATTTGACATTTAAAATTATAAACGGACGCTATTTTTAAAATATTTAAAATAATGTTATAATTTAATTTACAGTGATAAGATGCTACGCAACAAATAGGTGTACAAAGTTTGAGCTCAATATCCTTTCTATTTTTAAAAATATTAAGTATTTTTGTAAAAAACACATACAGACAGACAGACGAAAAATAAGCCCCGTAGAGCCATGTTTATATTGTGAAATATGTTTGTCTCGATCCCAGGAACATATCCACAAAAGGGGTCCAGAGAGTTTGGGGACACCCTGTATAATAAACATTTTTGAGAGAAGTTTGTTTAAAATGTTAAGTATTACAGATATTAGCGAACTTGCAAAGGAAAGATGAGCTATTTCAGTGACCCTTATGGTGAGACCTAAGGTCGGGGGTAGTAAATGAGCACCAATCATGGTCCCCAGAACACGTTTTGGGGTATCTATAAAATTTATATATATATATGTATGTGTTCGCACTCTAATGGCCTAACTTTAAGTCCGGTGTGGTCCAAATTTGGTACACTGGGTGTATAAGTCTCTCGGACGAGTTCGTTAGCCAAAAAAATCTAACAACCGTAAGCACATGTTTTACCGGAAGTAACTATTTTTAAAAATTATTTTTCGTACAAGAATAACACTTTTCGGGGATTTCATCTAAAAAAATAAATGTAGGATATTATTCTGCACATTTTGTTTTTTTACACGACCTTATAGCTCGTTTAGTTCTCCTAAAATCGATCAAAACGTAAAATACCATGAAAGTATTCACCACGTGCCTACTTCAAATTCACGTGGGGGATTTTACCGAGGAACATCTTCTGATCCGAGGCTGACGGCCAAGTTTATACGCTGCGACTGAAGCAAAGCAGTCCATAACCCTAGGAAGTAAGTTCGAGGTGCAAACCCGCATAGCGAGTTTTTCCGCTGCGAGTGGAACAAAGCAGCGTAAGCCGCAACTAGAGCCTTAGGTGCAGACAAATTCTACTAATATATTTCTTACACAAGGCAGCGGCCTTCGAGAGTAGATCAATTTCCCAAATAGTTGGTTGAATCCGTAAAGCATGTAAACTTAATTTTGGAAATTCGCTCAACTCACGTCAGCTCCGGGATCGAATATTTGTTTCCATAATACTAACGGTCTTCATAATTTCCCCAATGAATGATTGTTTCACAAGTACGGACGCACACATACACGCACATACGTAAAAAGTGTTACCTCTTTAAAATTTTATTGTGGATACATACTGTCAGTATCCTATCCTTTGTAAGTGTAAAATAGTGTACAAATCGGACAATAAGTATACTTATAATTGTGATACATGGTGGTGACAGTAACAGACCTACTAATTTACTTTGAATTGTGAAATTTTGTGTTATTTGTATCCTTAAATGTCTAATCACTCTCTGATAAAGAATTACATTTATTGAATGTATAATTGGAATTGAACCCTTCTTATTCAATCCTTTGAAATAAACCAACTATACAACGACTATACAAAATTTAGAATGTTTTTTACTTCATTATAATATGCTGGTATCACTCATGTCTGATGATTCATTATATTATGTCTTCTGGTAAAAACACAAAAAAATTTTCCTTATTATTTTACCACAAATATGATCTAATAAAACAAATATATCACCAGATACGTAACTAAATATATTTCTATGAATATTCAACTATCAAAAACTAGATTTAAAATTAATGTAACTTGAATTATTATTAAGTTAATATTATACTGAGATTGGTAACTGTCTCAAAAGTAACAACGCTTTAAGTTAATATTTCATATTTTGAAACCTAACCTTAATGTTTCCCCACTTTTAGAGCGGGACTTGTAGTGACCGCCTCTAGCAACTATCACTTTCTCCTCTGAGTTTGAGAGAAATGTTGTTTATGAAGTCCAACACATAATGCCAGCAAAAAATATATACAAGTTATTAGTGCTACAGTTCATGTTCATCCAACAGAGTAAGACATGTTCAATATTTTGAAACTATCTTTGCTAATTCATTTATTTTAACATTCCGATTTATATAAATAAAACATATATCCTGAAACAAAATATGTGGAAATAAACTGTTACAGAAGTCAGGTAGACTTTTAGTAGCATATTATTTTATCGCAAATCAGCAACTGTTTGCTATATATATTAAACCAGGCCAGACACATATTCATAATCTAGATGCAATTGTTAAACATTAATGAATAATAATTCAAGAATGTGTAACAATGGAAATTAGCATGTATTATCGACAATACGTGAAAAGTGTGGTTACATTTTTAATCTGAACCAACAAAACTCGTACGCAGAGTGCATTTAGTGAACAATAGCAATTTACACCATAGTAACCGTCGAAAATAAACTCTCATGGCCTTTAAGTGACAAAATAACGATTAATTGACAAATGTTTCAAGTCATACTTGAATTGACGACATAGCAACTTGTCATATTGTTGCCAAACGTAACGTCAGGGATTTCCACCGTCAGTGATTATTCAGCAATAATTAAACCTGTTGTTAATTGCTTACTTTCTGCTTTCACTTTATATATATACAAACTTTTGATCGAAATCATACTTCTTGAAACAATTTTATTCTTTTACTTATTAATTTGTGTTTTATTTGTCTTCAGAACATAACACTAGGTTGTAAAAGACACGTCATAGTTACGTAAGAAAACTACAATTATCAACATTAACATACAGACTCAGAACATTAAAAGTATTAAAATCCAACAAGAATATTTTTTTTACTAGCACAAGAAAATTACCAAGAATTATTAATTTAATTACTTTAACACAACAGATAGAAAATCAAAAAGAATTACAAACAATTACTACAAACAAAAACCAAATTTTCACAATCAATTTAACTACTAAAGTTCACTCCTTTAACTCAACTTCAACATATGCCCGCACCCATCAACAGGGATAACTCAGGATTTAGGAATCCTCTCGTAAAAAAATCCAAATAACAAAAGTCGTCGAAGGAGTTTTTTAAAATCTATATATATATATATATATAAAAGCCAAATACCACTCACTCACTGACTCATCACGAAATCTCAAAAACTACTTAACGGATTGGAACAAAATTTGTTATGTAGCTTCCTCTAGGGCCATGGGTGCTCACTAAGAAAGAATTTCAAAAAGTTCGAAATCTTAGGGGAGGTTTGGGGGGTCAAAGTTACTAAATCACGATTTCTCTAAAACTACTAAACGGATTCTAACGAAATTTGGTATATAGCTTCCTCTAGGGCCATAGGTACTAACTAAGAAACGTTTTCAAAAAATTCGAAATTTTACGGGGGTTGGGGGGGGGGGGACAAAGTTACTA
>JAGFPH010000210.1:742869-761342 GCA_018207615.1 Philaenus spumarius
GGAGTGATATGGTGAAGTCAAGATGGCGCAAGGTCGGAGAAAGTAGTGACGTAATAAGTACGTGATGAACAACACAGATTTTAGTTAGGCAAGAGCAGTGGAACGTTAGCCCAGCCGGATGAAGGCAGTCCGTCAAATATATGAGTGTAGAATGAAATCAGAAATGTTAGTACCTTGTTTTTAAGAATAATAATTATTGATTTATTTTTTACTTGCACCCTCCATTTAAAAAAAAAACAAAACAAAAAAGGTGGGCTATAAAAATGTAAAAGTCAGTTTTAGGCTTCTATTTTTTCGGAGATTTGGCCGCAGTTTAAATACGAAACATGTTCAGTTGTGAGGTAATAAATTTATACATATAAACATAATTGAAGTGTCTGTGATTTCAAAATATAAGCTTTTTTCTAAGCACATATGTTTATTCACACATTACTAAAACCTAAATTCACATTTATAAATTTGTTGCCTGTCTGTATATCTGTTTGTTTGTCCAATATAATAGCCGGAATGGTTGAATCGATTTTGGCGAAACTCCATTAGCATGTAGGCGACTTTTATTTTAGGCTACTTTTTATCCCGAAAATATTTACTATACTTCTGTTAAAAAATGTAAAAATTATGGACAAAATTATTGATTTTGTGGGTAAATTTTGGGAATTTTGCGTGTCACAGCTACCCACACTACCCTACTTAGATTTAAGTGCCTATGTTATAATCAATCATCATTTACGTAAAAATCATTTACGTATTAAAAATTGAAAATGTTTTAAATTATGAACAAAATTAAAGATTTTGCAGTTTGCATTATTGGCATCACCATATGGCACCGCATGCGTTGGCAAAGTTAATAAATAAATAATAATCTCAAGGAAAACTTAGATTTGTTTAAATTTATTTGTTTTTGAAGTTTATAATGAATTTGTGTTATTAATAATTACAATTTAGGAAAATATTGTTCACTAATTTAAAATCATATACATATTTTAAATGATGCAAAAGAAAAGAAAGAAATTTGCTTAGTAAAAAAGTTTTAAAATGTATTTAAAAACACTAAAATCGTAATACTGGTTTCTTTTAAACAATATCTCAAAATATACTGGCAGTTCTGTGACACCTGCTTTCTTCGCACGCCAACCCCATGATACCTACACATACAGATTTTATCATTTCTTTTTAATAAAGGTGTGAAATTAATCATAACCCAAGTTAAGATGATAGGTTAGTACATTCCTAAACCAAATTTTTAAGTTTATGATATAAGATATGTTATAATAAGGGTAAAAAGACCAGCGTGACTTAAGGCTCTTATTTACCTTGAAGGAAACTCCCGAGTGTACAGTATGATTTCAATACGAAAGGTCTGACTAAAGCCGCAAAATCGTTGAAACATGCATTCGTAATAAAGTATTTCGGATTCTATTTATAAAATAATAATCTGGGAAACTACTTTAAGTTATAAAGAAGGCTTTATATTTTTTACGTGTTAGCTTAAAATATGGAAATTATTGCTTAAAACTCCCAAAAAATACGTTAAAAATAATCGATTTTTACTCAGTTAAAATGTTGATTAAAATGAGTTGCCGTCGATTTCTTTTAATTATGAGATATAAGACAAAAGCACAAAGTCTTTAAGAACAATTTAAGATGTTTCACAACTTTTTAGGTTGAAAAACGGCTTCCGAAACACGTTAGTACGAAGTGCATATTTTTGCTGTTTTACGCAAGGTATAGAGGACCCTTAATATAACTCTTAACCACAAACATAACACAAAAGTTAAAAATAAAACTTGAAAACAGTTGGTAATGGAAATGTCACTGACATGGAAATATACGACATTGAAGTTTAGAGGTATTAGCGTAAATAGTCAAACGCAACATCTTAATCGACAGGTGTTTGTGTTTTAAATTACCAAATAGCACCTTTTAAAGCTATTTACAGGCCTAAACGTCGTTTAAACTATTAGCAAATTTCTATTATTCCCCACCAACTACAGACCATAATCTTTAGATTGATAATATTATACAAAGGCAGTAGTGCACAGTTTTCCGATAATTTCAGTTCAAAATATGTAATATGTAGATTATTAAGAGGTTATGTTTGTTTATCCTATAACATTTATTATTTCTGGAGTTCATATAGTAAGATTTAACTATTTCTATGATGTTAAAATTATACAACATTTACCGAGTAGATATAAACACAATTATAAAAATAAAATGTTCAGTAAAGATTCCCGGGAAACAGAAAACTTGTAATATTGTTGTAATTTATTCACTGTGTAATCTATACTATTACATAAAAATCTAATCGTGTCTGTCTGTGTGTGCGTTACTCAATCACGTAAAAACTACTGGATGGATTTGAATGAAATTTGGCGCACATATAGATCATGACCTGGAATGAGACATAGGCTAGAATTCATTTAGATTTAAGTTTTGAAACAAACCCTAAAACAATAAATATTTATTATTATACTTCTATTGAGACTAGAGAGCTGGACATTTGTACATTTATTTCTTACAAGATATATATAAAAAGTCAACGATATTTGTATTTTTTTGTACTGCTAAGGGGTGAAAATGTAACAACCCCTAAAACAATACAAATTAATTATTATACTTCCCATTACATTAAGCTAGAGAGCTGTAAATTGGTACATTTATTTCTTATAATACATATATACTATGTAAATCATAGTTTCATTTTATATCGTTCTGATAAGGGGTAAAAATTTAATAACAACCACTAAAAAAATAAACATTTATTACTATGCGGCGAAACTTTGGACCGTGTTCGATGCCACGGGTACCTGCTAGTACATTATAAGCTTGACGAGTAAGAAGAAATTATTATTAAGAATAATAACATTAACACAAATCCTCACAAAACATTCGTTTATTGATCAAACTCGTTTCAAACACACATCTGACACATCTTAAGTGATCTTTGAACTATAATTATCAGATTATAACTAGATGGTATAGTATTGCCATACTTATAGCTCTCCTTACTTTACATTCAAACGTGTTATCAGACATTTCCGAGAGAAGAAATTCTAGACATAATTCACAGTTAGTAATATTAAAGTAAATACACAACAATAAAATAAAAGTTGTAATCTTAAAATGGTTGATCAAAGATCACAACGACAGGCCTAGAGTCGTTGAAACGCTTTTGATCTTAAAGGTATGATATGAGAATATGTGCTAGTACTATTATTCTTAGATGTATAACGATTATAATCTAATATATATATTGTCCATTTACTTGTAATTCATATGAACTCCTATAAAACCGGGTGTACGTCCGTACGTACATACACGTACGTACGTACGTGAGTAACATATATAACATAACACTTTATTTCACCCATTATCAATACTTAAACCAAACCCAGCGTAGATTATACTTTGGGGTTATGTTTACAACTTCAGTCAATATAATTTCTTGTGAAGTTGTTTTTTTAATATGAGCTATAGAACTAATGTATGCTATACTATGTTATAAGATTTGTTTTAAGATTTGTTATATAAAATATAATTATATAAATACAATATTTCATCATTAATACATTCGTTTATACAAATTTAAAGAAGAGATACATACCGGTATTCGTTTAGCTTCGGACACATTCGTACATCTTCGTTCAACATATTACATAAACATATTCTATTATTAGTTTCTTCTCTGTAATATTAATAACTTCTAAATCATTTGATCTATCAATTTGAAATAAAAAGCAATTAAAAGATAATATTTTTACCTTTATTTAAATATATATTAATGTATATAAATAATTTGTTTAAACAAATAGGCCTACGGTTTTATAATCCTTATAATTTTACACATTTAACGAGTTAAAAATCCACGTCAGCATAGTTAGACAGGCCTAAATAAAAGTTCTTGTTTTTAAATAGTATTTTTTTAAATAATGTATTTCTGATGTGTATCTAATTAATCTGCCTGTGATTTTTCTCGGGGCTTACTAGTATTACAATAAAACTCTTCTCATGTTCACATCGTCTTTCAATTGCTTTACACGGTAATTGATTTAATTCTATTTGTGATTAAACATTCATAGTTTCCTTACTCGGGTTCACAATAAGCAGACTTTCTAGAAGTAATTGCATTCACACATCGAGAGAAAGTAAGTCATTCATGAATATTTCTAGTAAAATTAGTCAGTAGATGTTAAATGCATTATCACGTTCTGTTCCGGACAAAAGCGTATTGAAAGCAGTAGGTACAGCACTTTGCGGTGAGGAAATTTCCGGAATTAAACAGAAACAGTTAGATTCTTTACTTCTTAAAACTGCATTTAATAAGCGGAATACATACATATCCATACGTAACTTTTCTGAAAACTGTAGGCTAATAATAAGCCCATGGACAACGGAAAAAACATTTCCGTTTTTAATTTTAAGGGGGCGCTACCCTGTCCGTCATATTGAATCTGATTCCCATAAGAGCAATGCTACAGAATAAGTCATTTTTTTCTGTTAATTCGTGGAATAAATTTAAAGATATGATTTGATTTTGAAGTAATGCCATATGCGGATGTTGATTGCTAAATACATTTTCAAAAACCGTTTTATTGTTTTCATAAACGTATGATATAAATAGTAAAACATAGTAAACTGTATAAAATTTTTTACTCAGTTGCAAAAAGAGATATTGCAAAAACCTTAGCAATCAACACCCACAATCTATTTTACTTTAAGAAAAAAAAAATACAGCTTTCGTTTTTTGACAAAAACAACACAAAAATATGCTTAATAAGTGAAGGTATGTTTTGGTTATTTAACATTGAAATTGGTACCAAACTTCACCGTTTTTATGTAAGGAGCCGAGCCTTAATTAGTTAAAAGAACTGTTGGCATAGCTATCAAACAACATACTACACACAACAGACAAACAACACACAATAGACGACCTACAGCACAGGGTACAATACTTCAACTTGTGGTTAAACTCAGCATCTTACTAAATTATTTTAAATTACTCGTTAACATAACATTATAATTAGTTCACATGGATTTATTATAAAACATTTTTATAGTTTAAAAAGCAACACAAAAAACAATATGGAACAAGCAACACAAAAACTACAATATAAAGAATAATTTGAAACAAAAATTCACGTATTGACTCATCTAACGTTTTTCAACTCCAAAATTGTCACTCTCAGGGCAAGCTACATCTCCTAAAGTATAACAAATATTGTTGAGAGAAATGTATGTATACTGTTATAAAAATGTATTTAGAATCATGCACTACAAATGTAAAAGATACTAACAGTTTAGCACCAATAAAATAATAATTGAGAGAATAAGTGTAATATCTCTCAAGTTTAGCTGAATACAATATTTGAAACCAAACTGTACATGTGTAAGAATTTCAGTTTTAAATCTGTTGGTGTTAATGTGCTCTCTGCATAATAAAGATATGTGTTTACAGATTCAAAATTTGTCTCAATTTTGACTTAGGTCATACAAAATAGGGCCTAAAATGCAAACTTATTATTTAGGGACTGCGTGGATTGAAGCCCATTCTCTAGGTTTTTGGGTTATACATTGGGTATACCAGCAATGTTGATGTAAAACTATTTAACATTTCAAAGGTTACGATTACCGAGAAAAGGATATAGATTAAAAAAATTATGGACAGAACCTCATGAAATACTTTTTTTATGTGTGAAGTGAAACTGGCAACAATATTTACAGACCTTTAAAATCAACTTGAAATCTGAATATGGTGGTGGAGCGTGTCCTATTTACTGATTTTCAAGTTATCCGATTCAGCATGTACGTAAAATAATTATTTCATTGTTGTATGTCCCTAATGTGGACATTTTTTATGTTGGTAGAACGTATGGTGTAACCTCAAAGTCAACCATTTATTGCGTTCAAAGTGTGCTTTTGGGTTGGTTTCATAATTATAAAAAATTCGACAACTAATTTTAGAAGCAGAGAAATATTCCTAAGCAAACCGTACATAAAAGTAAAATATAAATAAGGCCGAGCTACCCATACTTAGAATCAAGTACTTTCGTTGCGTCATTGCGTAAACCGGCAACTTTGTGGAAGCATGTTACCGCCATGGCGGAGGCACGGGCTTGAGGCATGGCAAGTAAAAGTGAAACCACGTCTGTCCGTCGACCTTGTTAGTTCACTATGTAGGCCGTCCGTTATATAACCACTCTCGCAACCTTTTCAACGTATGTGAGTGTCAACACAGACTTGGCCAAAAGGGTGTAAAACTAACGAATTTAGAGGTTATATACATGCTAAGTTGACACAAATTGCTGTAAATTTTATTAATGCAATTAATGAGTAAAAGAAGTCGTTGCGTCTTATGAAATGTTTTTATGTTTGGTAATTACGGTTCTGTTGGACCTTCGGCATTATGACATCCATCCTCCACTATAACTCACATTTTACTAGTATAATTTATCTTCTCCACCATGGAACATAATATGAAAGCGGGTTTGTTCCTTAAAAAATGTGAATACTTAGTTGTTGCTATCCATTATAACGCAGGCAATAAATGGAATTAATTTAGTACTCTGAAATTGATCATAATCGAAATTTACACAAGTGAATAAAGTAACTTTACTCTATATTTTAAATCTTTGTGGGAGTGGTGTATTATTATTTCAGTGTACAAATATTAGTAGTAAATACTGAACAAATTTGAAAAATAGCCATCCATTATTTCCCCCAACAATTACTTTTCTGTTTGATTTACAAATTTTGTTTACTATTAACCATCCAAATACTTCTTCCGTGTATTCAAATTGTAAAAGGAAACAGTGTGGCTTTAACGTTTCGATTGAAGTACGATTCTAACATAAAATTGTTTTATGTCTGAGCTATTAGATTTCCAGGTGTTTATGAACATGTGTCCAATGCAGGAACAAATCACTTTAAAAAGTATACAAGAATTTACAAATGAGAAACTCAAAATATTTCGAGGAACAGCCTTGGCTAAGAGTTTTCTTAAAACGAATCTCAAAGCTTTTTTCTCAATATTTAACATAACCTGAATATACAAAATATTATTGTTTTATTTGTAAGTATCATATTTGTTTGATTTAATATTGTAAACAAACTCAAAGATAACCTCAAACTGTAAAAGATAAAAGTTAGTTTAAGAGGTTTGTATTTTGTCCACAGATTTCATTTATCTGTCTAAAACAATGTCATGACATAATCCTCACAGACACATAAAGGTTAACAATAGAACGTCCGCACCTTACATCCGTCGTTAAAAAGGGAATTGCGAAATTGCAATAGTTATTTCTCCGTTAGTTTTCATTTATAATGCTGATAGAAACTTATATTTAAATTTCGTAAGCATAAGATATGTAGTATACGAACTGGTAGGGTTTTTACCTTTTTTGTGACTTTTTGGTTTGTATTTCTTAAATTTAAAATTGACATGTATTTCTATCCATGAAACTATTTCCAATAATTACAATTTGAGTGTATTAGTTTTTCACATTTTAATAACATTTCTAATTTTACTTTGCATTTTATAAAATGTTATGTATTTAGAAGAAGTGTGTCAACTATAAAGCTCGTTTCAGTACATTATTTATGTAGAACAAACTCAATGTCGTTATAGTATTTATGTATTTATTATTATTGTTTATATTATTTGAACTTTAATTGAAATATTAAAATTTGTTTCCAGTTTGTCGTAAACATTATTGTTTATGATAGGTTGGAAATTTTATACTGACTGTACAACATACCAACTCCTTCTTATTTAAGCTTATTGTACAAATAAATAGGCAATTTACAAAGTAGTAATAATAAAATGCTAATGGTGTATTAATTTACAAAGTAGTAATAATGAAATGCTAATGGTGTATTAATTTATAGAAGTAAGAACAACTTACTTGGATTCAAAGCGTAGCTCAACTGTTTGATGAATTTCGACAATCGCACTGCCACAATAATCACAGGAAATCCGATAAGCTGTACCGGTAGTTCAAAGCCGCCTTGCTGAGGAGCTCCTCCAGGAGTATCTGGAAGAAGCATGAGGAGCACAAGCTGGAGTAGAACAACTAGACGGGTAACGTGCATGACTATCACTGAAGTGAAAGCTAGAGTACCCGCGGAAAGTGAACGAGCGGTGGTTCAGCGCTGCAATGCGATGCTTTCCATGAGGAAATAAAGAACGGTTCCTTCCGCTCCCCCTCCTAGTTGTTTTGATTTGTCCTGGGTCGTTTTGCAACTCCAAAACCGCAATGTCGTCACGCGCGATCAAGAATAAACTTCTGTTTGGCAGATGACAATATCAGAGTCGTGTTTGAGTGGTAAGACTTTGCACCAGTTGTATGTAATGTAATCAGAATGATAATTTAAAAAAAAGGTTTACAAAATTTGATATTATTATTTTATGAAGTTTAATTTTCAGCTTTGACTATTCGTTATACAAAACATATTTATTAAATTAAAGTAGTTACCAACTGATTTTGCTTTCATGATATTGCTCCAAATCTAAATTTAAAACGGGAAACATTTGGTATTATCTCCATACCGTCACAGGATTCTTAAAAAGCAGTTTATTTATATTTGGCATTTTTAGACAAATTTACTAAGACATATATTCTTTCTTCTAATTCAACCTTCAAAATTAGTAATTTATAAAAACCTAAACAAATAAACGGTATCAGTTAACTGACACAAACTTTCTCCCAACTTACTGTAGTCAAAATAATATTGTTTTTAATCATTTTATTTACTACTTTTTAGAACAAAACAAAAAAATAATATTCTACCTACGTCAATCGTATAAAAAAGTTATTGTCCCAGGCGGGATTCGATCGCGCGACCTTTGAATTACTGGCCGTCCTCGCTACCGTTGTGCTACCCCGTGCGGCCGTCGCCGTGATGCTAGATTGACAACATAAACTTGTTTATTTTTTAACATTTCCCCATAATTATGAAACGCCGAAGTTTTGATAAAAGCGGGTGGTGTCATTTTGTTTGGCATCTTAAGCACTATAAATACTGAAAATTTGATCAAAATCGTTAGAGCCGTTTTTGAGAAATTTGCATTTTTGTCGTTTTTTATTGGTTTTTTGGGGTAAATTACCCTTAAAAATTAAAAATTCCAAAAAATGAAAAAAACGTCTGGAGATAATAGGGTTTAGTACCTACATACCAAATTTCATGAAAATCGGACCAATAGTGTATCCTCTGGTCGTGTATACATACTGACACACTGACAGACAGACACCACGTTAAAAACACTTTTTTGGGTTCAGGGAGCACCAAACAAAAAATTCCACTAAAAATATTTTTTGGTTCAGGGAGCACCAACACAGATAATTGCACTAAACAATTTTTTGGGGTTCTGGGAGCACCAAAACAGATAATTCAACTGAAAATTCAAATTCGAACATTTTTACGAAAACAATACTTTCTCCATATACTACGTATAGGGTGGAGAAAGTAAAAATGTACAACATTTGTTTTAAGCTCATAATTATTTAATGCAAACGATTTTTGATTATTTTGTTAAATAATGTAAAACCACATTTAAGGTTGTCATCTACATTTAAATTTAAAACTAAATAAAATTTTAAATATAAAATCAAAGTCTGAGACTAAACTTAATTCGAAGCTAATATATCTGAAAATATTGACACAATTTTTTAAAGTTAATTAACAAGAAAGTAATAACTCTAACAGTAGTAAGCAAATGCTTAAACAGAAAAAAAAATTACTTCTCTAAATTCATAAACGAATTAACAGCTTTTATTTTGTTGACCTAACCTAAAAAGCTGTTGGTTGTAGAGAATAATACACTGATTCTAAATTTTCAAAGTTGGTTGGTATGGTAATTAATGTAAATGCATTCAACAAACTTGTGTTGCTAAGTTTTTGATCCGAATCAGCTCTTTATCTGTCATGGGGCGGGTAATGAACCCCGTATTTTCACCAATTTGTACTCTTTAAAATCAAAATTGAGTACAATTCTTTCTTTGTGTGCGTAAATGATCCCTTCAAATTTCGTGTACCTTTAAAATTTCGTATTTTTACCCTAAGTAAATTTTTCCTCTACGTTAATTCCACGTCAGCCAGTCAATCAAGCAAAGATGCTTATATAATATAGATTACTGAAAGGGTTTATTGTGTAATTTGGCATGACCATTATTTATCACATATCTACAATCATATTTAAAAAAAAACTTAGATTCAATACTGCTGATCCAAAATGTCTAACAAAAATTTCAAACTCATAGAAGGGATGTTTTAAACTGTGTAAAATATTTACTTCCGCCTCCAGTACATCTCCTAGTAACGTTTCCATACTTAAAAGTTACCATGAATAGAGTTAACCCTTTTAATGGTTTACCAGAATATGTACAGGCGATCAAAACAGAAAATACTTATAATCAAATTAGGTGTGTTAGTTGCGGATTGCGGATGGCTTACACAATTTATATCTATATATATAAAAGCGAAAACCCACTGACTCACTAATCACGATTTCTCAAAAACTAATGAACGGATTGAAATGAAATTTGGTATGTCGCTTCCTCTAGGGCCATAGGTGCTCACTAAGAAAGGGTTTGAAAAAACTCGAAATTTTAGGGGGGTTTTGGGGGGATCAAAGTTATTAAATCACGATTTCTTCAAAACTACCGAACGGATTGGAATGAAATTTGGTATGTAGATTCCTCTAGGACCATAAGTGTTCACTAAAAAAGGGTTTTAAAAAATTGGAAATTTTAGGGGGGTTTTGGGGGTAAATATTACTAAATCACGATTTCTACCGAACAGATTGGAATGAAATTTGGAATGTAGCTTCCTCTAGGAGTTTTAAAAACCTATACCTATATAATATATATATATATAAACGAAATACCACTCACTCACTGACTCACTTATCACGATTTCTTACAAACTACATAACGGATTGGAATGACATTTGGTATGTAGCTTCCTCTAGGGCCATAGGTGCTTACTAAGAAAGGGTTTGAAAAAATTCGAAATTTTAGGGGGGTTTTGGGGGGATCAAAGTTATTAAATCACGATTTATTTAAAAATACCGAACGGATTGGAATGAAATTTGGTATGTAGCTTTCTCTAGGGCCATAGGTGCTCACTAAGAAAGGGTTTGAAAAATTTCGAAATTTTAGGAGGGGTTTGGGGGGATCAAAGTTACTAAAATCATAATTTCAGATCTTTTATTATTATGACATTAGTGCTTTTATTATTTGAGATCTATATATATAAAAGCCAAATACCACTCACTGACTGATCACTTAAAAATAATACAATTACGTTAAAAAGACTTAAAATACCAACCACCACGGGCAACGCCGTACGGTTCAGCTAGTAATATATAAAAGCCAAATCCACTGACTCACTGATCACGATTTCTCAAAAACTACTGAACGGATTGGAACGAAATTTGGTATGTAGCTTCCTCTAGGACCATAGGGGCTCACTAAGAAAAGTTTTACAAAAATTCGAAATTTTAGGGGGATTTGGGGGGGGGGGGGGTCAAAGATACTAAATCACAATTTCTTTAAAACTACTGAACGGATTGAAATGAAATTTGGTATGAAGCTTCCTTTAGGGCCATAGGTGCTCTCTAAGAAAAGGTTTAAAAAAATTTTAAATCTTAGGGAGGGGGGGGTTGGGGGGTCAAGGTTACTAAATCACTAACTAAAAACAACTACCGAACGGATGGGAATAAAATTTGGTATGTAGCTTCCTCTAGGGCCCTAGGTGCTCGCTAAGAAAGGGTTTTAAAAAATTCGAAATTTTAGGGAAGGTTTGGGGATCAAAGTTACTAAAAATCCTATAAGAAATACATAGTGTAATATATTTATTGATATAATATATTTTTTGTTAATATACATTTAACTTTGATTTGTCTATCCGTGCAAGGCAGGATCGGGCCACCCAGATAATTTATAAAACGTAACTCCTCAGAAATGCAGAATAAGGTAATTATGTTATTGTTAGCTTATTAACGAGTTTACATATTAAATACAAACGATGGACTTAGCAATACCTGTGCATATTGAATCATCCGCCACTTGACCGCATCCTAGCATGTTTGATTTGCCCCTAATTATGTCTATTGACAATGCATATTAACCATTGCTAATATACATAACTCAAATTAATTAATACACTTGGCAAACTATACACCTCAATCTTCACTTATTGTTTGTATAAACAATATAGTCGGAATAATTAGTCTTTTGAGAATGGCATTTCTTGCATAGTCTGTAGTAGTATTTTATGTTACATTATTCAAAATGTCGTCTTTCTTCGAAATATGAAGCAATTTTTTTTATTATGTCCATTTTGAGTGTTTAATCAATTGTTAATGTATCTATTGGTTTGTACTATTATAAATATGCAAAATACAACAAGATGGAAGAAATAAAATGATGAATAGATCCTTTATTTTTGGTCAAAGTTAGAACAATGGATAGTTACTGAACTTCCTTAGGAAAGATGAGTTATTGCAGTGACTCTTATCGTGAGACCTAGGTCCGGGAGGCGTCAATGAGCATCGGTCATGGTCCCCAGAACACGTTTTGGAGTGTCATTCATCTATATATATAAAAGCCAAATACCACTCACTCACTGACTCATCACCAAATCTCAAAAACCACTGAACGGATTGGAACGAAATTTGGTATGTAGCTTCCTCTAGAACCCTAGGTGCTCGCTAAGAAAGGTTTTAAACAAATTCGAAATTTTAGGGGGGCGGGGGTGTTAAAGTTATTAAAAATACACATATTTAACTTTGATTTGTCTCTCCGTGCAAAGCCGGATCGGGCCAGCTAGTATTATATATACAGGGTGTCCAGCTTCGACTGTCCGAAACTTCACGGGCGTATTTGTCAGCTAAAAACAAGCAAACAATGCAATACAACATGTGTCCTGCCTCTATTCGTTTGCTGTCTGTCAGTCTGTATGTGATTTTTACAAATTACTTATTATTTTTGGAAGTAGCAAAGATATTGAGCTTAAACTTTATATACATATTTTTTGCGTAACCTTTTATCACTGTACGAAAAATTATAACATTATTTTAAATATTTCAAAATGGCGGCTGTTTATAATTTTTAATGTCACATATCTCAAAAACCGCTAACTTGACAAAAATATTACAAGAGACAAATAAATTTACTTTTTTAATGACAAACACAATGGTTTTTTAATTTTCCCCATATCTTTAAAAAGAGCCGAGATATTGGCTGAAAACGAAAAATGTATGATACAAGTGGTGTAGATCTAACACAAACATAAAGATTAAGGCAATACATTTTTCTTTTTTTAACAATATCTTCGTTATCCTTTAAGCTACAGGCAAAATAAAAAAAAATTTTGTTTGTCATTAAATATGTAAACTTTTTTGTCTCTTATAATTTTTTTGTAAAGTTAGCGGTTTTTGAGATATTTAACATTAAAAATTATAAAGAGCCGCCATTTTGAAAATATTTAATATAATGTTATAATTTTTCGTACAGTGATAAAAGGTTACGCAAAAAATATGTATACAAAGTTGTAGATCAATATCTTTGCTACTTCCAAAAATATTAAGTATTTTGTAAAAATCACATACAGACTGACAGACTGCAAACGAATAGAGATAGGACACATGTTGTATTGCATTATTTGCTTGTTTTAGCAGACAAATACGCCCATGAAGTTTCGGACAGTCGAAGCTGGACACCCTATATATATACATATAATATATAGGCCTATGTGTGTGTATATATGTGTTCACACTCTAACGGCCGCACTTTACCTTCGGATGAGGTCGTTAGCCAAAAAATTCAAAAACTCCGAGCATGTTTTTTGTTCGGAAGTGAACATTTTTGAAATTTTTCTAACTAGAATGACATTTTTTAAATTTAAATAATTAGTACAGGAGATTATTCTGCACATTTTGTTTTTAAACGACCTTATAATAGGTCTGGTCCCCGCAAAATCGATCAAAACGTAAAACACTTAAAATTACACGGTTAAAATTTACATAGTGGGTTTTACCGTGAGGTCTGCTTTTGATCCTAGGCCGAGCGAAGCGATGCAGTTCATAACCGGAAGCATGGTCGAGGTGAGAACAATTTCCACTAATATATTTCTTACACGTGTTTCCCAAATATTTGGTTGAAACAATAAAATATATAACCTTAATTTTGGAAAACTGATTCAGCTGTTCTGCTGAGTAATTTAGTACTATTCTTCAGAT
Source organism: Philaenus spumarius (assembly GCA_018207615.1). Lineage (NCBI taxonomy): Eukaryota > Metazoa > Arthropoda > Insecta > Hemiptera > Aphrophoridae > Philaenus > Philaenus spumarius. Next base: position 757,112 of record JAGFPH010000210.1, read on the forward strand.
TATCGAATTAAATTTACTCTTTTTTTCGAAATATGAAGCAACTTTCTTTATTCTGTCCAATTTGAGTGTTTAATCAAATGGTATTGTTATTTTATCTATTGGATAATTTATAATATTATAAATATCTTAGTTTTTATAACAGAAACCCCTTTACAAAATACAACATAATGGAAGAATTGAAATGATGAATAGATTACTTTATTTTTGGTCAAAGTTGGAACTATGGATTATTGCAAACGCCCATAGGAGGGGTCAATGAGCTCCGATCATGGTCCCCAGATCACGTTTTGGAGTATCATTAAATGTATAAATATATTATAACATATATGAATATATATGTGTTCACACTCTAACGGTCGCATTTTACGTCCCTTGGATGAGTTCGTTAGCAAACAATTCAACAACAGAATTCACGTTTTTTGTTCGGAAGTAACGTTTTTTAGATTTTTCGTACTAGAATTAAACTTTTAGGAGATGTCTAAAAAAATATTGCAGGATAATATTCTGCAGATTTTGTTTTTTTCACGACCGTCTGGTTCCCCAAAATCGACCCACTTCTTTACGGTTCAATTCTGTTTTACAAAAAAACGTATTTGGTAACAATATTAAAATAATAGTTTACTCCAAAAAGGAATCGGCGATGACTCACTAGCCGGTCAAAATATTTTCGACCCATCTTGCATCGACCCATATATTATATATTATATATACTGTTTACAAACTGGAAACATACTCTGACTAGAGACTGTAACTAGATACCTTAAGGATATTTTTTTATGGGTGAAATTCTGTTTTACAAAAAAAAACTTGTTTTAGTTAACAATATTAAAATAATAGTTCATCTCGACTAGGAATCGGTGATGACTCATCATCATGTGCGCTTATTTCGACGATTATTTAATCCAGATGGTTGACGTGACGAACTAAAATTTTTCGTAGCGACAGTTAGTCATTTGCCAAACCACAACTTAAAGTAAGTAAACAAAATTATTTAGAAATGTTTGCAACTTTACTGTATAAGTACTATAAGAATAAGAAAAATTACAACTAAAAAGTTAGTCCCGATCATTGTGCTATACATCGTGAGTAGGCTACATACAGTTAAATCAAATATTTAAAAATTACCTATATTTATCATTATTTCATATTTATATTCTCAACATTTTCCTTCTTTAAAAAAAAAAATATTTTTTAAATTTGTTTACAGATTTATTATAGTTTCAATTCTTCATACTTCATTTCTACTGTACGTCTGTAGTTGTGCATGTTTGTAGGATTATTATTAGAGGTTAAGAGTTTTACTATATTTCTGTTTGACCTTATATCACATATTCTGCTTTTGTTTACCACTGTTTGCATTATAATTTATCGTATAAGTGCTTTTGGTATTCCAAAACGCAGTATTAAAGAGATATGAAAAATATACTTTTTTAGATGTTGACTACTCTACTTTAAGTTGAAATAACGTGTTGTTTAGTATTTTTAATTTGATAAATACGTCACAAATTATTCGTCTGCAAAGTCATTTAAACTATGTCTTCAGAAAGTATAAAATAAAATACTTTTAGATTTTCATCTTAAATTGAAAATTTTAGTAATTTAAATTTAAAGTTGTCTAACATATTATACAACCTCAACATGTATTATTTGGCCCCACGCCAAATTCCATAGACATATTGGGTACATATCATAGTCATTCGGTGGTTTCCGAGTCATTTTTGTCATTCACCTAATAGCCATAAATTATATTTCAATTAAGTTAAAGAGGTATTTAACTGAACTGTAGAATTGACGGCTTAAATTTACTGCTGACATGTTTGCAGACGACGTTGGCATTGTTTTTTTTTTTTTAGCAGATAGAGTAGTGCTGCTAACATAAGCAGATTCTATTATTGAATGCAGGTAAACATACTGTTACTAAAGACTATAAGTTAAAACTTCAGGGTTTACAAAATTTGGATCGATTCAAAATTCATCGATGTAACGAATACATTTGGACCCTGGTTTTTCACGTATTGATTGATTCACTATATCGAATCATGAACAAATGCATAAACATTGGTATATCGAATATCCGTAGTTTGTAGTTTAATATAAAGCATGGTAAACATTAACTACTTATGTATTATAGAATTTTATAAAGTGAAAATTGTGTGTGTTCCTGTTTTGTTATACATGAATTTTATTAAGTGGTGTTAAGTTGTAGGAATAGCGCAGACCGGCAATCGTGTTGATTTACGTTGGCATGCGCAGTCTGATGTCATTGAAAAGACACGTCTAATATTTCCCGAGTTAAATAGTTGTGAATTGAGTTTAAGTTTAAAGTATTTTATTTTCTGTTTAAAATTAATTACGTTAAATTTTTAAATAATATTTTCTGTTTAAATTTATTCAAGGCGTTTAAAAATTTAATTGAACATTACAATAAATACGTATTAGAGTCTTTTCTTGCGTATAGGTTGGCACCTCTGCCGCAATATCTGCGAGGGGTCATAATGTAAACATTCGCAGAATTGACAAATATTAAATATAGCGTTTTTATTTATTATTGTAAAAGAGATATGATTTGTTTTATTCACAGGGTAATCGACGACAGTACTGGTAACCTTTAGAAACAAACTAAACACTTGGTTTGACTGTTAGGATCTCTTATATATTTGTATCCTTAACAAACTTAAGTGGGGAAAGTGTATAACGTTTTCATGCAATTAAAACCTACAGTACGAAACACTTTAATGCAAGTTTTACTGCACTTGACTGATTTATGAAAGTGTCCTTGAATCGGTATAAGACAATAAAACATAGACCAAGCTAAACATTTATTCATCTCCGTCATGTTTCTCTTATTATCTGCGACATTATTAGTCTCGAATGATAAAAAACGCATATGTAAAAACACGATTCCCAAAATAAATTTATATGTCTGTGTTTGACAATAGTTTTTGTTTTCGTAGATCTTATGTCAATAAATTTTCCTCTCTGACATTTCATTTCTCGCTCTGTAATCCGGAAATGCCGGAAATGCCTCTTGAATTGAAACGAAAATCTGTAACTTGTCGTTCAAACTATCACGTAGTCTCGCTCGCAATTGACTGGAAAATCGTTGTAAGTGAAAGTTTAGTACAGGTACTGCTCTCTGTTGCGTTTAGGTTGTACTACTTATTAAAAGTATTGTTGTAATCATCATGGCGTTATGAATTATATCTGATAAATGAAGTAGGCCTACAAGGAAATTACGCACGTATTATGCAAGAACGAAAATTAACGCACATTCAGTGCAAGAACGAGTCAATTGCCAAGCGTGATTTTTACAGAATTAAGATTATTTGTTATGGAAATCATACATTTAAACAGGTAAATGTTTTTTACAGACAAGTTTAAACGTTTAGTATAGATAGTCATTTATTTAAATAGATTTTATGACATTAAGTGCGAGCTATGGTAATGAATGTAAATACAATCAAGAAGCAAGTGTCACCGCACCGCCATCGTCATCGCACGGACATACTGTTTTGAAGGCTCTCCGCAATTATTTAAGGCTCCATCGCATCTCCAAAAATATTTAAGGCTAAAAAATAGAGAAATATACAAAACAAAATGACAAACTTTATAAATATGTAATATAGAATTGTAACAAAAGTAAAGTGTGTTATACATTTTGAAATAACGTTTAATAACCGTGGATGGTAGTTATTATCGCATATAAAATTAAAAAATCACTATTTGGCTATTTATTTTATAAGATTTTTACTGGGAGTCCAGTAATTCTAAATGTACTGCAACATTTGGAGTCTAAAGAAGTAGCTCGTTTCAGACACATTAGACCTAGATTTTCATAGTAAACAATTGTAATAACAGTTTAATAATTTGTGTAACAGGTTCCAAAATAACACAAATCATACTAGTTGAAACATCATTTAAATAGTGGTCATAACCTACTAAATCAATAACAGCTGACAAAAGATACAAATATCATGTTTTAGAAAATGTCGTACTTTTCTAGCCGTAGCATATTTTAGCGTTACCTTCAAGCAAAGGCAGTGCCTCATTAGTAAATTATTGCTTGTAAGTATTTTTAACATTTCTTTTTCATCGGGACCATTTTTGAACATAATCAAAGATTTTTTATCCGAATCTTTAAAAAGTTACGTATACATAATTGTATTGTTTTGATGACGATAGTTTTCAGTAGTAAAGTAGTTAACTTGAAATTCGAATAAATTATTGTTTT
>JAGFPH010000210.1:761621-784202 GCA_018207615.1 Philaenus spumarius
GTAATGTAATTAGCTTGAAAATTCATATAAATAATTGTATTGTTTTGTTGACGATAGTCTTCAGTAGTAATGTAATTAACTTGAAATTCATATAAATAATTGTATTGTTTTGATGACGATAGTTTTCAGTAGTAAAGTCATTAACTTGAAATTCGTATAAGTAATTGCATTCTTTTGAAGACAGTAGTTTTCAGTAGTAAAGTAATTAACTTGAAAGGAATCGCATACAAAATTTAAAGTCATATAATAAATAGTAAGCCCCCGTGAAAAATCACAGGCTGATTAATTAGATACGCATAAGAAATACATAATTTATAAACAAACTATTTAAAAACAACATTATGTCTACAAAAAGAACTTATCTAGGGCCTACTTAATTATGCCGACAGGGATTTTTAACTCTGTAAATTTGTACAATAATAAGGATTACAAAACTCTAGGCCTATTTGTTAAACATTTTTATTTACATACGTTATTATTGACCGAGCGAAGCGAGGTCTCAGTTTTAACTCGACCGTTCAGCATTTCGTCTATGTGTCTGTATGTCTGTGTGTGTGTGTGTCTGTCTGTCTCACGATTACGGCCAAACGCCTTGACCGATTTTGATAATTTTTTGCATCAATGTTCCTTATTCCTAGGCCGAGCCATCATGTATATATATATAAGGTTTTTTCCAATTTTCATTTTTAACCCCTTAAATAAAATAAAAATGGTTGCCGCACCGTTTCTCTCAGTGTAAGATTTTTTCCAAAGCCAGTTTGTGGCTTAACAGTAAGTCGAATTTAAAAACTAAAAACATTTTGCCAGTAGCAAATTTGATTTTCAATAAAATTGTATTCTTGATTTTTTTACTTATCTCTAACGGTAAGCTTACAAAATGGCCGCAAACTTCAAATTTTTTTAAAATCGTCCAGTTTTTGTATTTCAACCATGTTTTTATAAGTTTATTCTAAACCAATTCAAAAGTGTTCCATAGCTTTTTTGTAGATAAAGATTCAAAAAACTCATACATGCCAGTAAAAAAGTTATTGAAGTAAAATTAACAAAGTTATTAGATCAAGAAACATTTATTAGTTATTAGCATGTTCAGAAACGAAAGGAAAAGTTCAAATTTAGGCCTACATAAAATGTAGTACAAAATATTGTATTTTTTTTCATAAATTTAAAAAAGTTTCGTAATTTAGTTCTAAATAGAATTGTATACAAATATTTATCAATTTCAAATTTCTTATTTTGAGAACACCAGTTTGTATGTTCCTACTACAAGACTGCTAACAAAACTAGGCCGTTTTGAATAGTAATTTAGGAATATATCATTTGCCCAAAAATGGCATATAATAATAAGAAAGTGTAGAGAATAAATCAAAGAACTAAACTGAATACTTGTAAATTATCATTGTAAATTTCATAAAAGTATTTGATTTAGATTTACTTGAATTACAAAATAAGATGAAACAAATGAAACCACTCGGCGATAAAGGACATACAAAAAATGACCGTTGGACATCGTGGGAAGTGTGAACATGGGTTGAGAATAAAGTTGAGATCACTATCACGACGTTTTAGCATCGTTTGTTGTCATTATTTCTAATATTGGAATATGATATGGAAGTTATGGATCTGTAAATACATTGTTAAGTTTTAGTTATTTAAATATGGAAATATTTAATTCTATGTTGTCCCTCTATAACGTGATATTTTTAGATATCTTACGTATTATTAACCTAAATAAAACACAATGCCTCTAAAAGAAAATCGTTAGCAATTAAAGCTCAAGAAAAGAAAAAAACGAGAACTAGAAATTCCAGAATCGCGGGAATTGCAAAATAATGTTTCGCTGGCTAAACCTTGTGCTTACTTCCTTACTGGCACACTATTTTTAACCTAAGCTCAAAACCACATTTGTTATTTCAACGAGCGAGGTCTACTGTTCACAGAACTACTAGTATAAATTTAAGAAAAAGAAAAATAGTATCTTTTAATTGCTTTTTATTTTAGATTTAGATCAAATGATTTAGAAGTTATTAGTATTAGCCTATAGTGAAGAAATTAATAATGGAATATGTTTACATGTTGTACGAAGATGTACGAATGTTTCCGAAGTGAAACGAATAGGTATCTCTTCTTTAAATGTGTATACATAAATATATTGATGATAAAAGGTTGTATTTATATAGTATAGTTTATAACCTCAAATCTAATATTATAACATATTGTAGCATACATTAGTTCTATAAATCATATTTAAAAAAATAAACTTTACAAGAAATTATAACGATTGAAGTTTTAAACATAACCCAAAACTTTAAACAACACTATGTTTGTTTGAGTATTACAGATGATGGATCAAATCAGCTATTATATTATATGTTACTCACGTACGTACGTGAGTCCATCCTTTTTTATAGGAGTTTCTAGTGTTAGACAGATAATTTAATTAATTATAATATAAGTATTAAAATTAAAACAGCTGCTTCTCTATAGTTTAATGGAAGCAATTAAAGGAAGATTATTTGAGTTAATAATTACAGTAGCTTTTTAAAAAAATAGACAAACGTACAAAAACAGAATTACATATATTATAATATTTAAATGGCCTATAATTTAAGTTACCGTTTGTTATAACTGTCTTTGTTATATTTTGCAAAACATTTTGTTATCACTTGCAAAATAACATTTAAAATTATGTACGTTTTATAGTAGCCTATTAATTTTATAAAAGACAGAACTATTTAAACAATAACAGCAAAATGTTTGGAAATTTTAGAGACATAAATTTTTAGGTTTTAGAAAAAGTTCCTCCACATTTAAAAGTAAACACTCTTAAAGGCAGTTTAATAGTGTCGCGTAGTCTAAAAAAATTCATTAAATCTGTTATAAGCAATCAATAACAACACATGACAACTACTATAGCAAGTAAATCTTTAAGGACTCTAGTAAGGGAAAGCAAATACTTGAAGTTTTGATTCATAGTATCTTTAAAGCAAATCTTTATTCTTAATTAAAATGCTACACTATCTTTTGCTTTTATTTACTACCACTTTCTAACTTATTTTTTATTTTTTAAGGGTTTTGAAGTTTGATCATATTAAAGGCCAATGAGTTAAAGTTTAGAATAAGATTGATTATGTATCCTTTTAGAATTGCAAGAACAAGTTTTAACGAGTTTCAAATATTATTTTTAAATGCTTATTTTATGTAAATTTTTATTTTCTGTTGGTACCCCTGTAAAAAGATACTTAAATAATACTTACACCAAATTTTAACTCAATATGAATGTTAAAACGGACTTTTTTCCTAAAATAATTGTGTGCTTTGATCGTGTTTTTATTGTTGGTAAACATTTTGATAAACAATGAATTGGCAAAAAAATATAAAACAGTATAATTAATTAGAATTACGAAAGTAGAGGACCGTATTAGAAATTTCATCCTGTTATAACAAATGTATACAAACTGTCAGGCTTTGTCCTTTTCAAAAATTAACTCTTGATTTAAAAAAATAAATTTACGGTTTTTGAGTTATTTTAATTTAAAGTGTTTAAATGGCCACCGTTTTGAAACGAATTATTGGGCAAGTTATTTTTTACTGGGACTCTACATTGAGCAGTAACGTGCAAAATTTCAACTCATTCGGTAAAGCATTATTGGGATATAAATTATATTGTAAACAAATTGCGGACAGCTGGAAAAAAAAGTGTTTCCGGACATATGTTTATCAGAAGTTTTATTTTGATTTTGAACCATTTGATACCCCCCCCCCCCATGTATTACAGACTCAATCTGTGAATTATTTACAAAAAGTTCAAAAATTTGAATTAAAATTACCTATAATGTTTTTAAAGATTTTAACTTTGCAGCTTTTCGGCATTACATTATTATTTGAACAACTTGAGGCCCTAAAACTCTAGAGACCCTCTGCACTGCGGAGGCCTTTTCGCCACCGCTGCTGTTAATGCAGTTTGAGAATGAAAGTAACAGCTGATTATTTTCCAACAATGAAAATCATATTCTCAAAATATGAATGAGAATACCGGGTATCCATAAAGCCCCCCCCCCCTTATTAACTTTGAAACAAGTATAAATAAATAAATGAGCTTCGGGGTCTCTATGTGGCACAGGGAGATGCATTTTTGTGTAATCGACCATTTCCCCCCTAACCCCAAAATGGGGGGTTGAGAGGCTAATTCAAAAATCTTAATAACAAACCCCCTTCAAGTGATAGGCTATCTCATTTTAAAGAGCTTGAAATTGCGCAATTTAGAGGTCTCTATCTTAACTCTACCGAAAATGGCGGCCAGTAAAATTTTAAATATCCTGGGTAAGTTAACACAACTTTAATTACGATACAAACACTATGTTCCAGTGGAAAGGAATAATGGTTCTTTGCATGTTATTTAATCAAATCAGAGGATCATTCAAAATACGCTTAAAAGGGACAAATAAACTTGCAGTTTCTAGATACAGTTTCTAGATACGTAGGTAATAGCAATGAATACTTAAATGTTTAAGTATTCATTGGTAATAGTCTGTTACGTTGAAAGCACAACTACTGATAATAATCCAGTGATAATATCAATGGCCTGGGAATAACGTTTTGAGTATCTTTATATATAATACGTGAAGCCGTTTTTTGTAAACACAACTCCTCCCTTATTTCTCGACCAATTTTAATGTTTGAGGTTTCAAAAAAATCGTCTCATTTCGTAGTTTTGCAATAAGGTTTTAGATGTCAAAAATTCTTATCCTTAATGGCGTGAGCTAATCTCAAAGGTCGGGTTTTCCCCATAAGATTAACATGGAAAATATTTAAAAACCATTTCTGTACAAAACAGCTGTTTATAATAAGAAACAAACTAATCCAGCTGATTTCGTGGATGTAAATAACGATGATTACAGTATTCAGAAGGTTATAAAAACATTTTAATACAAAACAGCTGTTTATAATAAGAAACTAACTAATACAGCTGCTTTGTGGAAGTAAATATTGATTTTTATAAGGGAGGAAATGAATTAATTATTCAAATTATAAAATTTACGAAATAATTTGTATTGAACATTTAACATTATTTACCATCTTAGTTTTGAGGTTATTATTTATAACTTTTTTGTTAGGTTTTTGATTAGGCCTATGTGTAGACCTGAGCCTTACTGGTTCTTTTAACCTTTATTATTACTGCTGTTATAAAATATAAGAAATAATTTTATTTGAACATTTAACATTATTTACCATCTTAGTTTTGAGGTTATTATTAATCCTACACTTTTATTATAAATAAAACAAAACATATGTTTTTAGAAGGTCGCACCGGGGGTTGGCGTGCGGAGCACGCTGGGGTCTCCCCTAGTTTAATCTTAATTTAGAATTAAGGTAAGTCTTTAGATTTATTACCAATAAAACGTATTGTAACGTACCTACTTAAAAATCTGTGTTAATAAGATGCTTTGAACTTTGACTGGCCGCCATTTCCAATAGGGTTAAAATAGAGACCTCTAATTTGCGCCATTCTTCTTCATTTATCATGCACTTTCAAATGAGGTATTTAAGCTTTTTGAATTACCCTCTCAACACCACAATTTAGGGTAAGGGGTGAAATGGTCGGTTACACCAAAATTCACCCCCCTTTAAAGATACCCCCAAGCTCATTTATTTATTTATACTTTTCCAAAGTTAAGGGGGAGGTGGGAATTTATGGACACCAGGTATATAAATAAAAATGAATGTGTGTTTCTTTACTTCTTTGTCCTTTATAGATTCAAAAACTATTCAACCGATTTCGCTAAAAATTACACACTTCATCCACACCATTGCCAAGAGTGTTTACACGTTACAATGACTACAGTCTACACAATAAATATAAATTAAACTAACTTACTAATAGCTATAAAACTATGTAATATTATTTTTAAGAAATAAACAAAAAATATTTGCAATCTGGTTAATTAAGTCAAAGGGATGAAATGAAATAGGTAACTACCCTTACAATTGAATAGTAATCCACTTACTTTTTCTATATTTAAATAAACGGTACCAGATAACTGTCACATACTTTCTCCCAGTTGAAACTTTATACCTTCCCAAGAGTGGCATAGGAGGTGATTATTTAGAATTGCAAAAGTAGGACATACCATGGAAAATATTAGATGTATGTAATACACATCCATATTAAGTTTCATATTAGTTTTATTCAAACTATTAACTAATAAATGTTATTATTATTATTATTATTAAAACTATTCTATCGATTTCGAACAAATTTGCACCAAACATGTCAATTAGGCCTGTATAGATGTACGAAAAAAGGTTTTGAAAAATTTTGAACATCAACCCCCTTTTTGGCCAAAACCCCCCAATATCAGTTATTATTATTATTATCTAAACGAGAATTTTTTTAGAAAGATGCAGTTTCTTCCGTGTAGTAGGGTACATTAAGGGCTACAAATAAGCCAAATTTTATCAAAATCGTTAGAGTTGTTTTTGAGAAATCTTGATTTTTCTCGTTTTTTGGCCATTTTTGGTGGGTAAAACCTCTTAAAAATCAAAAATTTGGAAAAATGAAAAAAGCGCCTGGAGATAGTTCAGTACTACACCTACATACAAAATTTCATTAAAATCGGACCGTTATTATGGTGTCCAGCTCTGTACACAGACACGCGGACACACTGACACACAGACATCACCAAAAAAACACTTTTTCGGGTTCAGGGAGCACCAAAACAAATAATTCCACTAAAAATATTTTTTGGGTTCAGGGAGCACCAACACAGATAATTCCACTAAACAATTTTTGGGGGTTCAGGGAGTACCTAAACAGATAATTCCACTAAAAATTCATATTCGAAAATTTGGACGAAAACAATACTTTCTCCATATACTGCGTATAAGGAGGAGAAAGTAAAAATACTACTCAACTAATTTCCCAATTTACACATATTAGCACCAGGATTGTTTAGATATTATGGTCACTACAAACAAATATATTTAATTGGAGTAACTACCCCTATACAATAAAAATAAATTGCACTAAATTCCTACAAACCATAAAGCTAAAATTATTATATATTATTCTTAATTTATATAAAATAAACGGTATCAGTTAACCGACACAAACTTTCTCCCAACTTACTGTAGTCAAAATAATATTGTTTTCATTAATTTTATTTATTACTTTTTAGAACAAAACAAAAAAATAATATTCTACCTACGTCAATCGTATAAAAAATTATTGTCCCAGGGATTCGATCGCGCGACCTTTGAATTACTGGCCGTGATCGCTACCATGGTGCTACCCCGTGCGGCCGCCGCCGCGATGCTAGATTGACAACATAAACTTGTTTATTTTTAAACATTTCCCCATAATTATAAAACGCCGAAGTTTTGATAAAAGCGGGTGGTGTCATTTTGTTTGGCATCTTAAGCACTATAAATACTGAAAATTTTATCAAAATCGTTAGAGCCGTTTTTGAGAAATTTGCATTTTTGTCGTTTTTTATGGGTTTTTAGGGGTAAATTACCCTTAAAAATTCAAAATTCCAAAAAATGAAAGAAACGCCTGGAGATATTAGGGTTTAGTACCTACATACCAAATTTCATGAAAATCGGACCAATAGTGTCCTCTCTGGTCGTGTATACATACTGACAGACTGACGGACAGACACCACTCTAAAAACACTTTTTTGGGTTCAGGGAGCACCAAAACAAAAAATTCCACTAAAAATATTTTTGGGTTCAGGGAGCACCAACACAGATAATTGCACTAAACCATTTTTTGGGGTTCTGGGAGCACCAAAACAGATAATTCAACTGAAAATTCAAATTCGAACATTTTTACGAAAACAATACTTTCTCCATATACTACGTATAGGGTGGAGAAAGTAAAAACATTTGCAATTCTAATACTTAAGTCAAAGTGGTGAAATGGGATAACTACCCTTAAAATTAAATCAAGCAATAATGAAGCATTGCCGGGTCCACCAGTTACCAATAAAATTTAAAAACTGTCCAGAGGTACAGATTGTCTTTAACATTTTTAATTTCCTGTATTTTCCATCATACTTAAGGTCATAATCTTTATATTAATGCTATTTTACACACAGATATTAAGTGCAGTGTTCAGGTACTTTATCTATTTGATCCAATCAAGCTTAATATTAATTTATAAATTACCTAATTGGTGATTTCAATATCTGACACGTAAATAATAATATATACATTTTATACGCCAACTATTAATATATGAATCACTAAATTTCCAAAATAATAACACTAACAGATGAAATAAAAGTATTCAAGTTGGGAAGATAATTTTATTAAAGTTATCACCAGAAATTTGAAAAAAATATGTTTACAAGAGGGGAACTAATTGGCAGTTATTCCCTTTTGTTTACACTTTTAATTAGCATTGACAAATATATGGTTTAAAAACGATTAAATGTGCTTAAGGCAAACAAATAAACACGTTTTTAATTCTCGAGTTAGCAAATACGTTTGTTTTGAGTTAAATATAAAAGAGTTGCACTGATTTAAATAAAAACCCGAACCACAAAACAAGGTTCACAACCACCACTTGTTTTGTGGTTCAGGTTTTTATTTAAATCAGTGTGATTTTATCGCCACAGTGCTCTTTTATTTGTTTAATAAAAGAGTTGTATACACAAAAAAGGCCAAGATAAAAATGGATTGCCCGTTTTCAACACCACACATTCATAATATATTTTACTGTTTAAATAAGTTGCAAGGACATATTAATTTGTTAAAACATATTTCTCCTAAATCTACTCACAGCAGTTCGCAAACTAAACTACATGTGTTCAGCGTCAAGTAATTATACCTCTTTGTTGCACTTTTACCGCACGGCGTGTGTAAAAAATACTTTGCAACCTATAAGTATTTATAGGGTGCAAAGTAAATCAGCAGACGATCAGGTTGTTTTGAAAGTTTTTATTGTTGTGGTTAGAGTTGTGCTGCTCTTGGTGTCATACATGTGAACTACAATAATATTTGGAATATACAGAACTAGATTGTACTGTTACGGTTCGGGTCCCTAAATTCAAAACAGCGAAGTTGGCTACCAATTTCAAGGTTAAAATAACCTAACCATACCTTCACTTTTAAGTGTATTTTTGTGTTATTTTCGTCAAAACACGAAAGCTGTATTTTTTTTAAGTAAAATAGATTGTGGGTGTTGATTGCTAAGGTTTTCTGCAAAATCTCTTTTTGCAACTGAGAAAAAATAATAGAATCTACTATTTTTTTATATTTATATCATACGTTTATGAAAACAATAAAACGGTTTTTGAAAATGTATTCAGCAATCAACATCCGCATATGACAGTACTTCAAAATGAAACCAAATTTTTCAATTTATTCCACGAATTAACGGGGGGAAAAAATGACTTATTCTGTAGCTTTGCTCTTATGGGAATCGGATTCAATATGGCGGACAGGGTATCCCCCCTTAACACATTTTGTTTAGTAAAACAGATCTTTTTTTTAAACTAAAACATTAAAAATGCAGCTGTAGGAAAAACGGTGTGTGTATTACGGGTGCAAATATACCCTCAATAAACTTTAACAATGTTTATTTCGTGCAACAAACTCAACTTTGCACCCTGGATACACAAATAACTATTGTCAATGGCTCACTAAAAAGTCGTAATTTAATAGCGGCTCATATTCTGACGAGCTGTCTATATAATCTTAACTTACCTCGTGACACTGTAGCCTATATAAGTGTTGTTTCCTTTTATCAACTTACCTAGGCCTTTTACCCCTCACAAGTCTCATTTATTCAATTTTCGTGGAAGCTTCGTTTCTATAAATATGACAAAAAGTTTGAATACTAGCAATCTGTTTTCCTTGGGGTTTTGGGTTTATTATTTGCATTTAACTTTAAAATTACTGATGAGGTTAAAGTAAAAATACACAAAGTTTATTTCTGACAAAAAACACACTAGGCCTATATATAATAGTACAAAATTATTGCATGTAGATACAAAATGAGAACAGAAATTGCCAACACTATTCTTTTAGGAAAAGTATTACCACAATAACTTCATAACACGCACTAAAAATAACAGAAAATAATACAAAGAAACAGAAATTATTTAACAGTACAGTCATTATAACTGAAATATGTAAAAAGGAACACGTTTATTCAGCAATGAAAATAATATAATAGATTATAATAAAAGATCGTACACAGGCAAAAGCACAAAAATAAATATTGTAATACTATACCTCATAAACTGTATTAATACAGTTGGCTATTTAAGAGTGGAAATGGATTTGTACTGCATTTCTAATAGGTATTTTGATGCAGTTTGCTGCTATACCTTACTCTCCCGAATTATGGATTGCACTTTGCGAGTTTTCACCTCGACCTTACAGCCTTGGATTATGGACTGGTTCGTTTCGCTCGCAGCGGACGTACTAGCTTCGATTAGATAAAACTCCCACGTGAATTTAACTGTGCACTTTATGGTATTTTACAATTTGATCCAGACGGGGTCGTGTAAAAAAACAAAATGTGCAGAATAATCTTCTATATTTATTGTTTCATTCAAAACCTAAAACAAGTTTCATTCTAGTACGAAACATCTCTCTCTCAAAAAAAATACTTCCGTTCAAAAAACGTGCTTTCGGTTGCTGGATATTTTGGTTGACAAACTCGTCCGAGCGACTTAGTAAACCAACGTATGTATCAAATTTTAACCAAATCGGACGTAAGAGTGAGAGCACATATGTACATATACATTTTAGTAACACAACAAAACTCATCGATTCTCATTGACCACTCCCGACATTAGGTCTCACTGTAAGAGTCACTGAAATAGTTCATCTTTCCTGTGGAAATTCGCTACCAACTGAATATTATCACATATATTATTTCTCATGGCCATTTTTTGTCGGTACGCCATAACTTCCTTAATACATCATCAAATTACATGAATGATACATAATTTTAAAGCTTTCCTTAACCGCTACACCGGAAAAATATACAAAATACAATTATACGAAAAAAAGAAAGAAATAAAGATCCGAAAGTAACAATGATGTAAGATCAAGTAAGTTGTAGGGATATTTTCCTGGCGTTGGCAACACTGATAATAATAATATCCAGCTGGAGAGCTGCCGTTACGCCTCTACATTGCTATTTTTAATTAATTGTATATTTAGTATCGTATAGTATACGCACTATGCGATACTAAATATACGGTGTGTACTTTAATTAAGTGGGATTTAAGTAATTTAGAATGCGAATGCTTCGCACGGGTCAGCTAGTATTTATTAAATACAATTAGGATTCATCTCTGATGTGAACCTCTGAACAAAAACTAGGTATTCTCTATAGGTTTACAAAAACTAAAAATACATACTTACGATAATTTACACGCAATACTAATACACCTAAACAATACCCATAAGTTATGGGATACATAATTTAAATAATTATATTATAAATAATACAAAATCTATTTTATTATAAACTAGAATTAACCAGTTTGTTGATACATATGTAGTACTTTGATTCTGGATACGATCTATATGAAAAAAACAAATTTAACTTTTACCTTACTATACAAAACTGAGTATTAGCTTTAATATACTTTTTTAATTACACGCACACTTTGGTAACTATATTCCTAAATTTCTTCAGAAATAAATCGTGAAATAGAATTAAAATTTTTTTAGGATATTTAAGATATTATTTATCTAACACTTTTACCCTACAAAAGAGTATATACAAATTTATAATATACATTAACTTATTAATTTTGTACAATACTTTATTAATATGTTGTCACTGTAGTGTATATTAATAACTGAACATTACTAAAAATGCATATTTATTTTCCATTTTAGTTGCAACAACTAGAATTAAAAGAGTAATGATTTATTTTAAAATGAATAACAATGTAATCAAACTACAAAATTCATGTTATACAACTTAAAATACAAACAAACAAAATTACAGAAAATACAAAATTAAATATCCTAGTTAAATTTACTATCACTGAAAAATAAATTTATTCTAAATAAAGTTTAAACATCTTGACAGTAAAAATAACATTTAATATTACTTAAAAGTCATTGAGTTAATATGAACATAAGTTAATCTATTGTTCATTTACAAGAAGGCAAGATTTGACTAGAGTTGTGGCCCAATAAACCATAAAATCTTTTACAGGTTTATACAAACTAATAAACAATTTTCTGTGCGCTTAAGTTCTCGTAACCATTTATAGCTAAGACAACTTAATTTATCTTTGTCAATGTTATCGACTTATTAGGTTATATAAACGGCACTATTTTCGTACCAAATGAAAATTTGTATTGTTTTGATGTAATTAATGTGTAAAATATTTTAAATTCAGTTATATTTATAATAATAGCAATTTAATCAAAAAAGAATTTAACAAAAATCAATTTAAAAATTATCAAGTCATCAAAACGAGTTTTTCATTGTCTTTTCATTTAATAATGACTAGTACATTTTAAATTTAAAAAAGATATTTGTCCACTTACATCCGAAGTTTTACAAAATAATCGTTAACAAAGAACAAAAGCTAAACATACAAAATTTTATATTAAATTAAAGTCAGATCTTTTAATATTATTTAAGTAAATCTACCAAATCCGTTTTATGTGTATCTGTACTTTTGATCAATTGTTTTCAAATTCATTAAACTAGAATGTTTACAAACTTTTACACTATTGCAGCGATTGTTTTTTAATTTAAAGTTCATTTCATATTTAAACACATTTTATAAAAAGGCCTTTGATTCAAATGGGAAAATCTGAAGCAAATGGGTATTCTGATGGATATGCGGAATGATTCTATCTATATTTTGCAAACATAGATGTTTAAATAGTAGGGGGCCTACACTATTTTTGCTAATTATATTTTTTTAAACATTTACAAAGGTGCCCATATGTAAGGCAATAAAACAAATGCTCTGAACAATTTTAGTATTATATTTAGAGTCACACAAACAACAAATTTCCATTCATAAAATAATATACTTTTGTAATGAATTGAAATGACTAGAAGTTAAGAAATAAAGGCTAAAAGAGTTTCTAATTAACAGTTTTTCAAATAAATCTTGGTTAAATTTAAAACAACTTGCAGAATTATATAACAAAGCAGAAATTTTAAATACGATACAGGATTCTAGCTGTCATACTTGTAGACTACATTCAAATAAATTGAAACTAAAATGTAATTAGTAGCAAGATCAGTCTACCATGTCAGATTCCTTGATGTTGAAATCCGTGCATTAAGAACGAATAAAAAAATCAAAATCAGTTTTCGCTTGCATTTAAAGTATTAAAACGCCAGTCATAAAAATCACACTAAAATTAAAAGTAACAAATCATTACGAAAAAGCACAACACACACAATCATACACAAATCACAGTTTGTTCATTTTGAGTTCACTCGGTAGTCAGTTTGGTATATTGAAACATTAACATTGTCACTACGGAAACTTTGGTCACATAATTGTTGAATAAGGATCATGAACGGAATTTGACCGACTTTATCATGTTCAGTACTTGAAGTCCGGGAAAAGGACACGAAGGATAGAAGTTATGACAGCCTGCACCATCGATACCAGCAATCAGCTGACCCATGTGAGCGGCAAAGTGGTAACGCGAAGTGACTTCAGCGGTCGTGCTGATCGTTGTGTCGCTGGAACAGAAAATATACAATTATTAAAAGCCCGAACACATGTTAACGAATATTATCTAATTTTTAGTTTAGGACAATTTTAACAATTTAACTTTATGAAGCAATAAAATAATAGGAATACCCATTAAAAAAAATGTTATTAGTAGGCTTATTAGAATTACTGTATAACTAATAGTTTTATTGGACTCCAGTCTGATAATTTGAATTCGTATGTTAGTAAAATGTTTTAATGGTATGACAAATCTTAATTTTTTAGATGATATTCAAACAATGTTCAAAAATAAAATGAGGAAATAAACGCTACATAACGTTTTACTTTCATCTAATCTGACTGGTACGAAACCTACACAAAAGTATAGATTAGTTAAATTAATGTGATTAATAATTGTGCAGTTTACATTTTGTGTGTTTAGCTGGGCCCAATCGTTTTTTTTTACTCTTTTTAGCGAATTTCCATAAGAAAAATGAGCTATTGCAATGGCCCTTATGGTAAGACCCAAGGTCGGGAGTAGCAAATGAGTACCGATCATGATCCCCAGAACACGTTTTGGGGTGTCATTAAAAATCATAGGCCTATATATATATCCATATATATAAATCCAACAACAGGAAGCACGTTTTTTGACAGGAAGTAACTATGTTTTGAGATTTTCCCTACGAGAATGATTTTTTTAGAGTTTTCTCTACAAATATAAATGTAGGATGTTATTCTGCACATTTGGTTTTTTTACGCGACTTTATATCTCGCTTGGTTCCTACAAAATCGATCAAAACGTAAAATACCATAAAAGTACCCGGTTCAAAGCCATGTGATGGATTTTACCGTGGGGTTGGCGTGCGAAGCACGCAATGCATTGTGTATTGAAGATACTCCAAATATGCGGAATGGCGTGCGAAGCATTTTGCAGCTATTCAGCACCGTCGTGAGTAGACTTATTTCCCAAATTGTTGGTTGAAACCCTAGAACACAGGCCTATAAATTTAATTTTGGAAATTTGCTCAACTCACGTCAGCGGTTCAGTTGCGTGGTCGAATTATTTAAACATGTATGTTTTTATTTTGTTTTTTAAACACAGTCTTTGTCAAATACATGTTGAGTTTGACTTGAGATAATAATTCTTGGTAACATAAAACTTTTCACAGAATTTAACAATGCATATTTAAGCATTTAACTTTTTTATTATGTTCTTTATTACTAATATTTTTGTTGTGGTTGAAATCTTACATTAAGTTGTTCATAACAGTAACAACAATCCATATACGTTTTAATTATTATATGGTGAAGTTCTAACTTCTTCAGATATAATTTGGTTATTATATGTCGTATATAACTCAAAAGGGAGACATTGTAGTTGAAACGCGTTTGGAGTATTAAGTTATTTTGTTTCTAAAGTTTAAAGGATTAATAGATTTTTAAGCATTTTAAAACATTCAGTTTTAAACGATAAACTTAAGCCACATTATTGAAATTTAAATTACATCTATGCTATCATAATTTTGGTAGATATGATAAATAATTATGGTTATGTTGTTAAAAGGACTACTTTTTATTTAATCGTTTTGTAGGCCTATTAGAAACAAATAGTCAAAAAGTTTTATAGTAAAATAAAACCTGTTTTAGTAAACCTAATTTAGTTAAATTACATTTAACTAATTTAGGTAAACATAGTATTAATAATTGCCTTGTATTGTGTTATTTAACTCCAATTATTATACGTATTAACTAATAAGTATTTTAAACTACATAGAACACTAAATTTACTATTATCTACTTTAAATTCTCTAATAACTTCATTTGATGACACGCAATGCATATTATTATGAAAACATTTTGCATCATTTTAGAAAATACACCTAAAACAATATACTATATAACAGCTTTACTCTTGAGTTTGGCTTGAGGGATTCAGTTATCTCTCTTACACAAAATTCCACATAACTCATATTATTGAAAAAAAAAGTTTTAGTGGCAATGCCATTTCCAGTGATCAATTGCTATTTCAATATTACATAATAGCTGTTACCAAGAATGGCGATGGTGTCGTTGAAACGCGTTTGGCGAATACAAGTAGTCTTGTGAGAATTTGTGACAAGCTTTTCCCTCTAAACAAAACAAATTGACTGTCTTCTTAGTAACCAACGTTTTTTTAACTACGTATTTAAATATATACAAATCTGATACCTTATCAAAGCTAACAGAGTTTTTTCAGATTCCGAGAGTTTCTCTTTGTGAGGTGCAGCATTCAATTCACAGATAAGTTTCGGCAGGCAGACATTCTTCATCGTAGCCATCAACTTCGTGCGTGTATTTCTTCCTACACAACAGTACATAGATTAAAACAACGAACTGTACACATCACCAGATTGCTATATTAGTTATTAAAAGCCTGCTAACGAGGTTTCCGTTTTAACTGTAAATACGACCACAGATAAATACTAACTTCCGCAGTTCTGCCGGAAGTATGAGGATGAAGTTATGATTCAACAGTATTATATTCTATTGTATTTAGTTATGTTAGTCAATAACTACCTAAGCTGATTCAGGGTAACAATTAACACAAAATATAAAAAGTTGTATATCAAAGAAAATTCCATTGAAATATATGTTAAGAAAACAGACGAATGAAAAAAAAACATTAACACTGTAATAGGAACCCAATTATCAAATGTAAATTTTCAAGAGAGCTATTTTTTTAAAAAGAACTTCTATAATGTTCTACAATACAAAGTAATCTGGTAAATACAATGTGTTCGTGCAAATCTTTACTCTCTTCATATAGAACAATTTCTTGTGTTCAAAATCTTAAATGTATTAAAAATGGTGTTTGAAATCGTTTTGCTGTCTACATTATAATACAAATTGTGAAATATTAGATCAAAATAATAGGTCTTGGTTCCATTACTGTATGGTCTTAAGCTCGGGTCCCTAAATTCAAAACGGTGAAGCTGGCTACCAATTTCAATGTTAAAATAACCTAACTATACCTTATCCTTTTAGCATATTTTTGTGTTATTTTCGTCAAAAAACGAAAGGTGTATTTTTTTCTTAAAGGAAAATGGATTGTGGGTGTTGATTGCTAAGGTTTTTTGCATTATCTCTTTTTGCAACTGAGTAACAATTTATAAAGTTTACTATTTATATCATACGTTTATGAAACAATAAAACGTGTTTTGAAAATGTTTTCAGCAATCAACATCCGCGTATGGCAGTACTTCAAAATGAAACCAAATTTTGAAATGTGTTTCACGAATTGACGGAAAAAATGACTTATTCGGTAGCATTACTCTTATGGGAATCAGGTTCAATATGGCGGAAAGGGTATCCTCCCTTTAAACGTAAAGCATTAAGTACATAAATAATAAAGACTTTAAAAATATGAGAGGCGTTGTTATACTATTTGTTGCTTCTTATTGCATGAGTTTGTTTATCAAAAAGTTAAAAAAGAACAAAACTGATTTAATTTGTTGTATTAATTTTTTCGCTGTATAGCCTACTTGCCCAGCAAAGGGATAACTCAATTAGACTAGAAGTGAAAAATATGGACCAAGACCGGGATTCGAACCTAGGACCTTCAGCGTTCCTTGTAAATGCTCTCACAATCTGGTTCAAATTTGGTACACTCGTTGTTTTTCTAAGCGTCTCAGACGAGTTCGTTGGCAAAAAAATCCAATAACCGGAAGCACATTTTTGGCAGGAAGTAGTTTTTTTAGATTTTTCGTACTAGAATGAAACTTTTTCGTGGCTTACGTAAAACTATTAATATAAGAGCTTATTCTGTACATTTTGTTTTTTACATGACCTCGTCTGCTTCCTCCAAAATCGTTCAAAACGTAAAATACCATAAAAGTACTTGGTATTTACTTTTAACGAGGTGAATTTTGCTGTGAGGCAGCTTCTGACAAAAGGTCGACGGTACTGAAGAAATCTAAAATCTTAGGCCACAAGGCAACCTCACAAATCGAAGCGCGTGAGCAAGGGTTCTAGGCTGAGGTGCAAACAAATTCTACTTATATATTTCTTACATGCAGGCAGCTATTCAACGCCATTGTAAGCATACCCACTTCCAAAATGGTTGGTTGGATTTCCAACCCTAAAAAAATAAACTAAATTTTGTAAATTCGCTTAATTAAGTGGTTCAGCTTCGTTAATGAGTTATTTCTATTTGCAGCCTTGCAGTAGTGTTATTTGTTAATTGTACTAATTTTTGTGTTAAATCATAAGTGAAAAAGTTGGACAAAATACTAAATTTGAGTTCAGGACCTCTGTAAACGCAGAGACCAACTGAGATATCCTGATCACATCAGAGGTATGCTCTCCACGGTAATTTATACAAAAGTTATGTTTGGATTTATAATGCAAAACTCACAATAGCTAGCTGTTGTAGAACGCAGTTAGCTTTCCATTGCATTTCAAACTACTTGGAAATAGACCTGGCACCTTATAACAACACTAAATAAGTAATAGCCTATATAATTAATTAATGGAAAGTTGATTCATTCTTTTGTACTTTCAATATATGCCATTGTTGGATTTGATTCTATTTTGCAAAAAAAATATTTTTTATTTAAAATATAAATTTAGGTTGGGGTTCACTTTTTATAAATAAAATACAATTCAAGTTGCTTTAACGGTTTGGACAGTTTTCGCGTATGTATTTAAAAAAATCCCACTCACTTCTGAATAAAAATGAAAAAATATACTGAGCTCAATACATCCATTAATCCCGCCTACTCCAAATCTGAATGAAATATGGCGTCCCATTATAACCTACGAATAATGCATATAGGTACACATATCACGAACAAAGGCCTTTCTTGTAGACATACGCTAACAACTCCCCCATTACAATTGCAAATTCTTGACATTGATTACTACTTGTTTGTTCGTTTCGCTTTACTGTAACCATTAACAACTGACGCTAACAACCGGTTTGGTTAGCAAGTTAACCGAAGTTTAATGTCAACTAATCGCCAGCTTTGATTCATTACAATACGCTGTAGGTTAAGTATGAGTTTAACAACATATAAATGTAAACTGTTTGGTGCAAGTTATTATTTAGAAACTTAAAAAAGAGGTTGTTGGATATTCCAGCAAGGTAGGCTATAAAAGGTGTTTGGAAAGATCAAGAATATAAATGGCTGCTTATTATAGACACGTGTTGAATTACCCTGTATTATACCAGCTGTAGTTTCAATCGTTTATGAGATTTTTTTAGAAACATCATTTATTCTCTAAATGTCAGTATGGTTTTAGATTAAATAAAGGTGCAACCGATGCTTTAAGTAGACTTTATCAAACAATGCAAGAAGGCAAACATTCTGTATAATGTAGATTGTTTGACATGACAAAAACTTTCGATACAGCTTCGCATCAGTCAACAGAATTAAATAGACTGGACAAGGCGAACGCAAGAGCAGTGGCGGCTGGTGAAAAACCTTGGGGGTTCAAACATAAGAATTTCTAATTTTAAGCCTGTTTTTACTAACATTTTGTATTTTTAAGACATCTCTGAAAAGCGTGCAATAAGATAAAATCGGGTTACAGTTTTTATGATAGATTGGAGTATAGATATTAATTATAAATGAAAAATTGAGAACAATGTTGTCTTACATAGTAGCCTATACTTTATTCATTAGTTTATTTAAGTTTTTAGTTCATAAAGTGACTCATAAAATAATAATGAAGTTACACAAATACCTGTACACTTTATTAGCACACTTTTCTTCAAGAGGTAAAGAAGGCCGGCCGCTCGTACTGTTGCTACATTACCAACGAAACGAAGCTCGTGTTCTAACTGTTGTATGATAGAAACTACAATAGCTATTTTTTTTTCAAAACATACTTTTTGAAAATGTAGCTTTTCAGCTACATTTTTCTCGCTTCCATGACGCACCTGCCATATAAACCAAAACTTTTCTCGCAATGCAACTTTTTGATGTCACGAATTAAAAAGTATACCAAATTTTGGACTTTAGGGGAATTGGGGGTAATATGAGCATAGTTAACCAAAACCTTAAAAATAATAGTGAAATATATGTTCTTTATTTTTGAAAAAAATAACATGAATTTTTTAGTTAATGATTTATATTGCTTTAAAATTTGAAAACAATAATTATATAATTGAATTTTTTATAAATAAAAACTCTTATTATTACTTTTTGCCCATATTACCCCTACGTGTGGGTAATATGAGCAGTCAGGTGGGGGAAAATGGGCAGTGGGTTTTAACAGCAAATAAAAGAAGAAAACGTTCAAAGTAAGGCTTATAATTATTTAAAAATGTTTATTATAGGAACTTTAATACAAAATTAATAATTTATTTCTGTAGATTGTATTTACAAAAGTATTAATCTTAAAATATTTAAGTTATTGAATGTATTTAAAAAAATCAAGTTTCAAGAGTAAAATTATAAAAAATACATTAATATAAAACATTGAATTAAGCTTACTACAAACTGTCAATCTTCACTGCAAGTATCACAGTCATATGAATGTGAGTCCTTCAATATTTGAACAGTCTTCGTGATACCAGGTCAGGTGCTGCAATTCTCATATCGAACCCACTTTTCCCCTTGTTGGTCATCGCTGAATTTTCCTTCACAAACTGGGCACGAACAGTCTTCATATGAACAGTCTTCATACGTCAATGGTTTCACAGTCATTTTTGGCAGTTTACTTTTCTTGGTACCTTTTACAAATTTAGTAGCCACCTTCTTTGTAACACTTTCATCGATTTTCAATTTTTTTAATTTTGTTTGGGAAATCGATTCTGGAGAAGTAAGTTCTCGAATGGAACCCCTTTTTTTACTTCGGTTGGAGGACGAACGTTGAATAAAGGTGAACGTTTTTTCAGTGTGCTTCTAGGAGTTGATGGTTCAGAGTTAGGATTATAAGATTTATCTGGAGTAGTTTGAGTAGTTGTTTTAGATGCTCTTGTTGATGTAGATGGTGTGATGTAGGGTAAAGATGAAGTGTGTGTAGTTAGTCCCTGATGTTTGCGTTTTACGTAAGAGACAGAAGGTATATTTTTCATTACGTTTTGGTAATATATTTCGGTGGTATGGATTTCTTTTGAGAACAGGTATCTTCTGAGAGTTTGACTAGGAACATTGTATAAAAGAGCTGCCTTCTGTTGAGAAAAATCTCCGTTCTTCACTGCTGCAACAGCTCTGTCCATGTCCTCTTGCTCCCATTGTTGTCGAACTCCCTTACTCTAGTAGTTTCGCGGCATCTGGCAATTACACAAAATAATTAATCAACAGAAAATAATTATTACTCAATTTATACATAGGCCTACCTATGAGTAAATACGTAAGTAGATAAAGGAAATATTATTTGGCACGTAATTGGACTGTAGGCTAAGGAATGTATGCCCACTACAAATATACCAAGCGAAATAAATGGTATAAAATATGTTATTAAAAATTAACCTAGATTGCAGCCCAACTACGTAAAATAATTGGCTAATTAGGCTACTGAACTATAAGTAAAATACCTACGATTGACAAAATGGTTTTGTACGAGAGCAAAGCACTGGTCTTTAACAGTGTAACATTTGTTTTAAATTGTATACAATTTAGCAAAGAATAGTATACATAATACATTTTTTTAAATAAAAATTACATATTTCATTAAATTTGCACAGTTTATAAAAAAAAAAAACAACAACAAAAAGCCATTCAAATATTACAATGCTCATATTTCCCATATATATTTTGACTGCTCATATTACCCCAGTTAGAGGTGCTCATATTCCCCCAATCGCACCAAACGAAAAGAAATCTGGCAACGCCAGAAGCACGTTGTTTAAACACACAAAAATGGCATGAAATGAAAGGTTATAGACGTAGGAGTTACAGAGTATAATTCAAATGTTTAAACAAATATAGTATATTGAATAACTATATCTTAAAGAAAAGCCTAAACAACTAACACACTTTATTTTAACAGGAATAACTTGACAGCTTACCTTTATATTAGTATGAGAGGGTCGAACAACGTGTCAGAAGTCTGAGTCTTATGAATTCCACTGCAGAATGAGGTCACTTGACAGCACCAACCATCAAACGCGGGAAAAAATATTTTCTCGGACTTTTAAATGGAGGGGGAACAAGAGTGATCATATTCCCCTCAGTGCTCATATTACCCCTACTTACCCTATTAGATTTTTAAAATGCCAAACCATTTTTATTTTCAAATTGTGAACACACCATTAGCGCCTTACACTATTAAACTGTAAGTTTGTCAAATTTCAAAGATTTTCGATCATTTTCAGCTTTTGAAACTACGGTGTAAATGAATAGGGCGCACTGAAAATTTCACTCCTCTCTAGGCCCGCTCGACATTTCTATCCTCACAGAAGATGGCCGACCTAGCTTCAATTCCCACAATGTACAGGCTTATGGCATGGACAGTCTATTTAATTATGTGGTCTTTAGACCTTACTGACGAAACTGGAGTTCTATGGTTTTGATAGTACTAACACAGTCGGTGTTTTAAAATCATATTTTCAGTGTTTTAAAATAGGTATCACTCTGTGAACCATAATGAAGTTTTCTCATAGTACAGTACTTGCCTTCAACTCATGGAGTGTCACAGGGGTCTATATTGGGTCCAGTATTATTCATTATTTATAATATATATTACTTCATTATAGCATTAATGGTACAAATAAAATATCTTTCCTATATTTACCGATGACTTTGGAATGAAAATTTAAAAAAGTTTTTAAACAAAATACTTGATATCTTTGGATGTAGGAAATATGTTGAACGCAATTTTTTGATACATATTAGGTATTACATCTTTTACCCATGTACATAAAACAAACGTTTTCTCATATATTTGAAAATGGCGGCCGTTTAAAATGTATAATGTAAAATATCTC
>JAGFPH010000210.1:784602-805723 GCA_018207615.1 Philaenus spumarius
AAAATTATTTTTGTAACTTTGTTTCAAAATTAGCGTTCAATATATTTACTATAGATAAAGGTATAAGTATTCTGTAAAAAGAACTAAATGGTGTATAACTGTAAAACTAAGCATTTCCGAAAGTATGTTTTTACTAGTAGAACAACACGTCCTGAAAGTTTCTCCATTTCTTTAAAAAAATAAGCCAAAGTCTAAAACTTGAGTTAAAGTTTCATCAAAGTCGTATATGCAGTTTTCAAAGTTTAACATACCCGGTTTATAGTAACCAAACAATAATATTATTTCGCAAGCCACATAATCACTCAAGTTATAGTTTCATCTTTGAGGTTATACCTACCAGCCGTTATCTAGTAGGGTTACATCTAGTAACATGAAAAGTAATGTTTGTAATCTATTTGTACTTCTCTATAATTTTCCTGCACAGTATTAACAGTCGTTAATATTGTGTTCACTCTTTAATCGTCATTCACGCTAGTAAGACTACTGATTATAAAAACTATAGTTCTGTTGTAAAAGCTATCATACACGACACATTACGATCACTAATAAACAAGCGCGTTTCTTATCTCTAACAGTTTTTTTTTCCAATTTCTGGAATGTAATTGCGATAACAGAAAAACAAAGTGCTTCTGTTTTGAACGTAATATTTACGCAATACCGTGCTGAAAGATTAAATTCAAGTGATGTTATTTAACTTTTAAAACGTGTAAGCCTATATTTTCTTGAATCCGTTAATGACACCCACTTGACAGATTACTACGAGTTTTTTTTAGAAAAAACTGCGTCTCTTCAGGTTAACCCAGTAGAGAAAAATATTATTTAGGGCTTCAAAAATAAGTGAAAAAATCGTTTATGGCTAGTAAAAAAATTGTAAGTAATCGTTGGAACCAATGTAAAATCTGTTGTAATAACCATTTAAAGCGATTTACATCGTAAATCATTATTTAGTTTGTTGAATAGACTTATTCATCATCAACATCAACAAAATTTCATACAGTATTGATAGCTTTTAACTTTTTATTATTTAAGTAACAAAAGAGTTTTAATTAAATTTAAATTGCTGAAAATATTGGAACAAAAAATTAAGACATCTCTGATTTTAACAAATATAGACTAAGGTAAAGAATGAGAAACTCCCAACAATTAATTCGTTGCGTCCTAAACAAATCATATAACGTCCAATTTCACAAATAAATACGATAAATTACATATGTATCCTATTCAACCACATACTCGATGTCTTTCGCACCCACTTTTATATTAAATGAAAAGAAATCGAGACATTTTGTTTCTAAATCTCTCTTTAATTTCTACTATGGACATTACTTACAAATTATGTTTACTGAATTCATTTATTTATGTTCAAATAATATGTATCCTTTATACAAATGTTTATTTGTGTCTAAAGTAAACTGTCACACAGACTTTGTTGCCTAATATCAATATTTTATAAAAATAACTACTATATTTATTCATACTACACGGAAACCTTGTATGGAATTTAAGAACAATGTATTCGATGATTCACTTTGCGGAAGTAAACATTCCGTAGTCCAGTCTAGTACTGAGCTCTGGCGGGTTCCTTCACCAAACTGAAAGCGAAAGTTTGAGAAAGCAGGTGCCATTGTTGTAGAAGGTTGCACAATGTCTCGTTGAAACCGAGACTGCTCATTGTCTTTCAATAGGCATAATTTTATGCTTTATTAAACCGGTGATAATTTGAAGGTTGTTACTTGTAATTTTATACCAGTAGATTAAAACTGCCCTCGTATTGTTATGGCGGTTTCGTTTTTATATCTGAAGGCCTTTTAGTGGTTGTTATATATGGGCACATCCAAATCGAGCCAATCCCTCAGGTCATTTTCGATGGGTCGTAAAATGTCCCCCTTCCACCCAGTCAAATCGAGCCAGCTCCATAAATAAATTGTGTAAGGGTCTGCCATAAATCGTGTAAGGGAATAAAAAAAAACCAGAGGTACTAACTTATACTGTTTAGTCACAGAATGATGCCAATAACAGTATGATCATAATATTTCGTCGTTATTATCACATTATATAATTAGAATAAAAAAACCAGAGGTACTAACCTATACTGTTTAGTCACAGAATGTTGCCAATAACAGTATGATTATAATATTTCGTCGTTATTATCACATTATATAATTAGAATTAAAAAAAACCAGAGGTACTAATCTATACTGTTTAGTCACAGAATGTTGGAAACAGTAAATGTTTTCTAAATACGCCTTACTGAAAATATGGAATAGTCTACAAAACTTCTGCTTCAGTGATTTCAAGGGTTGAATAGCTGGCTCGATTTGGATGTGGTCCGAGGGTCACCCTTAAGCCTCTGGCTCCATTTGGATGTTTTTGGGTAGGCGGAGCAGGTAGACTGGCTCGATTTGCCAGAGCCCGTTATATATAAGCGGCATTGCCCTAATTAACATAGAATCAACTTAGGGCAAACACTACTGAAGATAAAATACGATAATTTATCAATATACTTACTTATGAGATCTTAGACGATGACTTAGAATAGAGTTTGTATAATTTTGATTGTAAACCACAAATGGCGGAAATCCGAGGGTTTAAAACAGGTTTAGGACTAAAATATAGTATAAAGCAACTGATTCAGATCAAAAGCTTAACAACACAATTCCAGGTTAGGCCTATACAAAACCAACACACGTTTCTTGACTGCAGTTACATTCAATATCATAGCAACCTGTTATATTCTTACAGATATAGATATTGTAGATATTCTTCACAATTAACAGCATTTTTGGGTTAGGTTAACAAAACAAAATAAAAAACAAACAAAACACAAAAATTAACGAAAAAGACTTACTGTATTAAGATTTAAAAATATGTTGTTACATATTACAGAAAACAGCTGATTCGGATCAAAAACTTGACAAAACTATTTTAGTTTAGGCCTGAACCAACACACGTTACTTGAATGCATTTGCATTGATTGCCATAGCTACCAACTTAGCGAATTTAGAACCAGTTAGTTATTCTTCACAAACAATAGCTTTTTAAGATTAGGTTAAAATAATATAAATAAAAATAATGAATGTTTGTATGAGTATATTATTCCAGCATAGCAGGAATGTAGGGTAAATTTTAACCACGCTTGGTATTCATATGACTATCTGGAAAATAATATTTTGGGGGTAAAATATCCATGTCTCATATAACGCGATGGGGGGGGGGAGGGTATGATGGGCTGTTATTAGTGTCAAATCCATAGTTTTCAAGGTCGCTGACATGAATAGCGACTCTCCAAAAAAATTTTTATTAATACTTTTGTGCAAGAAAAATTAAAACTTGTTCTAAGTAAAGCGCGGATAAAATCTCTTAAGTAATAACAAAGATTGTGATGAAAGCTAGCCTGCACCAGTATGAATAATTAAAAAACATATTTTAACATAAACAAAAATATGTATAATGGTTAACTTGGTTCGGAGGAGGAATCTCTATGAAAATGAGATCGGTTTAGCAATAATGAAATTATTAAACTCCATTTGGAGATGGTTAACCTATTTGAGACCAATACATTTAACGAAATACCCATATTTAGTTAGTTTTTCGAAATATACGTTGTCTCTTTTTACGAATAAATAAACTCTAAATGAGTAGGTTTTTATTGTTTTTGTAATAATCAATTATTGTTGTTTGTTTTTAAGTAAATCATTCTACCATATCGAATAAACAACAAGTAGGCCTACTCCGTGTAAACTGGTTTTATAAAGCTGTTTATTGAAATTAATAAAATCAAAAGTATTACAATTTAAATTGATAGATCTCGGATTTCAAAGCGTTCATTTGACTAGGTGTAATATTCAATTATAAAACACAATTTTTGAAACTTACTAGCATATAAAATAACAAAACTACTAACACAATAACATATACTGGTAATACTTATTTGAATTCTTAAATCTAATGAGTGATTGATGGTGTGATTTGAGGATGATTTTGCCACAATGATCTTAAGTTATAAAAATAAAACTGAGTCTTTCTATTGCTTTTGTTATTGAAAAGAGGAATACAAATTTGAGCTGTTGCGAATTTTGAGGTTTCAATTTTATAAGGTTTGAAGATCTGGATGTGAAGTTCATATATTATGGACTACTGGAGGTATTATATTTTAACAGTGCAGTAGTCTGATTTTATGTAGTTCTGGCTAGATATGGTTTAAAACTCTCAAGTAGAGTGTGTTCGTCTTTGATTAGTTTCATAGATTTATGTATTTAAAATTAAATTTGGCTGTGAAGAACAGTGTGAACTGCATACGTTGGAAAATGACATCAAAGAGTATTTTCTATCCCTTTACTTTACTTTAGCAATGTTTTTTTATTATTACTTCTCCATTTCTTTGATTTTGTCTTCATACTCCTTTTCCTGGCTTATAATGTATTATATGATGGTTACAATATTATATGAAATGTTTGAAATGGAGTTTGTTGATAATTCGCTATGGTTTACTTTAAATTAGTGATAGTGATATTTTAGGGCCTGGTGGTGATATGTTTCCCTGATATGATGGACATATTGGTTATTTGATAATTTTCATTTATTTTAGTATCATAAAATATAGGCTACTTTAAATTAGCTAGTTTTGCAGTTATAAGAGAAAAGCTATCACTCAGAGTCTTCCTTCGTTTACGTAAAAAAACTTTTAACTTTAACAGTTTGAATTTAATTGTTAACAGCTTCTGATTGGGTCCTGTGGTTATAAAACAAACCACCTGGAATTTTCCATACGGCAGTTAAAATTATTTATTTATTATGATTTATTTATTTATGTTTCTAGTTATGTAGTTTAGTTTACTTTAGGATCAGAATTCAAGAATTTGTATGATTTGTTGTAATTTATTGTTTAAGAAAAAGGTAGTTTATTTCTAAAGAAGCTAAGAGTTGTTACAATCCTCGATATGACATGGCCTGTTCCAAGAGTGGAGGCCATTCGGCCTTATTCTTTGCTCTGCCACTCAAGCTTTGAGTTGTTGAGGTCTTTTTCCGCCTGAACTATAATTCTTCTTCGCGATTTCCCGCTAGGTCGCCTACATATTTTGTAGGTTCTGCTTTGTCTGTTCCATACGGTAGTTCTGACTGTATAGGTCTTGTTACAGATCACAGTTGCAACTTATCCAACACTCCTCGTAAATGAGAACAAACTGTGTTCGTATGATTATTTAAATATTGTTTAACAGCCTTATTCAGCAAAACAAATCAGCCTTACTCTAACCATTAATAGTCAGTGAAAAAGAGTTTCTTATACACAAACTAATAAACAACCAATGCAATGTTTTCAATTATATTTAAATTGTTAATGAATGCAAATAAGATACAAGCCGATGCACACAATAATTATACATCATAAAAGTTCAACAGTAAGATTTCTTTCCTCATATACATCCTCAGACAAATAAAACTAAGCGATGTATCTAACGAATGATGTAATAACGAATAACTCGTCATTTAAAAACAATTATCCCTAGATTATAGTTTATCTTTCAGCACAAGTCAAATCTTTTCTAGTCTCAACTACAAGATACACTTTAATCTCTTTGTAATTGTTTTTAAATTATCATATTGTGTTAATCACGTTCGCTACATCAGAAAAGATGATTTCCAAATAATCTCCGTTTGTTGTTTTACGGCTAATTGCTTACTTTCAAGGTTATTTTAATTTCTTACTTAACTTCCCCTACAGCATAGTGCGTTAATAGACGAAATTCCGATTATGGAATTAAACTTCCTTAAACATTTTTAATGAAATTTTGAGTGACGTCTATGTGTTCTGCACGGGATGAGACTTCAGTTGGTATGGCAGCGGTTTTATACATCACGTTTTTACCGGTAATCGGTTAGAAACCTCCTACTGACGTCGACATTTACGGGTTTCATTCACCTTATAGATACACACAAATAAAGCCTAAAAATACCTACACATAAAAAGATACTTGATAGACCACCACCAGTGGTAGGGTTACAAAATGAATACACATTTTGTTTTATTTAACCGATATTTTTTATTGAAGCATCTAACGACACATGTCAATATAACCATTTGAAAAGGATCAAGATCAAGCTCGAGACTTGCCTATTGAGATAATGTAATTCAATGCTAACTATTTGTTTCATAAGAAAGGACTTCTGAGAAAGGAACAACTGATGATTGTGTATTGCGATTAGATTATCCCTTAGTCCTTTTCAAAGGCATAATAAGTAGACTCAAGAAAATACCTAAAACATTTATTCAGTGATCACATTGGGTTCCATATAAGCATTACATGTAAATCTATTCAACAATAATTTGACAACTTCGTGTAGTGAAACCTTTCCTGAATTATGAAATCCATTTACTTACGTTTTAATATAATAACTTTGGAACTATTGGTACTTCACTGAGAATGTTATAGACGATTACCAAATAGTTAGATTTAAAAAAAAAAACCTCTGTAGTAAAAGAAAATAATTAGATTTTATACCAAGTAGCCAATTTTTTAAGTTTTGTTTGCAATAATTCTGGGTTTAAAGATAACGCACAAATTAAACAACAGCGTGTGCGAGAATGAAGCGAATGAGATGTAAAAGTGCATTGTCACTAGTGCGGCTGGAGCGATAGTTAATTGTAGCAGTGGTCATTGTCACTGGTGCAATTATTACACATTAGTTAATTTCCTTATTGACTGTTTGCCAATTGAAGTAGTGAATGATGAGTTTGAAGAAAAGACTATTGAGTTATTTGATAATTGAAGATCTAGAAGATGAAGAAATTTTGGAAATTACAAGTGTACCTCGACTTAGCTCACATAGTATACATACAAAAAGAACAAAAGTGTGTTACTTCAAAATATTAATAAGAAATCATTTGCAAACTGATGAGAGAATGTTTTCTGAGTTCTTCAGACTTTCGAAACTTCAGTTTATGTTTGATCAATGAGGACCTTAAGAAGATGTCTTTAAACTACATTCCGTATCCAATCACAGGAGATGAGAAGTTCGCTTTTACGTTAAGATAGGATAGTTTATTTATACTCGTCCAATTTTTGTAGTAAGCTAATTTAACTACAAGAAGGCTGATAAAAAACTATAGTTTTTTTTATATGAAAACATTTTTAGTACAACAAATTTTTAAAAAAAGTTGAGGGTTTAAAGGGCCTTTTGTTACAATTAGATTTAAATACACCTTCCCTTACTTAGGTATAAAAACAGCACCAACACCATGTTAGATTATTTGAATGCAAAGAGTTAGTAAGATATCTAAAATTTAATAATATAGCTTAATGTACAGGACAAGGAAAGGAGGGAAGTTGTACCAAGGGAAAATAAATTCATAACTGAGATAGCTGTTAACAATAACGTAAATCTAAATCTATACTAATATTGTAAAGAGGTAAAGTTTTTTTTTTTTGTATGGGGTAATCTCTGGAACTACTGAACCGATTGAAAAAATAGTTTTACTAATAAAAAGGTACACTATCCCCAAGTAACATAGGCTATAATTCATTTCGTTAAAACATTTTTTTATTTAAATATTTGTAAATTTAGTCGGAACAAATCTTAGGTTAGGCCTAGACTGATAAACCAACACATGTATTTATATTGATTGCCATAGCAACCAATTGATTAAAATAACAGATAACAGCTGTTCGCTCTAATATTTCTATTAACTTTCTAACTTTGAAGCAATTATTTGTATTTCTAACTTTTAGGTTAGGTTTTTATTAAAGTGTAGACCTGAGCCCTGCTGGATCTTTTAACTTTTATTATAACTGCTGTTATAAAATATACGAAATAATTTAATTTGAACATTTAACATTTTTTACTGTCTTAGTTTTGGGGTTATTATTAATCCTACATTTTTATTATAAATAAAACATTACATGATTATGAGTATAGAAGGTTCCATCGGGGTTGGCGTGCGGAGACCGAAAGGGTTCCCCTAGTTTATTAATATACTTTCCTAATATAACACCTAGTGATCTCTGGTGTTCTAAAAGAAAAGTAAACCATAAAAATCGCCAAACGACTGCGACTATGACTGTTCAGTAGCAAGCCCTACGATCGACGTCAACGACACTATCGCAGTCGCGTCAGTGACAAAATGGCGTCATCGAAAACAATGCAAGCAGATGCTCTACGATTATCGTTCAACGATTATCGCTCCAGCCGCACCAGTGACAATGTACACACCCATACTAAGTACCTACAAAAATGTTCTTTCATTAAAATAACATGGCGAAATTTTTTTAACGCCAGTAATTAAAAAAAAACTGTGATATTTTAGTGAATGGCCAATATAGAGCATTTAAAATTAATCTTTATTTGTACAAATTTGAAACATAACGACGGGGTAGGGTGAATAAAAATGTGTTAACGAATTCATAATTAAATAAAATGATGAATTCCAAAGATCTCGTGGTGTGTTTTTCCTTTGAGAAAAATTAATTAGACATACGCCTATATAGTTTAATATATGAATATGTTAAGTAATAGTTATATACAAATAAACGATAACATTGAGCCAATAGGAAGCTGCAATAACAAATGTGAGGATAGCCGCACTCATTCAGTTTGATACATCTAGAACCTACAACACAAAAGTTAAGAAAAACACACACAAATACACTTTATAAAGTTTCAATTTTAATTAAACCGCATATATAAAATGAAACTGGTGCGTAAACTGTGCTTTTTCTGTATATTTATTGTATTTTAATCTAAATTGATTAAAGGGAAGATATTATAACTCTTACTTATATAATAATTCCGCATAGCCTTAAAAGTTTGGTGAACATATTGATATATATTTCTGTAGATTTGCCGGTTCGATTTCCGTACGGTTTGTTTTAAGGGTCGGCTCTAGTAAAACAGAAAGCAACCTGCGACTCCAGCGCTTCACCCTATAGCGGCGGTAGGTTACGCGGACATTGCTCATCTTAAATCCCTTTAAAACCCGCAATTATTCAAATAGCGTTTTTTAAAAAATACCAAACTCTTGGGGACAAAATTCTTCATCCGAATGGCTTGGTAATTTTTCGCTATAATTAATAGTTACAACGTAAAAAATATTTAAAATCACCCTATAGCGGCGGTAGGTTACACGGACATTGCTCAACCTAAATCCATTTAAAACCCGCAATTGTTCAAATAGCGTTAGAAAAAAATACCAAACTCTTGGCGACGAAATTCTTCATGCGAATGGCTTGGTAGTTATTTGCTATAATTAATAGTGACAACATAAAAAAATATTAAAAATCAATGTTTTAAATTGTTAATAAATATTAAACAAAATATTTTTCTTAGTTTTTAAAAAGCCATTTGCATGCATATTGACCATAGCTTTAAAATGACATATCGTTTATAATTTTCCGATAAAAAATAAAGGAAAAATTTGGATTTTAATTTAACATTGGTCTTATGGAGTGTCAGCTAACATGGCCGACAGCTAAAGCCCGCGAATGAGATGTAAGTGACTAGGACAAGAAGCAAAATTAAAGTCAGCCAAATTACTGCAATGTGAAAGTGCTACAGAAGTTTCATGAGAAATGTTATATATGGAATTTTTATATGTATGGAAATAGAACACTTGGTTTCTGTTTTAGTTTATGTAAGCGAGTGCTTTAGCACAAACTTTTGATTAAATAAGGTTAACCTGTCGTAAAGTTTAACCTATTTATATTTGATGTGGTTTATATGCCTCACCTCGCTCAATCGCCAACATGTTTACTTGCGCCTTTTGTATTCAGTCAATTAAAAAACTTAAAACAGTAAGTTCTGAAGAAATAATTTAAATTCGTTTACATATTCATGAATCACAACGTCCTTTAAAATGCTTCCGGAAATAGTATCGGAAGACTTCCTGTGTCCTTGGAATATATTGCATTCTGTGTCTACGTTAAATACCAAGGTCACCCAGATGTATTGTTGGATCAAGAACAAGTAAAACAGGTTTATTTACGTCATTATGGTACTAACTCGGCCATAAACAAACTTGGCTCACATAATATATAGTTTATAACATTACATTTTTCACCACAATTGGACTCGTGGCTGAAAGCCAAATTGTGCTCGTTCATGACTTGTAGGCAGGTTTGGCTCGAGTAAAGATATTTCATATATTTTATAAAAGTACTAGCTGGCCCGATCCGTCTTTGCACGGATAGACAAATCAAAGTTGAATGCATATTAACAAAATACATATTATATCAATAAATATATTACCTATGTATTTCTTATGGGGATTTTTAGTAACTTTGACCCCCCCGAACCGGCCTAAAATTTCGAATTTTTTTGAAACCCTTTCTTAGCAAGCACCTAGGCCCTAGAGGAAGCTACATACCAAATTTCATTAGAATTCGTTCGGTGATTTTGAAGAAATCGTGATTTAGTAATTTTGATCCCCCCAAACCCGCTCTAAAATTTCGAATTTTTTAATACCCTTCCTTAGAGAGCACCTATGCCCCTAGAGAAAGCTGCATACCAAATTCCAATCCGTTGAGTGGTTTTAGAGAAATCGTAATTTAGTAGTATTGACCCTCAAATCCCCCTAAGATTTCAAATTTTTTGAAACTCTTTCTTATCAGCACCTACGGCCCTAGAGGAATCTACATACCAAATTTCATTCCAATCCGTTCAGTAGTTTTAGAGAAATTGTGATTTAGTAACTTTGACCCCATAAACGCCACCTAAGATTTCGAATTTTTTGAAAACCTTTCTTAGAGAGCACCTACGGTTCTAGAGGAAGCTACATATCAAATTTCATTTCAATCCGTTCAGTAGTTTTAGAAAAATCGTGATTTAGTAACTTTGACCCCCCAAACCCCCCTTAATTTCGTTTTTTTTAAAACATTTCTTAGTGAGCACCTATGACCCTAGAGGAAGCAACATACCTAATTTCGTTTCAGTCCGTTCAGTAGTTTTTGAGAAATCGTGATCAGTGAGTCAGTGGATTTGGCTTTTATATATATAGATAAGGTGAAAATTTGAATTAAATCATTTACCAAACTAGATATTAATTTGCTGATTTTGAAGATTTAACTACCACGTACTTTATTATATTTTAATCGGTAGAAGAGGCAGTATGGATTAACCATATGACAAATTCTGAATGCACAAACTAATTCAAAACAAATAGGGTTCTTTTAAACCACAATTGCATTACAGTTTTGTTTCCATAACATATTATCTGAACATATGGAATACTATTAGTGTATTTGGTATATCCATAGATCGTATGCAACAATGCAAGCACAAATGATAAGATAGATTATTTATTTTTATCAGATGTAATGTTTATTTACGATTAGCTATTACAATGATATAATTCAACAATTGAATTATTTACTTAACAATACTCTGAACAATGCTAAGAGAGCTTTAAGACAGGGATGATGATTATCTCCACTAATTTTCTCACTATATTTAAATGATATACACAATAGGTACTGGAAGGTGGTATATTTGTGTGAGATAAGGTATGAAGATATGATGTTTGCCATACGCAGATGATATCGTTGTGATGGCGGATAACCCGAGTGTGTTTCAGGCAAAGATTAACAATCCTCTAAATATTGGAAACTTTGGAGCTTGACACTTGACACTAAACTTGG
This sequence comes from Philaenus spumarius, assembly GCA_018207615.1. Taxonomy (NCBI): domain Eukaryota; kingdom Metazoa; phylum Arthropoda; class Insecta; order Hemiptera; family Aphrophoridae; genus Philaenus; species Philaenus spumarius. The sequence goes on from JAGFPH010000210.1 coordinate 796,230, forward strand.
ATACGTAAAACATAATGATTTCTCATAATATGTGGCAAAGTATAAAAAAGTTGTGTTAGAAATATGAAGGAGAAGTGACTGAAGTAAAGAAAATGAACACCAAGAGTACCCTGGATCAGACATTTGCAGGATACCTGCATTAGACATGCAAAGTTTGGGATGGATGTGACATACAACATTTTTTTAAAGAATAATAATGTACCAACGTCCACAAAAACGGAAATATTTAATGCTATTTCAAGAGCAGTTTTATGTTACGAATCACAGATATGTGGGTTCAGACAATTTGAAGTAAGAGACAAACTGTTAAGAAATGTTTTGGTTGCAAAAGAATACAACTGACTTGGAGAATGAAATTAACTAAATATTTTTGTATACTTTAAGTGAATATTTTAGGTTTATCAAAAGAGTACTATTATTAAAAAGTAATCGATATCAAAATTATTGGCAGACGAGGTAATAAAGCAAAGTATGTTTTGGTTTAAAGATTTTAAGCAGTTAATGTAGGAAATACAATGTAAGCTTACACAATTATTTTAACGACAACGGAGAAAAATTACGTATGACAGATCTTCAAAATTGTATTAAGTTAGACATTGAGAATAACACAATAATCAGAGTACAGAATTCTGGACATAACAAATTGTATAAGGAGTTAAATTATAATTTAGGAGGTGAACATTATTTGTCAGATAGTAATAATATGTATTTTATTTCTTGCATTTTAAAATTAAGAGGAAAAGGTTTGAATTTAAATTTTAGATTTTATAGAACCGATGAAGCTCATATATCTTCATTGTGCAATAGGCTAAAAGTGGAGGATATTTAGCACTATTTGGCTATTTGTCTTGCTTTAAAAGAATGAAGTGATTTAGCATTATAGTATTAACAAATTGTGATCGCATACAGTATTTAAACGAGAAATATTGGTTTAAATTGTTTAGTTTAGCCTATCATACTGAATCTCATAGTAAAGTTAAAGAATATATGCGATGGAATTGTTTGATTACTAATGGGTGTATGAGCTTGCTGGGTAGATTATATTGTTGAGTGGTACTGGTGTATTGTTTTGTTATGTACTTTTTGGTTGATCCAGTGTTTATTATTATTTCTATGTATAAATGTTTAATACTTATCACAATGAACGCTCTGCATGTTTACCATGTATTTGAGTTTTAAACAATTAATTTTGTACTTCTTATTTTTGATATTTTTAAATAAACTCATTATTATTATTACTGTTTGAATACAGTACCAGGAGACCGAGCTAAAGCTCGATTATAAGCATTGCTATGATTTCAATAATAAATATTGGATTATTGAGTTTTGAAGTTAGGCCTATAACATTAAACAACTAAATAAAGGGTATATATTCAACATTAGGCTTACCTGTAATACAAATACAGTTTAAAGGATTAACCATAATCTCAATGCTATGCCTCAGAAATAAGTCAGGCCTAAATTAAAGTTTAATATTTCAATATCGATTTAGGCCTAGGGCCTAGTTCGCTCACGTCAATAACTATTATTGCAAATTTCCGTGAACATCGTTTAGGTTAGGCCTATAACATTAAACAACTAAATAGAGGGTATGTTTATTTAGCAGAAGTATTCGTTGCCATGGTAACTATAAATAGATACAACATTAGGCTTACCTCTAATAAAATACAGTTTAAAAGATAACAGATGATTATTGTAATGGCATTGAAAACATTTGCATCAGCTGTGCCTTGTATTGTTTAAAATGGACAAATTTCACTTTTTTATTTAATAAAAAGACGTAGAAAACGAATTTTCCCAGACTGGTGACCATTTCCAATCGATTTCTCGTGGCCAAAAGCCCCATATAAAATCAAAAAATCAAAAATCCTTAGACGGAGATTCCAGATCCATTTAGCAGACAGACAATTATCTCTCGCTTTAGAAGATAAGATTCCTTAAAAGTAACAAAATCAATAACTTGGCAAAAATAACAGTTAAAATATCAAATTTGTATATATAGGCCTAATCAAAATACTCTTCATATAAATTAAATTGATTGTTAAGTGAAAAAGTCAGTGTTTGTATAAGGCTATGCAAAAAAGTAGGAAATATGGCCTGAATTTCATATTTATACACTTTAAATAGGTTTAAGTTAAAAATCTACTTTTCTAAAAAAAACTATTAAACTGTGAGTAGGCCTGTTTAGTTTCGATCGGTTTTGTCTCTCATTTCTGTGGAAGCGCTGAATAGTATTTTAAAACTATTTGTATGAATCAAGTTATGCTTTAGTGATTAGTATTTCCTTAATAGCCCAGACAACAGGTACTTTTACTTGAAAAAAAATGCGGGAGGGATAAAACTTGGTAATATAGTTCCTACATTTCTCTAAGGTAAGAAATAGTTCAGTGCGAAACAGTGGTCCCACCGGTCATGTTTTTAACAAATGTGATTTTTAAATTATTTAAATGTTTTGAGAAATTTTGTGTTATGTAAGTGTTAAGTGTTCCATGACAACGGAGGATTTCCTCCAAACCACTTAATAATGGCTGAATAGCTGAAACGGCCGTCGTGTACATACGACAAATTTGACTACTGACGACGGTAAGTTGTTCAAATTATATTACTATAGTACATTTTGAAATCCTAAAAAAAATACTAAGTTTTCGACCCCCACCACTTTGAGCTTACGCCGCGCCGCCATCTTGGAAAATGGTGGCCAAATTCAGGTTTTTTCCAAATAATTTCAGTTGAGTGCGTCCTAGAAAAAAAGGTTCCGTATAAAAATTATGGAAAATTTAATTCTCTAAAATTTTTGTTTCAAAATTTTTCTGTGAAATAAACAGATTTCGAGTTATGTGCCATCTTGTGATATGTATTTATAAAAAAACTGTATGAATGCGCTATTATACCTGAAATTGATGAATTATTTATAAGTTTTATTATATTATTGAACTATTATTGCTATTATTTGTTTTGTAATAATAATAGTAATATTATTATAATTGTTCATTGTACTAGCTTCCACACCAACCGTGAGGAAGTAAATGGGACGTTTTTTTTTACTGTTGTTTTATTTTATTTACGGGGTGTTCCACGAAGAGGTTTAAACGTTTTATTTTGTATAGATTGCCCGCCCATGAATGCATCGATCTTTTACACACTCCACAATAGATTCTTTAAAAATGTTCTGTAAACATTTTAGCAGTGCAACACTTGCAGAAACAAAATGGTGGAATAATGAAAAATTTATTAATTTTCTCCCTCCAAAAATAACTTGATTTGGTACCAGCTTTTTTTCGAAAGTCACCTAGTCCATAATTTTCTTGAGGATGATTCGAATAGAAGAGTGGAATTTTGTTCCCGTATTATTGAGTATCATGAGTTAGATCCTGATTGGCATGATCAAATTGTTTTCTCAGATGAGTTCCCTTTCAACCGTAATGTTGTAGTGAACATAGATAATTATAATTATTACAACACGAACAATCCCCATATTCATGAAGAGACTTTACTCAAATCAAAAGGCATTCCTACTGTTTGGGCGGCCGAGAGTGTAAACGGGGTGTTTATCTTACGACATTTCGGACAGTATAATATGCAAAAACTAGGTATGCAAAAATTGTTTATTTCACAGACATTGTTTGAAACAAAAGTTTTAGATAGTTAAATTCTCTATAATTTGTATACGAAACCTTTTTCTCTAGGACGTACGCAACTGAACTTATTTGGGAAAAACTTGAATTTGGCTACCATTTTAAAAGATGTCCCTTATTTTTTTCCAGGTAACTTCATTTTTAACTCCAAGCTGCCTAAGCTATAATCTAAAGACATTTAATTTGACGTTTTGCAGTATTCATTTGATTTTTAAATGTTTTCTTCTTTATTAGGTTGGTCATACCTTTGCTACAATAATGTTGAAAAGTTTATTTTTTAGAATAATTACTATTGCACTTGCAATTTTTAAATTTTAATTCTATACTATATATGAAAAATGTTTACAGCTTCTGCTGACTTGAAGTTTTTTACGCCAGCCATATTAGGAATTTATTTACTGGAAAATGTCAAGTAAGCGAAATGTATGTATCCTACACATTTAATTTTTAATTTTGTTTTGCAAATCCCCTTCTTTAGCTAAAATAATTTTAATAGCTAAAACATAATTTTTAGATCAATATCCACATTTTTGGTCACTAACAGTTTAAACCCATTTCTGTTAATAAGAACAATTAGAATATTTTAAAACTGACGTATCACTTTAAAACGAAATTAATACTCTAAAAATATGAACTCGTTGAAACGGGTGGTAGAAGAAGACTGACCGAGAATCTGTATTTTTTATTTTTCAGATTATACACACTTCGAAACCCTTAAATCTTCCAAAACAGCTGTTATTGCGATATTTTAAAGGTCAGCACTTCGTGCAGTAGTGAGGTAATATTCGATGTGTTGCCAAAGACACAATACTTGAAGCACAGGTGAGCCTACTTTCACCGTCGTTATGGTGTAACAAAAAATATGTATTGCCAAAACTGGCCAAGGCCTTCAAGATCAGCCGGTCAACTAAACCAGGTCATAAAAAGAGGAGTAAACGATAAAATAGTAACATTGTTCATATCGCACTTATATGCCGCATTTTTAGCGGCTTTCAATTAAAATTACATCGATATTTCATTGTTCTTAGTTCGCTGTTGCGTGAGAAGGAGGGGGGGGGGGGGGGGGGGGGGGGGGCGAGTGGTTGGCATAATTTTAGGATAACGGATAATAGTGTTTGGTTATATTTCACATGAGCTTGTTGCTTACCTGGTTATTTAGACTTATGTTTGACTGATTTCACATTTTAAATTTCTTAAAAAAAGTTTGCAGAATACGTAAAAATCACATACAAACAGTGTTCATATGATAATTTATTTTTGTTTGTTTTTCTATTTGTTTTTGATTTGTCCCCTAGAAATCCCCTAAACACGACCACAGCTTTAAAATTAATTACAAGTTCTAGGACTACATTTCGGGCAAACAAAGCATCCAAATTGGTTGTGATTTGTAACTAAGAAAACATTAAGTAATTAATGAAAATTAAATTAGGTTTTGTTTGTAACAGAGAAACAATCAATTGGTAATGTTGGTACACTTGTACTTGCACTAATTAGTTTGAGTTAGAGAGAACATGCGGAAGTAAACGAATACAAGAAAGTTATTTTAATGAGGTCCACTGTAACTATAATTCCGAACTATTTACGTAACGACCCATGGATGTTTATAACCTTTAAACCAGGATAATTAACTTTACAGGTTTTAAAATTAATGGTTATACGTATTTATTTTATGATTACCTGTTGTGACAATTTATAAACAGCTGACTAACCGTTAAGGTCGATTTTCGTTAGTTAGCATTTTCTAAGGTAAATTGTAATTTCTTAGACGTGTTATAGTGTTTAAACTGATGAATCTGCGCAATAAATCTTACAGTCAACTTTTATGATCAGTGAAAATTTAATTCATCATGAACTCTTTGATGTGTTTATTGTAAACGTTCAGAGTTGCGTAGTCAGCAGGTAAAATGGACAATATAATATGTAGAAACAATCTCCGAGACGAATTAAGAGGGTCTTCTTAACTTAATTGATACGAGGAAGTCGATTGATCATATCTACTGACCCAAGATGAAATTCGGTGGAGGTTTTGACCTCAGTTAAGGTGGAGCGTTTTCATTCAAGGTGGGTTAAATGATTGCAGTTTAATGTGGTTTAGTCTATGATAGATGGTGTAAAGTGAAAGGCTACACGAAGGTTAGACGAGGAATAGATAATTCATTCAGATTGTAGGTCATGACCAGTTTCTAGGCATATCAGAAGTACTGTAATTAGGAGGTGCTCCAAGAAGAAGACAGGAGGGAAAGGCAATTGTATTTTCCCTTACTTTCATACTTTTGTGATTTATTGTGGTGGTGTTTGAAACGCCGCCTTAGCAAAGATAAGTTCGGGCTTTTACATATCAAAAGAGTTAGTATGTCATTGTATCAATCGGGATACAACATCAAGTAAGTGTTGAAAGAACGAAAATTACATTACAACATGCATTCGTTCTAAAAATTTTCTTTTCATTATAAACATAAAAAGATTTATTTGGACACAAACCACTAAGACTTGTGCAAAATACTGGGCATTTTTTACGAGGAGTGTGGTCTTGATATTAGTTGTACACCTTTTACTTACAAAATAACTATAAGATTTACAAAGGGGATTTTATAAATAGTAAGGTAAATAGTAAGAATTGCATTTTAATTTTCTTTCAACAAAAATGATTGGTTCTGATATTATAAAGTTATAAAAATAAATTGTATGTACAAAATATTATTATTTACTCGTTACAAAAAATGCAGAATAGTGTTTTTGCACCTCAATATGCTTATGTAATTGAATTTTCTATTAATAGAAATTGCATTGAATTGTTATAATATATTCTCTCAACGGGATATAGTACAGATATAAAATTGAAATTTTATGCTAATAATAGATTGAAAATATTAAATTGAATTAAAATAAATTATTTCTCAGTTGTTTTATAAAAAAATTCAAGGAAACACTCAAACGATCTTGATATCAAACTTGTTATAAATTAATGTAGTAACATTATTTAAATGTTCCTTCCAACTTTTACAAAATGGCTAAACATTTTATAGAATGTCCTAAATCAGCTGACAAAATTTAAAATGATCAGGCTTTATTTACAATGCCCAACGAATGCCTACTAGATAATGTATACAGTCAGTGAGTGTAATTATACCGCACTCCATTTCAACCAACAGAAACATGACAAGGAGACGTAAATTGCACGTGTAATAGTAAACGACAAAAAAAATGTAGGTTTTTTCAAAATATCACAACGCTCTGTTATTAAATTTTGTATTGTTTCCATAGTATCTAACGTAGTTGTTTAATAGTCCTAACAATAGAATTTTATATCCGAATGAAATTATATCTGAAAACAATAGAGTTAGCTTATGTAATAACGACACACAAAAGCCTCCTATGTTAAATCAAACAATTCAATGTATTTTTGTGAAAACATGTTTTGATTTTTAACGGAGTAATCTCATTATATATTTTGCCAAAATATTATCTGTCATTGTATAAAATGCATAGGCAATAGATACTTAGATACCTAGTTAATGTGTATCTAGGAAATGTACAAAGAAAACTTTAAAATAAATGATATTTTAATTTTGGGAAAACATGTTATGCGTAGTATAAAATGAAAGGGTATTCTAAATAATGCAGGCATTTTCTACTTTTCCGGTAACAAAATATAATGAGACGTTTTATAATTATGTAAGGGTCTAATAAGAAGTTCAATTGGTTATTTCTCGTCACCATCTAAATCATGTACCTCTTATATAGTCCCCTTTGAAACTATGCATTCCAAAACTGATTATCCTGTTAGAACAACCCGTGTATAGGTTAGTTGTCTTAGTTAACATAAAAATTAAAACGGAGTTATTTTGACCCACTCTGTACATGTAGTTTAAAATTTTATTAAATCACGTACAATTTTGATTCAGTAGAATCTCTTCTTAACTCTTTCATCAATATTAATATATACTTATCATAGGCCAACTAGTTCCCGGTACTATATATTGCTTTATCTGTTTTATCTTGTTCTAAACTATATCATTGTGTTAAGTAATTATATAGCCATAATAATTCTTGGGTCCGTTATCACATTACAGTGTTTTATTCACCGAGGCAGCGGACTATGAAAGGAGAAAGTGAAAGCGAGACTAGCGCATAGGAAAGACCACTTTCGATTATAACCAGCTAGTTGGATAACTCAACAACTGATATTATGTGTGTAAGCTTTGTGTACATAGATCCTTTGTACATACACATACACGATTTACTTGATCATTACTTAATGAGCTGAAGAGCTTTTGTGGAAAAAAACATTTACTGACAATTCACTTGTTTATTTATTTGTCTACTTAATTTGTATGTGAATGTGGAACATTTTATTCTTTTTTCTACCAAATGTTTTTTTTTTTTTTTTTTTTTTTTTTTTGTAAACATTGCAGACGTTAACGTATTAATTTACTACCTCAAACTTACATTAACTGGTTCATTAAAATAACCTGTTATTATTTATTTGTTATGAGAGTGAACACATTTTATAACCTCTACATGTATTCTAGTTCAAACTTAAATTTTGTTGTTTAATCTGGTGTGATAAGGTGAACTCAGTGGGCAGAACATTAGCAGGGAATGTTTAGGGTCCTGGGATCAAATCCCAGACTTGGTCCATGGTTTTTTACTTGTAATTTAATTTAATTAACCCTCGATGGGGAAACGTGTATAGCGGAAAATAAATACAACACTATATTTTATTAATAAATAAATTTAGTAATATTATTTGTCTAATTTAATAGGAAGTCTTAATGGCTAAGGAAATTAAAGCTCAGGATATCTGCCAAGGCATAACTTTACAGAAATTATAATAATCTGTATTCAGGTTATGTAGGCGTACAATGATTCTAAATGTAAAATATTTTGTTATTCAATATTAATAACTTTGTAGGACTATTTGACTATTTTGAAAAACGTTATAGAGCTGCAAGACAAGTAAAGTTTAAAATAAGGCATAACTTTACAGAGCTTATGTATATGAATGTTTTGAGGTTATGTAGGCATGTGCTGAGCTATAATATGTTCAATATTCAATTATTCATTGTCAATAGTTGTGTACAACAATGTAGTAATTAGAAAGGTATTTATTGAGCCTCGAGGCTAGTAAAAGCCTATGAAATTTCAAACCTACATTATTTTAATGTAAATAAAACATAGGCCTACACATTATTTGAGATAATGTTAGGCCTATTACAAAAGTTGAATGAGTGTTTTGTTTTAACACTGAAACAACATATTTAACGAAACGTAAATGATAAAATCACAAAAAATAGTTGCGTTTAAAAATTGTTTATTTTCGAAAATGTCCTTCACTTATAACATTTGATGGTGATGGAATCAGATTGGAAATAAACACGTTTTCAATGTGATTTATTATGTATCTATATTGGGGGTGGGGTGGGGGGTACAAAACTGTTTCATCGCGAATGTTAAATTAATATTCTAGCATAAAAACAATAAACCTAAAAACGTGATTTGCGAAGGCATTTCATTTAACAAAACTATTTTTAAAATGGTTGAGGAATTATTTTCACCGTTTGTCTAATAATTTATTATTAAAGAGCAAAAATATTCGAGACAAAAAGTACCAAAGTGCTATATAGCCTAAAAATTAAAATGTTTATATTCATATACATCTATGGTCTCATTCGGATTGGAACTGAGTAGGCCTACCCCAAGCAGAGTCCTACAGGCGACAAAAAAGGTACATTAAGGTTATGCTTATATTTTTATTATTAACATGTTTGAAAATGAATTGAAAAAGTAAATTGTAAAGGTTTTTAGCATAAAATAATATATTAAATAAATAATATAAATTGACATACACCTTTAAAA
>JAGFPH010000210.1:805733-834725 GCA_018207615.1 Philaenus spumarius
AGTAAATACTAAATAAATCTGAATTTGTAAAACTTAAACAGAGTACAATACGTTTCGAGAAAAGGGGAAATTTTTAGGATTAAAATGTTCTATTTTTAGACTGTTTAATGTATGGTTTACAATTATATTTGTAAACTAAGACGTACTACAGATTTTTTATTTCAACCAAACTATAAAGTTTTAGATGATTTTAAATCCCTGGGCATACTAAGCTAGAACATATTTTGATACGTATATTCAAAACGGCACTTTAGACAATACCAATAAGACCGATTCGTTTTACGAAATATAAAGCCTTCGACACGAAATATTTGTTTCTTGAAAATCAACCGTCAAACAATGAAGAAGTCGAAAAACATATCAATGGGAACTAGGTTAAATAATGTAAAACCAATAATGCATAAGGCTTGTTTGTTTTTTAACTATGGTATTCTTAAGGTATATATTAAAGTTATGTGGAAGAGAGAACCCACGTCAATAAAATCTTATCTTGTCTTATATATTTTTACATTTCCCTTCAATCTACACGAAGTGAATCATTAAATCAGGAGAAGCAACAGACTGTAGGACAAACTAAATTATTGTGTAAAATATTTAGGAAGAGGACACACTCTTTACCCAAAAATCTAACCTAATTAGATAAATTAAATGCCTGTTTTTGAGTCGGAGCGTTTTAAGCACAACGACTAGTAAGTTCTGAACTAAATGTAATCCAGAACACTTAAAACTGCCTGGCTAGGTTATGGTATCGAATAGGGAGAATTCAATAATTTACAATGATAATGAACTTAATTTATAATTTAAGCACGTTACACTGCCCTAGCAAAGGTCTAACATAGGCCTACATTTAAAACCAAACATTGTCAAACAACGTCTTTCACTTTCTTGATGCTGTATTACAGATATTAGGCCATGATAAAAATGAGGCCATCATTATAGATTTACGAAATAATTTTAGTACGAAGCTGTAAAGTAATTAAATGTACCCAATGACAAGATCTAGACTATATTTTCGTGTCGTATGATGCTTATAAACAGTATAGGAGAGACGACCAAGCACGGATTAAACTGTCTTTTACTGTTAAATAACGCTTTGTCTCTGAAACCAGCCTTAAATAAAACATAAGTAAAATCTATCTTAATGTACTGAGAGGTATGGTATACAATATCAGTTTGGCATCCAACCACTTGAAATAAATAACTTTTATTTTCTGGCCGAATGTGGCTGAATGTGACATTTTAAACGATATCATATCCTTTGACACATGTTCAATAGATTGCAATCCTTCACAGTTTTGAACGTTCACTTTAGATTCTGTCAAATCATTGGGAAAAGTAGATTTTGAAAGCGAATGTGATGCAGTCAAGGATGCAGAGTCTGCACCAGTCGGATGACGTACTCTGTCGCTTAGCCACATTTCGTTGGAAATACTATAGCCTACGCGAGTTTAAAACCACACAAGGAGAAAGCCGTTTTAACTAGATTAATAGTAGGCCTACTCTGTTATAGTTTATAGTATCTGAAAAACTAAAACGTAAAAGTATTCAAATTCACTTTCTTAGAGAGTTAGTAAAAGTACCTATAATTCAGTATCGTAGCTACTTTGACAAACCATTAGCTAAAATTAGAATAACAGCTGATTTGAAACAGTAGAAGGAACAGTTAATTTTTATAAGAACACTGTACTTTATTTGTTTGAGTGTTGGGGTATCTAAGAAATTACTGTAAAAAATCGTTCATTTGAGAACAATTTACCTTGTCTGTGTACCATAAACTCATCGTAGGTCTTCATGATAATTAAATACGTACATTTTTAGCACTTTTTCCTTTTTATCTTGGACGAACGATTATTTATTTATTTTTTTTAAATAACGAATTAACTACATCAAGGGCATTTAGAATAAACTAAGTTACTATGGGCTCTGCCCCTGGACGCTTGGCACGCAGTTGGAAAATTCGCTAAAGAATCTCGTTAATCTTTGGCTCGTTTGTACATAGGTTTGTAAAATTATGAAACCAGGCTTAAATATATTACAACAATTACAAGATTAAATATAACCTCAAATACATGCTTTAGAAACGTGAGAGGCTTTCATTACGATTTTAGTCCTAATTCTACTATCTTCTGTCAACTAAAGTTTTGAAACCAGGCCTAAATATAGTAAACATTATTGCAGAATTAACATAACCTCAATACTATGTTTCAGAAATGAGCCAGGCCTATATTACAAAATTGACTATTAGAATTTATCCATCTTTGCCAAGTTTACCTTTTTTTTTTTTTTTGACGAAATAAATGTTTAAATCAGGCCCAATTTATTCTAATTCCAACGTGCTAAAACAGTAGTATAAATTAGCTTGTTTTTTAACAGTAATTAAAAACTATCCAATGAACAGCTGATTTTGGATAATACTCAATCTCAGCTCTATTCCACTCTATTTCCAACGAGCTAAAACAGTATAAATTAGCTTGTTTATAAACTGCTGTTTTGATCGCTTTATTTACTATTTCGTTGTTATTTTGTAACCAACATGGCAACCCATAAGACCCTATGTTAAAATGTTTCAACTTTTAAATTAGATTTTCTCAAAAATTGCGTTTTTACACGAAATACAACTATATGAGTGTATTTAAAAATCAAAACTACGCCTAAATACAAAATTTCTTTGAATTCGTTAGAACCGTTTTCGAGATCCGCGTCAGATACATACAAAGATAGATACAAGAATTGCTCATTTAAAGTAATAGGATACATCTGTATTTGTTCAATTATTTAGGCTAAAACGGCGTATTTAAAACGTAAGCATCTTTAAAATATCTGGTATACAAAATATCGAGCAAGCGAAGCGAGCAAGAAGTTGGCGCGTGGATCATGCAGAGGTCTTATTAAACTAAACTAAACATAATCACCGTAATGTTTAACATTTACATCTAGACTATTAATTTACTCAAAATTGAGGTTATGAAAATATCCATAAATAAAGTTTAGTTATTAGTTAACTATCTTACCTAATAAAGATAACAGAGATATTGTATTGTGTTAAAAATACTAAAACCATAACAATTTAACACTCTTTGAGAATTTTTTTTTCAAATATATCTTGCATACAGGAACGTTTAATAATTTGGTAACTAAACTAGAATTTTATGAAGTCTGAAATATTACTAAAATAACATTCTTTAAAAGCAGCGAATCAGCTGTTTTAAAGCGTAGTGTAGTGAATTAGCAGTTACGCAATTTGTACTAACCACACACTTAACCTAACCTCAATTTGATCAACTAGTATAAAAGTGTGTGTGTGTAGGTACGTACGTATCTGAGTAATAGTATAATATAACAGCTAATTTCAATAATCTTCTGTAATACAATTATTGTAGATTAAACTTTGGGGTTATGTGTACGTCTTCAATCAATAATATATAATGTTTTGTGAAGTTGATTTAAAAAATAAGAGTTATAGAACTAATATAAGCTATAATACGTTATAAAATTTGATTTAAGGTAAAAAAATTAATATAAATACAACAACCTTTTATTATAAATATTATATTCATTTATACAAATTTAAAGAGATACCTATTCGTTTAGCTTCGGATACATTCGTACATCTTTGTATAACAAATAAACATTCGATTATTAATGTCTTCACTAATATTATTATTATATTAATAACTTCTTAATCATTTGATATATACATATTAGTAAGCCCCCGTCAAAAATCACAGGAAGATTAATAAAATACACATCAGAAATACATAGTTAAAAAAAATACAATTTAAAAACAAGGAACTTTATCAGGCCTACTTAACTATGCTGACGGGGATTTTTAACTTAGGCCTACAATTAGTTATTATAAGGATTATAAAACTGTGGACCTATTTGTAAAAAAATTGTATTTATATACGTTATTATATATTTAAAGAAAGATACAAATGTAATATTTGAATTTTTTTAAATTTCATATTGATAGATCAAATTATTTAAAAGTTATTATATCATAGTGAAGAAATTAATACGAAGATGTACAAATGTTTCCGAAGTTAAACGAATGGCCATCTCGTTTTTATTTGTATAAACGAATATATTGATGATAAAAGGTTGTATTTATATAGGTACAGTTTATAATCTCAAAGCAAATATTATAACGTATTATAGCATAGGTCTGCATTAGTTCTATAACTCATATTTAAAAAAAATCAACTTGACAAGAATTATAAAGATTGAAGTTGTAAACATAACCCCAAAGTATAATCTATGCTCGGTTTGTTTAAGTATTACAGTTGATGCGTGAAATTAGCTGTTATATTATATGTTACTCACGTACTTACGTATGTATGTACGTACGGACGTACACTCGCTTTTATAGGAGTTGACTAGTAAGCCCCGTGAAAAAACACAAGCAGATTAATAAGTTACATATCAGAAATACATTATTATAAAAACAATAAACTTTATCTAGGCCTACCTAACATGCTGAGAGGATTTTTGAACTCGGCAAATGTGTACAATTATAAGAATATTAAAATATGATTTCATAAAACTATAATATGCCTATTAGTCAACATTTTTTATTTATATATATTAACTAGCTGACCCGTACGGCGTTGCCCGTGGTTGTTGGTATTTTCAGTCTTTTTGACGTAATTGTAATTCTTTTTAAGTGTTCGTTGAATAACTGTGCGTATCCTAAACTGTGGTCATGAAAAAATGTCTACGCTATTTAGGAAAGCACTGAAAATTGTATTCCTGTAAACTACTATCTAACATGAAAAAGCTTTAAATATATCGTTTTAATTTATAGTTTTTACTAAGTTTGACTTTCACTTAATTTCATTGACAATGTTGCGAGCACCTACGGCCTTAGAGGAAGCTACGTACCAAATTTCATTCCAATTCGTTCTTATAGGGATTTTTAGTAACTTTGACCCTCCTCCCCAAACTACCCTAAAATTTCGAATTTCTTTTAACCCTTTCTTAGCGAGGGTTTAAATTAGCTGGGGGTCGTAGAAAAGATATTTGAATCACTTTGTAACATCCGCGTTAATTTAGGATGTAACAAACTGGTTCAAATAGAGTTTGTCATTTTAAATGTATAGGCCTAATTAGTATAAGGTATATATTGTTTAGTATTTAAATATACAATATACAGTATATATCAAAATAAAGCTACGAATGTGATATTTGAATGGCATTAAGTTTAATTCAGATGGTTTGTTTAGTTTTCAATAAAATATGTTTAAACTCGTGTATGTTTATGGTTATGCATGGTGTCAAATAATTTGTTTGTTATTATTATTATTGATAGCGAAAATATGTTTTGAAAAGTATTAAAAACTTCATAGTTATGATATATTTTATATAAACAATGTTTTAAGCAGCATATTATCTCTAAGTAGGCCTATATAGATATTTAATAACCAATGTTTCAGTTGAATTATAATTCTGTAAGCATTTTTATTTGTGTTTGTTTATAGTTTTTCAATCTAACCTTAAAAAGCTGTTGGTAAAGTGATTATAAATTTGCTAAGTAATGTTGCTATGGTAATACATGTAAACAAACATAAGCTTTTTATACGAACAGCTGTTTTTGTGAGCTATGGTTTTGAGTTTATACAATAAATGCTGTTCAGTTTCTTCCAAATTTGAAACTTTTTAGGGAAACTTTTCAAACTTTTCTTTACGTATAAACCTTCTATGAACTACTACAAACATTTTAAGACCAAAAATAGCCAAATCGGTCAAGCCGTTCTCGAGTTTTAGCAAGACTAACGAACAGCAATTCATTTTTATGTATATAGATATTTACCAAAATAAAGATAAAAGTATTATCTTTTAATTGCTTTTTATTTTATGTTGATATAACAAATCTATACTAATATTATAAAGAGGTAAAGTTTGTTTGTTTGTTTGTTTGTATGTAGGGGGTAATCTCTGGCACTACTGAACCGATTGAAAAAATAGTTTTACTAATAAAAAGCTACACTATCCCTGAGTAACATAGGCTATAATTCATTTCGGTAAAAACTTTTTTTTATTTCAATATATTTGTAAATTTAGTCGGAAAAAATCTTAGGTTATGACTAGAATGATAAATCAACACATGTATTTACATTTATTACCATAGCAACCAATTGAATAAAATAACAGATAACATAGCTGTTTCAAAATTTCCATTAACAGCTGATTTCAAGATTTTAAGCAATTATTTTTGTACTCCCACCTTTTAGGTTAGAGTTTTAAAGTGTAGACCTGAGCCTTGCTGGATCTTTTAACCATTATTAACTGCTGTTAGAAAATATAAGAAATAATTTGGTTTGAATATTTAACATTATTTACCATCTTAGTTTTGAGGTTATTATTAATACTACACCTTCATTATAATTAAACATAACATAGGTTTTTAGAAGGTGCCATTGGGGGTTGGCGTGCGGAGCACGCAGGGGTCTCCCCTAGTTATTTATATAAGTTATAAATATTATAATGAAGAAATTAACAATGGAATGTTTTATGTTATACGAAGATGTACGAATGTTTCCGAAGTTAAACGAATGCATTGATGATAAAAGGTTGTATTTATATTCATTGTATAAGCCCAAATCAAATCTTATCAATATTATACCCTACTTTAGTTGTATAACTCATATTTCAAAAAATATACTTTACAAAACAGAATATTATTTTTTGAAGTTGTAAACATAACCCCAATAACCTACGATAGGTTTTGTTCAAGTATTACAGATGATGGGCAAAATCAGCTGTTATATTGTTACTCTCGTATGGACGTACACTCGCTTTTATAGAAGTATTTTTGATGTGTATCTAATTAATCTGCTGTGATTTTTCACGGGTTCTTACTAGTCTATATATATAAAATTCAATGTATGTCCGTCTGTTTGTACGTTTGTCTGTTTGTATGTTTGTCCTTTAAGCGTTACCAAACCGTCCATCCGATTGCTTTGAAATTTTGCATAGTAACACAGGTTAACCCTGGGAAGGTTTTAGGCCATTTACCGAAGTCCTAGGACATTAGGGCTACGCCCCAGTGGCCCTCAAAGTTTCAATGTTAATCTTATTAAGGAGGTCAATCTTAAGGAAGAAGAAGAAAGATTTCTTTTGATTTTATCAGGGGCACAAAAAACAGCTGTTCGTATGAAAAGCTTAAAACAGCTGATTTTGATCAACAACTGATTTGGATCAAAAACTGAATATAATTTTAGGTTAGGCCTACATTGAACTAAAACACCAATTAATGGGCTAATTATTTAAGATATATAAAAGCCAAATACCACTCACTGACTGAACACTTAAAAAAGAATACAATTACGTTAAAAAGACTGAAAATACCAACCACCACGGGTAACGCCGTACGGGTCAGCTAGTATAACATAAAACTTTGTTATACTAGTATACTAGTAAAGAATTTGTTAGTAAGGCTTTCATTACGATTTTAGTCCTAGTTCTACTATCTTCTGTCAACTTAAGTTTTGAAACCAGGCCAAAATATAGCAAAAATTATTGCAGGATTAACATAACCTCAATACTATATTTCAGAAATGAGCCAGATCTATATTACAAAATTGACTATTAGAATTTATCCATCTTTGCCAAGTTTACCTTTTTTTTGACAAAATAAACTGTTAAATCAGGCCCAATTTATGAACAGCTGATAAAACAGTATAAATTGGCTTGTTTATAAACTGCTGTTTTGATCGCTTTATTTACTATTTCGTTGTTATTTTGTAACCAACATGGCAACCCATAAGACCCTATGTTAAAATTTTTTAACTTTTAAATTTGATTTTCTCAAAAAAATTGCGTTTTTACACGAAAAACAACTATATGGGTGTACTTAAAAATCAAAACTATACCTAAATACAAAATTTCTTTGAATTCGTTAAAGCCGTTTTCGAGATCCGCTACAGATACAAAGATAGATACAAGAATTGCTCATTTAAAGCAATAGGATTACAAGTTTAATTATTGCTTACATTATCGTTACTTCGTCAAATCAGACCTGTAGATATCTATCTTAATTTTATAAAAGCATAGGGTTAACACATTATTATTGACAAAATCGGATTGTTTCATTTAGTTTTGCTTTTCAGTAAATATGTTTAAAATTGTATCTTTAATCGATAATTAATGTAGTCAATAAGAAATCTGACTCGAAGTAGATATTATCTCGAAATAAAAGCAAAACATTAACTTGTGCAGCATAACGTGCAATGGACTATAGTCCAAACTTAGTTTTATTAACTGCATGTACAGTGTTTTAGTCCAATGTAAAGTTTGTCTTGAACTAGATCATAAATTAATGTAATAATAAGCATAACCTTGTTTCTGTAATTCTCACGTTTAAGGGCAAAATGCTTTACCTTTAGAAAAGGATTTAGAGTACAAACAGAAGGCCCTTATATTGTATTCCATTACAACAATTGTACGTAAAAACTTACATATTTTCGTAATTTGAGACAAGGTATGATTTTAAATTTTACAGATTTTCAGACTTTATTGTATTGCAAGAGCGGTCATTTTTCCAACTAACTTCTCCAAACTCGAAGGATATTTTAACCATAAAAAAGTTTACAGTTTCCGTCTCACTTAAAAGGATTACAATATTTCCTTGAACTCTGTTTCCTGAGAATCCATTTTTGCAAACAAGTAAGTTGAAATCAATTGTATGTCAGTATTAAAGCTCAAGTGTGTTATATTTAATACTTTATAGCCTAAACAACGAACAAATGAAATAATGAAACTTTTTAGCGGACAAGATGAGCTATTGCCACGACCCTTATGGTGAGACCTAAGGTAAATGAGCACCAATCAATGTCCCCAGAACACGTATCGGGGTGTCACTGAAAATTATATATTATGTATATATGTGTTCGCACTCTAACGGTCGCATTTTAAGTCCGATTTGGTCCAAATTTGGTTCACTCGCTGGTTGCCTAAGTCGCACGGATGAGTTCTCTAGCCAAAAAATCCATCAACGGAAGCACGTTTTTTGACCGGAAGTAACTAATGTTTTAGATTTATCGTAATAGAATTAAACTTTTTTAGGGGTTTATCTAAAAATAAATGCAAGATATTATTCTGTACATTTTGTTTTTTTGCACAACCTTATAGCTCGCTTGGTTCTCCCAAAATCAATCAAAACGTAAAATACCGTAAAAGTACTAGGATAAAATACACATGGAGATTTTACCATAGGGGCATTTCCTGATCCGAGGCCGACGGGCGTGTTTTTCCGCTGCGAGTGGAACGAAGCATTGCGTGAGTCGAAACTGAAGGCTTAGGAACAAACAAATTCTACTAATATACTTCGTTCACATAGGCTGCTATTCAGTCTCTTCGTGAGTAGAACAATTTCCCAAATTGTTGGTTGAAACCCTGAAACATATAAATTTAATTTTGGAAATTCGCTAAACTACGTCGGCGGTTCAACTGCGTGATCGACTTATTATACACTAGGGGAAACCTCTACGTGCTCCGCACGCTAACCACGTTGAATCATAATTATGTTATACACATAATCATGTTATGTTTTCTTTATAATAAAGGTGTAGGATTAATAATAACCCTAAAGCTAAGATGGTAAATAATGTTAAATATTCAAATCTAATTATTTCGTATATTTTATACAGCAGATATAATAAAGGTTAAAAGAACCAGCAAGGTTCAGGCATACACTTTAATAAACCTAACCTAAAAGTTAGAAATACAAATAATTGCTTCATAGTTTGAAATCAGCTGTTAATGGAAATATTAGAACAATCAGGTGTTTTATCTGTTATTTTATTCAATTGGTTGCTGTGGTAATAAATGTAAATAAATGTGTTGGTTTATCAGTCTAGGTCTAACCTTAGATTTTGTCCGACTAAATTTACAAATATTGAAATAAAAAATGTTTTTATCAAAATGAATTATATCACTTGTTACTCAGTGATAGTGAAGCTTTTTATTAGTAAAACTATTTTTTTCAATCGGTCCAGTAGTTCCAGAGATTACCCCCTACATACAAACAAACAAATGTTACCTCTTTATAATATTAGTATAGATACTGCTAGCCGTATTGCATATAATATAGAAGTCATACTTTACTAATTTGATTTTAACGAATACAGACGTGAAACTTCAAATAGTATCCATTAAGTACATTTTAGGTTATTCGTTTGTAATATAATTTGCCTTTAAGATTATTTTCTGCATTTCATACCCATTAGAAATGTTTAAACAAGAGGGATGGCATACCGGTAAGCATACCAATGCCACGTGCTAATGTAATATATAAAAGCTAAGTTTTGTTCAAAAAAATATTCTTAGTTGGTCAATGTAATTTACATAAATATAAACAAAATATAATTTGAAAATTTTTATTTTAAATTTAAATTTTTCAATATGACAATATGTAAAAAATTAATGACAAAACGAATATTATATTGTGTATGAAAATAAAAATTTGATAAATGTAATTCATGGAGTCGGCTGTATAAAATTCAGTTCAATTCTCTGTACATCCCTATACGCCAAAACGTCTTTAGTCTTAAAAAAGTGTCTTACGGTCACACACTTTGAATTCTGCGTCGATTCAGGTATAATTTATTTCAGGCGTAGAAATTTAAAATTTTGGGGGTTTTTAGCCATTTTGATCCTATTCCAAAATAATGAGGCCTCCTAGACCCTTACATCCCTATTCTACTTTTCGAAGCTCTATTTGAATCTGGTCTCAAAATAACGGATGCAAAGAAGTGCCACTCCACATCCAACGATGTCTGTTAAGAAACCATTTAGAAAAAAGTCAATTGATATGCTTACCGTGGAAATAAGATTAGTAACACTTACAGTTTTATCACGAGGAATATACAACTACCACTTAAAAGAATCTAGGCAATACCTCGCGGCGTAGTTTAATACGGTTTCTACCGTAAACATTTTTTATTTAAGATCGTGGTTACGTGCAGACAACGTGAAATCGGTGGCCTTGAGTCTAGCCTTGCCGATAGAAAGGTGTAAACCAAAAGACAAAGCTTGTTCAATGATAAATGTGCTGCTTAAACAGCACAGCTGTTTCAATAACACTTTTTGTCATATTCTGGCAATTCAACTTTTATTAAACAATATTGATTATTTGTATGGTTATTTGTTTATCATTCAAATAGTTCAACAAAGTATGAAGACAAATAAATGGCTTATGTTGGTCCTACAAGCGCAAACTTGTCGGTATTGTTCTATTAAAAACAACAGTTTCTAGTAAAAACCTGTAATAATCTGATTAAAATTTTTCAATGCGTTATGACAAATTTACTCCTTATTTACTTAAATCTGTATTGTTACTAAAGAGTTGTGACCTCCATTCCAGGAAGAAATCTAAGATAATTTATTTTTTGTATTTAATCACTTTTAATATTATTCTAAATGTTTAACAAATTCGACATATTTTATTGAATGTATTGTATTTTTATATAAAATAAGCTTAACAAATTAATGTTTAACAAGGATTTATATGAAGGACGAGTTGTACTTATTTGTATATCTATTACCACATACATAAGTTTTATACAATCTCTATATTATATAAAATTAAATGTTTGTTTCTTTGCTTATTTGTGTCTTTGTCTTCTATAGACTTAAAAAACTATTCGACCGATTTCGCTAAAAATTTATCAATATCATTCCTAGGAGTGTTTAGACGTTACAATTACAAATTACAACATTCTACAGGGTTGAAATAGGGTTGCTGCCCCTATAAAATAAATATAAATAAAACTATCTACCTACAAGCTATAACGCTAAAATTATGTAAAAATTTTTTAAGGGATATAAAAAAATATTTGCAATTTGATTACTTCAGGCAAAAGGGATGAACTGGAATAACTACCTTTAAAATTAAATAATAATCCATACAATTTCTTTTTCTACAGTCTCAAAAACTAATATAATTTCACAAAAATTTCAAAATTTACTCATAGGCTATTAGTAGGCTGCTTAGATATTTTAGAGAATGTGATCACAAAAATATTTAAATGGGGTAGCTACCCTTGTAGAATAAAAATAAATTACACTAAATTCATTCAATCTACAATGCTAAAATTATTTAATATTAGCCTCTTAATTGATATAAAGAAACATATGAAATTCAATTACTTAAGCCATAGGGGTGAAATGGAATAACCACCATTAAAATTAAATCAAGCAATAGGGATTGCCGGGTGCACTAGTAACATATAAAACAGCAGATTAATTCACCAGCTTCAAAACCTCAAATTCCAATCTTAGGTTAGGTCTAAAATATGTTTAGGGTCATAACGATTCATTCAGTTGATTTGAAGAAGAATTATTAATGTCGGTTTTACAACAATAAAATTATAAACACACTTATATTTTGTAGGCCTATGGTGGTTATATATCTAAACCTACTACTTGCCGTAAGAAGCCTAGTAATTTTACAAACAAATAAAGTAATGTATTTATTGTATTTACTTTTTCAGTCTGTTTAAAATACTCCTATTTGAAACTTAATTAGCTACGGCCGTTTCATCTACACAGATACACCATTAGACTTCGTGCTTGTCATGAATACAAAACTTCAAACATTAAAAACACAAACACATAAACAAAATACACATTTAAACAATATAAAATGCACTGATTTCACTATATGAGTTATAATAAATACAAGTTTCAGGTCCGTATGCATTCTGCCACCTTGTCTTCATTCAGTTCACTGAATTATTTATCTTGTTCAAGGAAGTAAGCGTGTCATATACTGCGTTGGAGGAAAAGTTTAATTGTCATTTAGTAGAATGTCAGGCTCTTGTTTGTTGTGGGAATAAATTTGGAACTCTTTTAATACATCTTGAAATTTTCCCTTTCTGATCTTATGAAGAATTTCAAGATTTTAATCGATATTACTATAATCATGGTTATTATATATAAGATGTTCTGCATATTTGGTTTTATGATGTTTTATAGCTCGGTATGTGTTCTTCGAATCTTTATTTAAAACTTTTACCTGCTATATTATAAATTATTATATTATTATAATAATATATTATTATTTATTATATTATATAATTTATTACAGTCCTTACATGAGAGTTGGTATAGGCCTACTCCTCCTTCATTAAAATCATCTGTTGTGGTTCTGTATCTATTTTTTATATTTATTACATTCTGGAGTTTATTAGTACGGTATGTTTATCCCTGTTTGCGGAAAATATTGTTCATTGTAGTTGTCTCTGTACAGATGAAACGGCCGTAGTTAATTAAGAATCAAATATGATTATTTTAAACCGACTGAAAAGGTAAATACAATAAATATATTTTTATATAATAAAAATGAAATGCTGTTCGTTGGTAAGCGCATCACTTGAGAACGGCTGGACTAATTTGGTTATTTTTTGTAGTAAAATGTTCTTAATAGTCCGAATAAATTTTTTATGAAAAGATAAATTTGAAAAGTTTCCCGGAAAATATTCAAGTTCGGGAAAAACTTAACATCGCTTTTTCTATGAACTCAAGACCATAACCCACAAAAACGGCTGTTCTGAAAAAATGCTTAGTAACACATGTTTGTTTACATTCATTACCATAGCAACCTTACGTAGCATTAAAATTTATAATCAGATTATTAGTCTTCAAAACCAACAGCATTTTTAGGTTAGATTGACCAACTTAAAGCAAACAAAAACAAAAATCTAAAAATGCTTACTATATTTTAATTCAATTCAAACATTGGTTGTTACATATTTTATATAAAACAGCTGATTTGGATCAAAAACTCAACATAATTTTAGGTTAAACATACAATGAACCAAAACACGTTTTATTGCAACCAATTGGGCTAATTTAGAATTAGGTTGTTTACAATTCTTCACAACTATCAGTTTTTTTTTAGATTAGGTGAAAGCAAACAAAAGGTTTACTGTATAATCTATAGGCCTAAAGGTTTACAAACTATAAATCTAAATTTGTGTAGTAGGCCTATATTCTTAAGTGACATAAAAATTTAATTTAACTGTTTAATTCAATAATACATTGGGTAACATACCAGCAACCATATTTTCAAATAAGCAGATGATCCAAAATAGATTATTTTATACCGAGTGGCTGATGATTCGACATTTGACACCTCCTACATTATAAATTATAATTAACCAAACATGCATGCATAGTCAAGAAATTTCAGTTTTACGTGTACAGTGCCAATTTAAAAATGTTTTAAACAAATTATGAATCCAAGAGCATGGTAGTAAAAAAAATATTTGCACTGTGTTGTCAATGGTATATAGTGGTTTATCACCACAAATTTGTTAACACTTATCACTTTACAATTAGGAAACATGTGAAGCTTTTTATGAACTTCTATAATTTTGTGTTTTAAATTTGACATAGTATTATAAGTTTTCCCACGGTTGGATTATGTTGTTTACAAAGAAGTGAGAGAGAAATCTGATGAAATCTAATCAGTTCTAGTGTTCAGTAACAGGCTATACAACATCAAACCTCCGAAGGAATGTCATGTCGTTACGTTTCTCATTATTTGGTCACCAAAAAGTGAAACCGATCCATCAGAGTTGCCCATGCCACGTGACTTTCTTGTACTATCTTTTCTTGACTAGGCCGAGCGCACACGGTGCGACTGCTTAGGGACAAACCAGTTGAGCTCGCAACTATTTGCTGATCTTGGCAGCGTGACTTGGGAATCCGCACACGAGGTAATCGGAATGAGATTAATTTCCAATTAGTTTCAAATCGGTTGTACACGCGATCGTTTTCCGTGGTCCCAGTTGCGTTGAAGTTTTAAGTTGCGCCGAACCACGAGGTGTTCGCCAGTTTATATTGTTCTTTCAACATGAATTACCAAGTACTTCACTTAAAATTCATGAGGATGGTTGAGAAGCAGAAGAATTTTATAATAATTATAAATTTCCTGGGTATCCAAAGAAAAAAGTGACAGAGAAAACATGGCTAGAGGTGACCACCCAACTAAACATGTCAGGTATGAAAATATTTATTATTTATTATTGTAGGGTCTATTATTATTATTATTATAAATGATAACAATCAATGTCTTCCTCATCTGAATTTAACATAACAAAAATCCAAAAAACCATATGCACTGATCAAATAACTGTTCCACTGATTACACTCAGAACTGTTCCACTGATTACACTCAGAACTGCTCCACTGTTTACTGCACTCAATTGCTGAACTAATCCACAATCAGACTTTTCCGTGTGCGGGCAGAAGTTTCGTTCTGGTTGCAAACAGGTTGTAGAGTGAACTGGCTTGTAAACTTCAACCCAAAATAGTCGCGCCGTGTGCGCTAGGCCGTAATGTTTTAGCTAATCTCCGTAAAAGAAATTCGAATTATAAATTGTCTTAATTTGCACCATATTATAATCTATTTATAATTTATTACGGCTCAGTTGCACATCTACCATGTTAGGTTTATTTTCCAAGAGAATGATATTATTATTTTGTCATACATATCAAAATTTTAAAAATAAAACATCCACACTCACCGAGCGCCAGAGATCGTTTTGAAATTAATCAGTAAACGAGTTAAGTTTAGGCCTACAGCTACGCAAAAGCTATATTTTATTACACAGATATAGTTATTGCTTACTTTATACAGAGTGTCCTCGAACTCTCTGGTCCTCTTGTGTTTTGTATTTGTTCCTGGGATTGACACAAACATATTTCACAATATAAACATGGGTTTACGGTGCTTTCTTTTTCGTCTGTCTGTCTGCATGTGTTTAATAATTCATATCTTGAGAATGGTTTGACCGATTGAGTTCAAACTTGACATGCAGCTATAACTAACAATGATCTATTGTACGTAAAATTAGCGATTATATCCAATCATTCGTTTCAACATTGTGACTGTATGAAAATTTCAAACTTAAATTACGCAAAAACCGTACATTTTAACAAACAATTTCAAGAAACCTTTTTTGTAGCCATTTTGATTCCCCATCAGATAGTGTAATTATCAAAACAATCGGATAAAGGATAATAGTTAAGTTAAAGATAATACTGCATACAACCACTATAATATTGTTGTGTTTACTGTGTTGGCATAGGATGCCGGGTTGAACAAACCAATTATTACACATAACTTAACTATTATAATTCATCCGATTGTTTTGACAGTTACACCATCCGATACAGAATACAAAGGTCTGCAAAAGACGTCTTGAATTTTTTTTTTGTTAAAAAAGGCCTATAATGGTTTGGGGTAATTTAGGTTTGACATTTTCAAACAATTGTCATTTTAATACGCATGATTGGATATAATAGTTTAGTTTACTTAAAATATATCATTATTATGTTAACTTCATGTCAACATAATTGACTCAATCGGTCAAACCGTTCTCTAGATATGGATTATTTTGTAAAAACACATAGACAGACAGACGAAAAAGTAAGCACGTAGACCCATGTTTATATTTTGAAATATGTTTGACTTAATCCCAGAAACCTCCACGAAAAGGGACTAGAGAGTTCGGGGACACCGTGTTTAAAATTTTTGTCAAGATTAAATTACATTTCCTTTAAACTGTCTTTAAAAATATTGCTTAACGCAATTAGGCCTATATTATGTATTTCGTATTTTCCTCTTTTTGTCAAATGAAATATATGAAGCATCTTTTTTGTGTTTAAGGTACGCAGAACTTTTATAAAAGCAGTGGAAGTAATGCAACAGAGCAATATTCCCTACAGGACTAACAATCGCCTATCAGGCTTTGTCAAAATACCTGGTTTCGAGACTTTGTTGTTTATCTGTCCCAAAGTATAAATCCACTTACCTCTGAAAATAAATTACATTAGCAATATAAACAGTTTTCTGAAGTTAAATTGTCCCAATTTAAAATCAAAATGACTTTTTACGTAATGATGTTATTGATGTTTGGGTGTACAAATGTAAGAAAACAGGGAAGGCCTATACATGACTTATTTACGTTCTGGGAATAATCTTCTTCGAATGCACACGTCGCATTTCTGCTTTTAAGTGTGTTGCTTGTAGTAAATCCTTTGTTTGAATTATTTTAATTTTATTGTTTTAATATTTAAAGATTTTTGATTTCATCGCTGGTTTTTGTCTAATTGTAAATCAGTGGTGCCGTGTTAGTAGATTTAACACGCAACAAGGGTATTTTGTATTCGTCTATGTAAATATTTTTTCCAAACCAACTACCAATATCTGGTTGTGGTGGTTGATGTGGTTACATTTAAACGAATGTACTCTGAACGTAAGCTTCATAGAAATCATAATTGTTATTACTATTATAATACCATTGTAAAACATATTTTTCGAGTACTGTTGTACTGAATTCAATCAACTTGTTATCGTTGGCATGTGTTCTTGAGCACATTAAAAACAATACGAAAAACCGAACTTTCAGAAAAACCATGCTAAAAACCCGGATACATTTACTTAAGGAAACCCTAATAGTAAACTAATAATTATCTTACAAATAGGTATTAGGCTTTTTGAGTTTTCCCAAATTTGGCTGATTGGGAATTATTTTGGAATATACTCCTGAAGCGTTTTCAATCTCCTCTAAAACTACTAAAATCGCCCTTATAGAAACCTAGAAACAAACATTGCAGCAAAAACTATTATCCTTATGTAATTTTGTTGCTCCGTCATCGAAATTCCAACGATGTTATACAATTTGCAAAGTCTTCTGCCTGCTTTTTTAAATCAGCTTTCAGATCTTCTTCTCCGGGTATGTAAGACACGTCAAACTTCCTTTCCAGTCATCCCAATCAGTTTATTTTAATGGTCCTTTCTATATCGTTGCAAATAGTATTATTTTACTCATTGTACACAAACCTGGAAATAGCTTTTCGTGATTCAGAAAACAACTGGCCGTAAGACGGTCATAAGTACATTGATGTAGAAGATATTATTTTATCCTATGACATAATTAGTGGGTACAGTCATTCCTTCCAACAATAGACTTGCACGTAAAATAACCACAAAGTACAGTCAAGGCCCAACTTGAAACAATTGCGTTGATGACACATCTTGGTAGATTATGTTTTACGCGGCCTTATTCTAATTCTAATGCATTTATTGTCAGAGCTATTTTGGCTAAGATGTTAAATTCGCTTTTTTTGTATACAGCCTAATTAAATTTATAATACTACAGCTGTAAAAAATAACCTAAAACTTCTATATAAAAAGTGGTAATATTTATTAATTGGGTATAATTTGATTTCTCTTTAAAATTACAATTACATTTTATAAATTTAGCGTACTAAGGAATATATCAACCTCTGACTCCAGTAGTTAAAAAATAAAATAAAAATCAAGCAATAGTTTACTGAGAGTCTGTAGCTTAGGCCTAAATATACAATTTAAATAATAAAATTATAAGCAACACATAAGAAACATAAATCTTATTAAAATGTGTAATAGTCCTCTTACTGTTCTACAACGGCAACAACACAATTATTCTAAAAACATAAATCACTACCTTTGTTACAGTAAAACATCAATCGCAAGACATCAAAACTGGTGCAAATATTGTATATAAAACATTAGCATTAAACTTTAAGATTACCCACACTGAAATTCTTATTTAAGATGGTTGTTTCTAGTTGATAACTTATTGTTATAGTTGGCTGATAGATAGACAGAGAAACACTGAGAAAAGTTTAAAAACCAAATAACTCAACAGTAAATAGCCTTGTGGACTTTTTGGCAATTCATTCCAATTGAAACACAATTAAAAAACTAGTACTGAGCATAATACGAATTATAAACAGATTTGGTTTTGAATTTGTTGTTTAATTAAGGGCTAATTTTGGGAAAATGTCTTATTTGGTCCAATGAAATAAAAATAAACTTTTGTGGTGTTTGTGTCTGTATTCTTCTCTTGCGACAATCTTTATGTTGTTAATTACGGTTACGTTTTCTATACTATTAGACTATTATTAGGCCTATAAAGAGGAAAAATTTGTTTGTTTGTAAGCAGGGGGTAATATCTGGAACTACAGAACCGATTGAAAAAAATAGTTTTACTAATAAAACGCTACACTATCCCTGAGAAACATAGGCTAAAATTCATTTTGATAAAAAAATATTTTATTTCAATATTTGTTAATTTAGTCGGAAAAATCTTAGATTAGGTTAAGGCAGATGAACTAACACATTTATTTACAGTAATTACCATAGCAACCAAATTAATAAAATAACAGATAAAAAAGCTGATTGCTCCAATATTTCCATTAAAACACTTTGAACCCTGGACCGCATTGTCGTGCGTAGCTACCTGGGGGTTTTGGTAGAATTAAAAAAAAAATCTGTTACTTATTTTATTTAAAAGTATAACATATTATATGTCATTTTAAAGACAAAATAATAAGCTTTAAGTAAATGTAAATACTTCAAAGGTTTATTAAAAAATACAAAATGGTAACAAATTATGCAAAATGATGAAAAATTGTACAAAAAAATAGCTAACATAGTCCTTTAGTTTACAACAAACACTTTATTTACACTTTACAAACACTAAAAAAACATTTACGAACTATAAACTTTTCATCAATAAAATACCACT
Source organism: Philaenus spumarius (assembly GCA_018207615.1). Lineage (NCBI taxonomy): Eukaryota > Metazoa > Arthropoda > Insecta > Hemiptera > Aphrophoridae > Philaenus > Philaenus spumarius. The sequence continues at coordinate 825,317 of JAGFPH010000210.1, forward strand.
AATAAATAAAAAAAAACTTACACAATCAGAACTAATGGAAATACACATCTTCATCGAGTTACATCGCTAGCAGACAAAAGTCGATTACTAAATGCACACAGCTGATCAGACACCATCTGATATTTATATAATATTTTTGTTGGCCAGTGTTATAAAAATTCCAAAGGCCAAAGACATACAAACTAAAACAACTAATAAAGATGATGAGAATGACTAAACTCAAATATATGCCAACTAAGCTGAGTTATAGAATTAAATAGAGTGACCCGAGGTATACTAACACCACCTGGGTATACTCGGGCTTCGGTAGCTGGCGCCGTGAACTTGGCCCGACCTATATTCGGGCTCAGGGTTCAAAGTGTTTTAATAGCTGATTTCAAACTTTGAAGCAATTGTTTGTATTTATTTTAGATTAGGTTTTTATAAGTGTAGACCTGAACCTTGCTGGTTCTTTTAATCTTTATTATAGGCCTAGCTGCTGTTATTAATAGGCCTATACGAAATAATTTTATTTGAACATTTAACATTATTTACAATCTTAGCTTTGTAGTTATTATTAATCCTAGGCCTACACCTTTATTATACAGAAAACACGGCGTAAATTTACTATACGACCCTCGGCTGATATTTTTGCAGATGACGACCTTGTTTTACATTCTACTGTTCAATGTTGAATACAGGTAAACATACTGTGTACCAAATTAATATTAGTAGGCTTAATAGCCTACATTATAAAAGAGAAAGGAAGATATTGAACGATTGCTTGATACTCGTTTTTGGGGTTAGTTAAGTTTGGTCTTCTACTAACAGTAGCCTACCTATTCAAACTAAAAAATTATTTGTACTTGAATTTATTATAAACAATACACATAGAATATTAGGAGAAACCCTGTTGCAACCTTCTATACACTAAATCATGTTCTATATCATAAACTACGCCAAGAGAAATGCAAGAATAAAAAAAATAAATAGCCTGAAGTTCTAACTTATAGACTTTAGTCACAGTATGTTTACCTGTATTCAACATTTACCAGTAGAATGTAAAACAATGTTTTCGTCTGCAACAAATATCAGCTGAGGGTCGTATAGTAAATTTACGTCAATATGTGTTTCAGTTTGTTATAGCTCATCAATTAACCTATGTTGTGTTTCTTTCTTATTTTATTTAAAAAATTAAAAAATAAAATTGAAAAATAGAAATAATCCTACATATTCACAAAGAAACTAAAACACATACAAATAGTTTACAACTTTACTAACCTCAAAGTTATGTATGTAATAAATATTTAACTAATATTAACTTTTGAAACTAACTCAATAATAATTCAAGATAATCATTAGGCTTATACTAAATTCTTACCTTTTATTTTAAATCTCGGCTTGTATAATAAATTAACCTGGATAATCAAAAATAACCAAACGTTTACTGCCTAACTGTTCAGAACCACTTTTAACCATCACTAGAAACACTTTTTAAAACCCTTTGTAAAAACACTATGATGCCGTCTACCTCTGCAAACTTGATTAGCCCTACTTTCCCTGTAGACATCATCAGCTGTTTTATCAGCTGTGTTTAATTTCAGTGTTGCCAACACAGAGAACGTAAAACAGCTGATTGGTATAGTTCCTGTTAGCTTGGATTCGTTCCAAGTTTGCAAAACGGTTGATGTTGTTTTTTTCTGTTTAGCGGTGTTGCAATTGAACAGACGCTTGCTTTGCATTTATACGATTAACGTAGGTCAGTTTTAACATGAACCATCAATGAATCTGTTTAAATAAATCAAACTAAATAACTATTGTTAATGACCCAGATTTAGTCATCGATGTATACATCGATGGATTTAGTTGACGACATATTTATTGTTTTCGCCTTAAGTTTTATTGCCTCCTGCTGCCCTATGAACAGCGGTACCTACCTTTCCAAATACCTAGTAAAAATATATATATAAAGTGTGTAAATATTTATATTTTCTTGTTATACTTCACCACGTGTCTTTTTCACCGATTATGAGAATTTGCTAGAATATTTTACGATCTTTAGTAAAGTATGCGAAAAGCATGCCTCAGTTGAAAGAATCTAGCAATGTTTTAATGAATACTATGCCTAGTATCTTATGTGGTCGAAATTTGACCTAGTATTTTGATTGTAAAGTAACAAAATTCAACTTGTTTTCACTTAATTATTTCGAATTTATTATAAGTATGCAATTTCTTAATTTCTTCGAATTCTTAAAAAGTCAAAGGGGGAGTGGGAAAGTGCAAAGAGGAAGCTTGATGAAATTTAATTCTTAAACTAGGGGAGACCCCTGCGTGCTCCGCACGCCAACCCCCAACGGAACTTTCTAAAATCATATGTTATGTTTTATTGATAATAAAGGTGTAGTAGTAATAATAACCTCAAAACTAAGATGGTAAATAATGTTAAATGTTCAAATCAAATTATTTCTTATATTTTATAACAGCAGTTTTAATAATGGTTAAAAGAACCAGCAAGGCTCAGGTCTACACTTTAAAACCCTAACCTAAAAGCTAGAAATACAAAAATAATAATTGCTTCAAATTTTGAAATCAGCTGTTAATGGAAATATTGGAGCAAACAGCTATATTATGTTATTTTATTCAATTGGTTGCTATGGTAATAAATGTAAATACATGTGTTGGTTTATCATTCTAGACCTAACCTAAGAATTTTTCTGACTAAATTTACAAATCTATCTATATATAAAATTCAATGTATGTCCGTTTGTCTGTATGTTTGTCCTTTATGCGTTACCAAACCGTCCATCCGGTTGCTTTGAAATTTTGCATAGTAACACAGGTTAACCCTGGGAAGGTTTTAGGCCATTTACCAAGGTCCTAGGACAATAGGGCTACGCCCCAGTGGCCCTCAAAGTTTCAATGTTAATCTTATGGAAGGTCAATATTAAGGAAGAAGAAGAAATATTTCTTTTGATTTTATCAGAAACAGCTGTTCATATGAAAAGCTTAAAACAGATGATTTTGATCAACAGCTGATTTTGATCAACAACTGATTTGGATAAAAAAATGAATATAATTTTAGGTTAGGTAAATCAAGCAATGAGCAGAATCCCATTATAATTTACATCGATCCTCAGGGATACGAATTACAGGCTTTCAAAGTTTCAAATTAAGCAATAGCAAAGCATTGCCGGGTCAGCTAGTATTGAAATAAAAAAAGGTTTTTATCGAAATGAATTTTAGCCTATGTTACTCGGGGATAGTGCAGATTTTTATTAGTAGAACTATTTTTTCAATCGGTTCAGTAGTGCCAGAGATTACCCCCTACAGACATACCGTACAAACAAAAAAACCAACTATACCTCTTTATAATATTAGTATAGATACAGTAAACCTTTTGTTTGCTTTTACCTAATCTAATAAAACTGAAAGTTGGGAAAATTTGTAAAAAACCTGATTCTAAATTGGTTGCAAATAAACGTGTTTTTTTTCATTGTAGGCCTAACCTAAAATTATGTTCAGTTTTTGATCCAACTTAGCTGTTATATATATATTATGTAACAACCAATGTTTGAATTGAATTAAAATATAGTAAGCATTTTTAGTTGATTTTGGTTTTTGTTTGCTATAAGTTAGTTTATCTAACCCAAAAAAATCTGTTGGTTTTGAAGAATCTTATGTATTAAAAAAAAAAATCTGTTTTTCTTTTCCGAGTCCGTATAGTTATATTGAAAACTAAACAAACAATCTGAATGAAACTAAAAGCCATTAAAAGATCACATTTTTATCTTTATTTTGATATATAATTGTACATTTAAATACTAAACAATATCTTATACTAATTAGGCCTATAAATTTAAAATTAAAAACTCTATTTGAAACATTTTGTTACATCCTAAATTAACGCCGATGCTAACAAAGTGATCATGCATAACCATAAACATACATGAGTTTAAACATAATTATATTGAAAACTAAACAAACAATCTGAATTAAACTAAAAACCATTCATTAAAAGATCACGTTTGTATCTTTATTTTGATATATAATTGTACATTTAAATACTAAACAGTATCTTATACTAATTAGGCCTATAAATTCCCAGTTTTCGTTCTAGTTTCCACTTTGCATTGTTTACGCTTCCATTTAGTATAATTTGGTGTTCCTACCAAGACCCATAGTAAATACAACTGGATTTGAGAACACACAAATAATACAATAACTGAAAATTAATAATAAAGCAAATAATAATAACCCCCTCATCTACAAATTCATAGTTTCATGATTGAAATTCAGCAGATACATAATAAAAGTCTTTGAAAGCCTAAACAAAATGAAATTGGACTTACAAAATAAATACCTTTTCACTATCAAATCTAAATCAAAAATAATGGTACATATGAAAGAAATTCAATCATATGTTCCAGGAAAAGGTGTAAAAACGGGCAGAGGTGTAATTATGGGTACCCCTGTCTAGAGGGTATGTATATGAGGTGCTGCAGACTGGTGGCCGGTACTGTAAATGGCGCCACTTGTTGTTATAAGATATCTACGAGCAGTTATCATCTTTCTTTCAAGTAGTGCGGATGCAGCGTGAGTTATTGTGCGAATTAGTGTTTGTTCTGGACTCCAAAACTTTGACAGGTATGTGAAATCATTTTATTTTCATCTATTTATGGTTAGTTTAAAATAATTTCACTGTGATATCCGAAAAGCAGAGATCTTAAGCTAATTATAGAAGTATTCATTCAGTCATGCTCGACTTCAGGTTACATGTGATAGTGTCCATCTTGCCTAGGCAGGGTTGGTGTAAATATGGGCACCCTTTCTTGGTGTAAATATGGGCCCTCATTTAAAGGGTGCCCATAATTGCACCATCTTTTTCTTAAACAAAATAAATGGAAAATAGATATTCGGAATTTGATGTGCACAACTGACATAGCAACAAAACAATTTAGATGTTTTGACCTGATCCCATTGAGGCTAAAAACGGGTAAAACCATCGTAATGTAGACTAATAATAACTTTATAAATAATTATAAGGCCGTTAAAGTTTTCGTACCTCAAAGCATCTGTTAGTTTTATTTTATAATACATTGGGTAATGTGCATAATGTAACATCTTATACATCGGGTTATTCACATAGAAAGAGCTAGAAATGAAACCTTCTTCTTAAAATTGAGCTAATAAGGTTGTTTTTTTTTGCTGTTTCAGAATGCCGAGGACGAAGAAGCGTTATAAATGCAAGAACAAGAGGAATCAGTGGGATAAATCTCAGATGGTGCGTGCAATCGCAGCTGTTAAAGCTAAGGAGGCTTCCGTTAAAGGTGCCGCAAGAAGGTTTGAAGTACCTTGTAGTACTCTGCAGAGATTTCTTAAAGTTGATAAAACCCCCAAGCAAGCGGTTCAAGAAGCAAGACTTGGAAGGAAACCATTCTTAAATTCCGATCTCGAAAAGCAATTAGTTTCATACCTCCTAGTGATGGAGCAAAAATTCTTTGGATGCACTTTAGGGGACCTTAGACGAATGGCATATTTACTTGTCCAGAGAAATGGCTTGACAACCCCTTTCAAAAACGGAGAAGCAGGACGAGCTTGGGCTGACCTTTTTCTTGAGAGACACAAGGATCAGCTGTCAATTCGCAAACCTTGTGGAACATCATATGCTAGAGCTTTGGGTTTCAATAAAAATAATGTGACAGCTTTCTTCGATCTATTGGCAGACGCTTTCAACAAAAACACATTATGTTCCGCCAATGATAATTTTCCCTAGAACAAACATGACCCATGCTTTAATGAGAGGCTGCCCTGATGGTGCAATTGGTAGAGCCCATCCTTCAGGATAGGTTCAAACAAATTTGTTCACAGAATGGTTCGTTCACTTTATTGAGAAAACATGTCCTACTGAGCAAAGGCCTGTTATACTTATCTTGGATGGTCATTATAGCCACGTTCGTAATCCAGATGATATTGACTTGGCCAGAAAGAACAATGTGACTTTCATCTCACTTCCTCCTCATTCCACCCACAAATTACAGCCATTAGACAATACTTTTATGGGGCCCCTAAAAACGTATTACAGCGAGGGAGTCATAGTATGGTTGCAACAGAATGGGCGTCCCCTTACACCATACGATGTTATGGAGGTTTTTGGTCAATCCTACCTTCGTACCCAAACGGCTGAGATAGCTGAAAACGGGTTTAAAGTAACTGGGATATACCCTATGAACCACAACATCTTCACCGACGCTGACTTTATAGCTGCTGAGTTGGTTGCAGGAAAAACTTGCTCCATGGTGGAAAATAATGTTTCAGAATCACGGGCTCCTCCACTTGCTTTCCCTGGTCCATCGAAATCATCTGCCTCTCCTTCGAGTCATTCTGATATACAAGCACATCAGGCTGTAAATATGCCAGTTGATGAAGCTGCTGCAACATCACAATGTTCTCCGGGAACTTCAAGTGCAGTTTCACCGTTCGACATATCTCCTGTCGCCAACATTAAAAAGAGAACCACCACTCGGGGGCGCAAAGCAGCAAGTATAAGTCGAGTTATGCGGTAGATAAATTGATGCGGATGCTTGATGGCAAATCTGGGCGTGCATACCTTTAATTTAAGACCTCAATTATGAAAATCGGTCGGGTAGAAGAGCTGAACGGACTCGGAAAAGAAAAACAGATTTTTTTAAATATATAAGATATTTAGTAAACATATGAAATTTCTTAGAAGTAAACAATTCAACTATTACACGGTAGAATAGTTTAACAAATAAATAAAGATAAGTAAGTGATAATGCAATTTGAAAGAAATTGAAACAACGCCAAGTATTAGTTTGAATTTTTGTTTTGTTTTTATTTTCCCTTGCAGGGAAGGCAAAGGAATTTTCATACAGTCATGAATGTGATCAAAATGATTTCATTTAATTGATTGATGCGTTCTGTTGGGAAAAATCTTATGTGTAGAAAAATATAAACCCATGACATACAAAATAAATAATATTTTAAAATTCATTGGCATAGCAACCAAATGCATAAAATAACAGACCCATAACACATCGGATTCGGATAACCAGCTTGGAAACACAATGCTAGGTTAGGCCTTGTCATTTATTTTACTTTTTTTAACGGCAATATTTATATAGGCCTACACATAATTGCCATAGCAATCGACTGCATAAAATAACAGTTATAATAGCTGATTTGGATAACCAACTTAGCAACATAATTTTAGGTTAGGCCTAGTTTATTTTAATTTAATTGTCTTAACGGCAGTATACAGGATTTAATTTTTTTGGGGGGCATGGTCATAAGAAGTCCAAAACAACATTACCGAGGGGTCTGGGAATTTTTTCAAAATATAAACTCTATGAAATAGTTTTTAAATGTAGGCCTATTTCTAGGCCATAAATATTTTATCGAAAGAGCAAGAGTTTCTTACAGGTTAAAGAATAAAATAATTCGATCACGCAGCTGAACCGCTGTCGTAAGTTTAGCGAATTTCCAAAATTAAATTTATATGTTTTAGGGTGTCAACCAAAATTTTGAAAAATTGGTCTGCTCACGAAGGCGCTCAATAGCTGACTGCGTGTATGTAATATATTAGTAGAACTTGTTTGTACCGAAGCCTTCAGTTTCGACTCACGCAATCTTCGTTTCACTCGCAGAAGAAAAACTCGTTTTGCGAGTTTGCATCTCGACTTTGCGGCCTCTGGTTATGGACTGCTTCGCTTCGCTCGCAGCGTAAAACTCGACCATTAGGCCCCGGATTAGAAGATCCCCTCCAAGTGGATTTGAACCGGGTACTTTTATGGTATTTTATGTTTTGATCGATTTTGGGGGAAGCAAGCGAGCTATAAGAACGTGTAAAAAAAACAAAATGTGAAGTATAATATCCTACATTTATTTTTGTTTAGATAAAATATACAAAATTTTAATTCTCGTATGGAAAATATCAAAAAATAGTTAACAAGAAACGTGCTGCCCGTTGTTGGATTCTTTTGGCTTACGACCTCAACCGAGCGACTTAGACAACCAACGTGTAAACCAAATTTGGAACAAATCGGTCTCAAAATGCAGCCGATATAACAATTTTAATGACGCCCCAAAAAGTTTTTTGTGGAACATGATCGGTACTCATTTACTACTCCCGACTTTAAGTCTTATCATAAGAATACTGCAATAGCTCATATTTCCTATGAAAATTCCCTAATAAATACTAATCATTAAAGAGTTATCAGGAACAGTACTAAAATCAGTAGTTTCACAAGACGATTACACGTAGTTTCATTACGATTAGTATTAAATCCACGATCCACTTTGTTTTACTAAATTACAACGCAACACAAACTCTCACTTATTCAAGTCATACAGTTCCAAACTGTGCGCTTTGGACAATGGGCTAAGACACTCGGCGCAGTGGTACATATTTCACGGACAAGACTTATAGAAATAGCCCATGAACACTAAATCAGGTTTACCTTATATCAAACGAAAATAAAATAAACGGTTTCAGTTAACTGACACAAACTTTCTCCCAACTTACTGTAGTCAAGATAATATTGTTTTTAATCATTTTATTTACTACTTTTTAGAACAAAACAAAAAAATAATATTCTACCTACGTCAATCGTATAAAAAAATTATTGTCCCAGGCGGGATTCGATCGCGCGACCTTTGAATTACTGGCCGTGCTCGCTACCGTGGTGCTACCCCTTGCGGCCGCTGCCGCGATGCTAGATTGACAACACAAACTTGTTAATTTTTAAACATTTCCCCATAATTATAAAACGCCGAAGTGTCCAAAAGCGGGTTGTGTCATTTTGTTTGGCATCTTAAGCACTATAAATACTGAAAATTTGATCAAAATCGTTAGAGCCGTTTTTGAGAAATTTGCATTTTTGTCGTTTTTTATGGGTTTTTAGGGGTAAATTACCCTTAAAAATTGAAAATTCAAAAAAATGAAAAAAACGCCTGGAGATATTAGGGTTTAGTACCTACATACCAAATTTCATGAAAATCGGACCAATAGTGTCCTCTCTGGTCGTGTATACATACAGACAGACTGACAGACAAACACCACTCTAAAAACACTTTTTTGGGTTCAGGGAGCACCAAAACAAAAAATTCCACTAAAAATATTTTTGGGTTCAGGGAGCCCCAACACAGATAATTGCACTAAACAATTTTTGGGGGTTTTGGGAGTACCAAAACAGATAATTCAACTGAAAATTCAAATTCGAACATTTTTACGAAAACAATACTTTCTCCATATACTACGTATAGGGTGGAGAAAGTAAAAATTAAACTAAAATATAAAATTAAAACATCAATGTACAAGCAAATTATCAAGACGTAGTCTAGGTGGAAGACAGCATCTGTTTAAGAGAATGGCTGCTTATCTGAAACTGAGATTGACTTTATTGAACATATA
>JAGFPH010000210.1:843047-856360 GCA_018207615.1 Philaenus spumarius
AGAATGGCTGCTTATCTGAAACTGAGATTGACTTTATTGAACATATATTGACTAATTTAGAATACATTTTGTGTGGGAACGAGGTGGTGGATCTATGTTATACACTGGGATTAATTACGAAAGTTTATGGTGTTTAAGAATTGAACTTGGATTTTTGGATACTTATGGTGGTTCGTAAACCAGTCATAATTGACGTTTTCTTTTGTCCTGCAGAGGTTCAGGATCAGTGATAATTTATTGGATGTATGTGTAGTGAGACCCTTGGGCTCTGTGTCTGAGTCTATTAGTTTTAGGATGAAGTCCTCAAGTGGGGATTTTGTGCCCTTGAGAGACGGTTACGTTCGATACGTACCATAGTTGGTGATCCATCGGAGAGTTTTTTGCTGGAATGAGTCCAACTTTTTCTTCCAAGAAACAGATGGTAGAGAGTACCAAGCTGGAGATGCGTACGTGAGTACTGGTCTGATGTTTGTTTTGTACATGGACAATCTGATACGAAGTGGTAGAGTGCTCTTGGCGTTTATGACTGGAAGGAGTCTGCCACAGACAGATTTAGTCCTTGACAGAGTTTACTTGACGTGACGGGACGGATTTAATTTAGAGTCAAGCGTGATTCCAAGGTATCTGCATGACGGGTCCATGCTATGGGTGATTTGTTGAGAGTTAATAGGACTTTGGGAAATCTACGTATTGAAGAGAATTGGATGGCTTGCATTTTGTCTGTGTTTAATACAATTCTCCACATCCTGAGCCATGGCTGCAGAGCATCCAACTATTGTTGAATGACCGATGAACCATATTTCAAATTCAGAGATCTGTAGTAGAACATAGCAACATCAGCAAAGAGCCGCAGTGATACTTTGGGGGTACCTGGAATATCGTTAGTGTACAGAAGGTACAGTAACGCACCAAGAACCGAGCCTTGGGGAACTCCTGCCTCGATGGGTCTAGGAGTGGATAGTGTACCTTCGACAGCAACCTGGAACCTTTTACTGTCGAGGTATGAGTTTATGAATGTACATAGCATGGAAGAACTAGGCTGCGGGCTAGTTTGTAAAGCAGGCCTTCCTGTCATACTTTATCAAAAGCTTTTGAAATGTCCAGGAACACTGCAATATATCGGTTTCGTATGTTGAAGCCATCAGAAAGGTCGTTGAGAACTGTTACAAGTTGGAGTGTTGTGGAATGTTCACTTCAAAAGCCAAATTGCTCAGGACAAATTACATCTTTGAGATGCTGGGTGAGTAGGGAATGAACTAGTCCCGTAAAGACTTTTGAAATCGTTGGAAGTAATGCGATGGACCTCCGGAAAGATGGTTTTCCGAAAAGAGAGCCGATTTTCCGGGTTTGGTAATCGTGATTATTTTGGCTCCTATCCATGATAAAGGGAAGTGGCCTGTTCGCATGATTCCATTAAAGATATTTGTGATGATTGCTACCAAGTATATCGGTTTATACTGTACAATTATGTCGATTACAAAATATGCTTGCTCATTCGTTGAATAACTGTCCAATCGTAAGGGTTTACAGAAAACCTCATATATAAGAATCATGATTGACGAATGATTAGAAGGGAGTGTTAAAAATTTAAAATATTGACGAACCAAAGGTGTCCTTGAAAAATGTTTTGGAAAGGGGACCCTCTTTCTCTATCAGCCCATGGAAAAATATACACAAAATACATTGTTTCTGCATATCTATGGCACAGTGCCTTTCGAATGATATAAGGTTCATTCCCCTCCTTAGATAGTAAGTAGGCCTATTTAAAAAACGTGCAACAATTTTTGATGTTCACGTATTAATATATAATGATTATTGCACGTTTTGAAATGTAGCGCTATCATACTTTTAACAAATACAACCTTATAAATTCCATTTTTATAAAATAAATAAAACATAGAAAGTCAATTTTAAATTAGAGGATGTAATGTCTGAACAAATTAAATTGTTTTATTTGGTTGGAAATGTTACTGACATAATATTTATTAGTACTATTACTAATTTACAAAATTCATATTCCATTAAGAAGACAAAGTACATTTTGATATTTAAATCATTTTGGTGATATACAAACTTATGCATAAGGGCCAGATTTTATTAAAAAATTTAGCTCAATATTATTATTTTTACTTATTTCTGACTTAGCATTATTTACTTCTAGGTTAATGTTCTACATAGGTCATAAGCTATGTTTACCTTTGAGTTTTTATGTTTTAAGTATTAGTAGTTATCCGTTATAACAAGTATCTTTCGTTGAATTTTGAATATAATGTTTTGTAATTTGCAGGAAATCGTTTACGAACATTTATATTATAATTAGTAGGTGAAAAAAGTTGTAAACTATACATTTTTATTAAAAATATTTGCTTATAAACAAGACGAAAAACATGATTTTTATTCGGGACGAATTTTGTTACCTAATAACTACACATTGGAGCTTTCTGCAAATTTAAATAAATGTCGTTAAAAATTAAGACCGGCATTAGTAAAAACGAAAATGAAAACAAGCGATATTATAGTCGTACCTGAGCGCTTCACATATTATGTAATATCATAGACCAGCCATCTCAAGGTTGGCTCCGCTCACTGGATTCGATGATTTTACTCCAGTGGAATTGCTCACCCTTAAAACCTGCCATCAGTCACCCTAACTTCAATCCCGCGAACGGTCAACCGTATAGGAGGAATCTAACACTTTTTATGTTTTTTTCCCTCCTTATAGTTTAGTAAAGATAATTACTACCATATTGTTTTTAACTTTTCAGAATATATGTTTTTAGACATTTTATTAAGTTTTAGAATAAATTAATTAAAATGTATATATTTTTAAATAATTTTACTAAAAAAAAAGTGTAGGGAGAGCCAAAAATTTCCTCCCTCAGATAGTCGTTCAGGCATTCATAAAAGTAGAGGAATGTCAGGTTACCAGAAAAAGTTTTCTGTATAACATATTTTTTCGTTAGGGTAAATCTAACAGGTTGACCGATGGCGGGTTAAAGATACTAGAGAAACAGAGTTTATTATTTTTTATAAAAATAAATTATAGGGAATATCGAAATTAACAATGCTCTCTATATCAATATATATTTATATAAAAGCCAAATACCACTCACTGACTCATCACGAAATCTCAAAAACTACGATTGCAATGAAATTTGGTATGTAGTTTCCTCTAGGGGCCTAGGTGCTCGCTAAGGAAGGTTTTCAACAAATTCGAAATTTTAAGGTTAGTTTTGGGGATCAAAGTTACTAAAAATAACCACAGAACGGATTGGAATGAAATTTGGTATGTAGCTTCCTCTAGGGCCCTAGGTGCTCTCGCTAAGAAAGGGTTTCAACAAATTCGAAATTTTAGTGGGGTTTGGGGTGGGGGGGTCAAAGTTACTAAAAATACCTATAAGAAATACATAGTGTAATATATTTATTTATGTATATATATTTTTTTAATATACATTTAACTTTGATTTGTCTAAAAGTGCAAAGCCGGATCGGGCCAGCTAGTATTTACATATATAATCCATATACAGTATGTAGCATTTACATATAGTCCACTCACTCACTGACTCACTCATCACGAAATCTCAAAAACTACCTAACGGATTGGGGTGTAATTTGCTATATAGCTTCCACTAGGGCCGTAGGTGCTCGCTAAGAAAGGTTTTAAACAAATTCGAAATTTTAAGGGGGTTTCGGGGGATCAAAGTCACTAAAAAAACCACCAAACGGATTGGAATGAAATTTGCTAGGTAGCTTCCTCTAGGGCCCTAGGTACTCGCTAAGTAAGGTTTTAAAAAAATGCGAAATTTTAAGGGGGATCGGGGGGTCAATGTTACTAACAAAAACCACCGAACGGATTTGAATGAAATTTGGTAGGTAGCTTCCTCTAGAGCCCTAATCACTAAGAAAGGTTTTCAAAAAATTCTAAATTTTAGGGGGAGGGTTTTTTGTAGTCAAAGTTACTAAAAATCCCCATAAGAAATATATAGTGTAATATATTTATTGACATTTTTTTTTTGTTAATATACATTTAACTTTGATTTGTCTATCCGTGCAAAGCCGTATCGGGCAGCTTGTCTAGTATCTTATATTTAAAAATGGATGTTGGCATATCCAAGATTAATAGACTTCGACACCGTTTGTCCTATTACGTTTGTCCTTCGACACGAAAGTTGGCACAAATAAATATCTATTTTACGGGGAGAAGGTTTTTATGCCATCCAATTTGTTGTAACCCACCACTAGATAGCGCTACTATACATCAATGTCAACCGGTCGCCTTGAAAATGGCTATACATAGGTATTCCAGCACTGTGAATATTTTCGCATTATCCAATTTCTTATAACTCACCTCTAATAAAATTCCATAATATTTTTCTCTAAGTTTCTGAGCAATATTATTGTTCTGTATGAGCGGTCTCACTAGAAATCAGAATCGGACATGACCTAGAAATATATGCGCCAAAAACCAGAAACTGACTATAGAAATCAGAATTTTTTCTGGATGAAGTTGTGACTATTATTAAACCTTACAAATGATTTCAAATAAAATTATTCTATGTAACAAATGTTGTAATGTATATGTTTGTGTTTGTGTATGAAGAAGTAATATGCCGAGTGTTGGAATAATGTATAGGCCAACTTGTAAAACTAAAGCACCATAAACGCGCCATGACCTAAAGCCAAGAAATATTTCTCGGAACGAAATACTTTACTACGTCTCATTGTGAACGCACAAACCATGCCGTTCCATCTTGAACTCACGCCAAGTGTGTAACGTCAAACAAATCGTTTATAGAATTAGAATGATGACGATGTGTTATATAAATAACATCAAGCAGGTAGAAAGTAAAGCACGAAGTCGTGCGAAAGGCAGCAATGACGAAACTATTGCAATATCATTTAGAGTGATTGATACGTTATACAAGAGATCGCATTTCACCTAGTTGTGCGTTTCAACTGAAGCGTAAACTTGTGTGAGCCTAGAAACAAATTATAAATTAAAATTTCGTTATATGTGAGAGTAAACAATTTAGACAAAATGTTTAGTTAAATAATTCAATTCAATAGTTAGTTTTGTGGAATAGATTTTATATTTCTTAGCACTGCATTTAGAAAGGCGCGGATTAGAATCTAAAGGAATACATGTACATCGCCTTTCGCACCAATAATAACATTAAAAAACTATTCCAACCCCAAAAAACAGTTAGAAGCCCAAACAAGTGTCTATAAACTAACGTGTGATAGCTGTGACAAGTTTTATATTGGACAAACGGGAAGACTGGCAAATTGGCAAGACCGTAGTCTTGGTGGAAGACAGCATCTGTTATATAAAACAATGGCTGCTTATCTGTAACTGAAAATTACTTTATTGAAATTTTATGACTAAATTTGGAATAAATTTTGAGTGGGAATGAGATGGTGGATCGATGGAATACACTGGGATTGACTACGAAAGTGTGTGGGGTTTAAGAATAGAGTTTGGATTTTCGGATACTTATGGTGGTTCGTAAACCAGACATAAGGGACGCTTTCTTCTGACCTGCGCAGGTGCAGGATCAGTGATGATCTGTTTGATGTGTGTGTGTTGAAACCCTTCGGCTCTGTGTTTGACTCTATGTGTTAATTTTAGGATGAAGTCCTCGAGTGTGGGGATTTTGTGCCCTTGAGAGATGGTGACGTTCGATACGTACCTTGGGGAGTTGGTGATCCAACGGAGAGTTTTGTTCTGGAAGGAATCCAACTTTTTCTTCCAAGAAACAGATAGTAAAGAGTACCAAGCTGGAGCTGCGTACGTAAGTACCGGTCTGATATATGTTTTGTACATGGACAATCTGATACGAAGTGGTAGGAGGCTCTTGGCGTGAATGGCTGGAAGGAATCTGCCACGGACGGATTTAGCCCTTGACAGAGTTTGCTTGGCGTGATGGGACAGGTTTAATTTAGCGTCAAGCGTGATTCCAAGGTATATGACTTTGCGGGTCCATGCTATGGGTGATTTATTTAGAGTTAATTGGACTTTAGGAAATCTACGTAGTGGATAAAATTGGATGGCTTGCGTTTTATCTGTGTTCACTGCAGTTCTCCACATCCTGAGCCACGGCTGTAGGGCATCCAACTGTTGTTGAATGACCGACGAGCCATATTCCAGGTTCAGAGTCCTGTAGTAGAACATAGCGTCATCAGCAAAGAGTGGCAGTGATACTTTGGGGATGACTGGAATATCGTTAGTGTACAGTAACGGACCAAGAACTGAGCCTTGGGGAACTCCTCCCTCGATGGGTCCAGAAGTAGAAAGTGTACCTTCGACAGCAACCTGGAACCATCTGCTGTCGAGGTATGAACTTATGAGATGTACATAGCATGGAGGAACTGGGCTGTGGGCTAGTTTGTAAAGCAGGCCTTCGTGCCATACTTTATCAAAAGCTTTTGATATGTCCAGGAACACTGCAATAGATTGATATTTGTTGTTGAAGCCATCGGAAAGGTCGTTGAGAACTTTTACAAGTTGGAGTGTTGCGGAATGTTCACTTCGAAAGCCAAATTACTCAGGACGAATGACGTATTTGAGATGATGGGTGAGCAGGGAGTAAACTAATCTCTCAAAGACTTTAGAAATTGTTGGAAGTAAAGAGATGGGCCTGAGATTTTCAGGAAAAAGAGCCGATTTTCCGGGTTTGGGAATCGTGATTATTTTGGCTCCTTTCCATGATGAAGGGAAGTGACCTGTTCGCATGATTCCATTGAAGATATTTGTCATGAGTGCTACCGTAGTAGATGGGATGTTGCGAAGCGCAGTGTTGCTCACGTTGTCTATGCCAGGTTCTTTACGTGTAGGGAATTTACTAATGAGACTGGCTACCTGGTCGCATTTGAAAGGGTCGGGGACAAGCAAGAAATTTTTCAAGAAAATTTTCCACATGTTCTATGTGGTCATCGTCATAGATGCGTGCATTAGGAGTGAATTGGTCTTGGAGTGAATCAGCGAATGTTTCAGCTCTGTCCGCGGGTGTTTAGACTACACCATTACGACCATGAAGAGGGTGATTGGGAGTTTTTGTTGCTAGGAGCTGGCGATTTAATTTCCATAGAGACCCGTTTTCTGGAGTTACTGTTGATAGGAATAGGTCCCATTCATCCTCAGTATGGGTGGCTAGTAGCGACTTTACTAGTTGGGTTTGGGCATTGAACAGCCTCTTGTCAGAGGGTGCTCGCGAAAACTGCCAATTTCGGCGAAGTATCCTTTTCTTGGCCAGCTCCCAGTTGTTGGGGAAGTGTAAGCACTGGAGTTTAGTGCTGCGGTTATGATGGTTTGGAGATGGGTCATCTGATTTTCGATGTCAGTTGGGGTGTTGATGTCTGCAGTGAGATTAGGGGTTTGCCTGAGAAGGCATTCGGTGTACTTCCTCCAGTTAACTCGTTTACCTTCCTTTTTAGGGGGTAGACGTTGATAGGGAGATGTGCCAACAGTTAAGATGATAGGATTATGATCAGAACTGATGTCGTCAATGCTTTCAAGGTTCGTTTTAAAGAACACCTGCCAGAAAAGACTGTTTCTGGTAACAAATCCAATTTAATCGCGTTACCTAATCGACGAAGACCATAGTTACTCGGACTTTGGTAGCAACTTAAAACCAATTAAGATTTGCGGTAAAGGCAAATTTATGAACGCCGTAGAAGCTATAGTATATCTTATTTTAAAGCTCATTAAATAGACGATTAACTTTGTGCAAATTTGAGTTCAATACGGTCTTCGATAACAAATTGAACTATATGATCAACTTTGAGGTTAGAATCGTTGAATTACATTCCTTTTGTGTTTAATTCATTCATGACAGCCTAAAAAAACATAGGCATACAAACTTTAAACACTAAATTCATATAGGCCTAGCCTACTAGTCACAAGCCAAATAGTTGACCTACATCCATTACTAGGCCAATGTATGTCAACACATCATAACCTAACCTATAGGACCAAATAAGCTGATATAGCCTAGCCTATTTTATATTAGGAATTTAAATATTCAAGAAACCTAGAAAAATCTAAAAATTTGACAATAGTAATCCGTTCATGTATTAAATTCATCAATAAATAAAAATAATATGTATAATTAGATCCTATGTAAACAATAAGAAACTGCTATGATAGGCCTAAGTAGGTAAAACATAATATGACTAAAAGGAAACCTTAAAAATTATAGTTAAATTTACACAGAAACAATCACTTCATAACACAACCAGACATCACATTTACTTATTTAATTAAACTTTATTATATTTAAAATGTTATTAGTAACATTCACTAGGTAGTAAAGTAATTCGAAATTCCGGCGCGAATTTACTATATACGATAATATGCCAATAGAATTGAGAATGCAAAAAAATAGCCTGAAGTTCTAACTTACAGTCTTTAGTCACAGTATGTTTACATGTATTCAACATTTAACAGTAAAATGTAAAACAAGGAGGTAGTTGTCTACAAAAAATCAGCCGAGGGTCGTATAGTAAATTGAAGCCTAAATTCCAAATAGAAATCTCTTCTACACAAAGGTAAACCAAACTCAGTTGACACTCGTAAAATCCAGACATTTTAATCTATTAGATCATTAGGCTAATCGATTGTCCAAACAGGTTATAACAGAAGAATCAGTTTAGACACAGTTTCAACTGAAACTCCACTATTTCGTTACTAAAGAAGCGAAGGAATAGTATATTTCATTACTAGTACCGAAAGTGGCACTTTCCGGTGCGCGCCCAAGTTTCTCGTACGAGGCGAAGCCGAGTACGGGAATAATTGGAGCAAGTGCCGGAAAATCACTTTCGGTACAAGTTATGAACGGTACTTTTCATCACGACGCAAAAATACACACAATGCTGAAGAAGAAACCTCAGTAAAATGCAAACTATTATATTTCTCAATTAACATTTTTTTATAATAACAAATTTACTATAATAAGCCTCATTTATACCTATTCCTGTTTTCGGTTTACATTGTTGAACAATAAGAACAGCTGATATAAATTGTAAGAATAAACGGCAAAGCGACGTCAGAGCGCGTAGCGGGCAAATGGAAAACTAATTGAGAGCAAGGGAAAACAAATTTAGAGCAAGGGAAAATCAGCTGATCGTTTTTCCCTTGCTCTAAATTAGAGCTGGGGAAACGATCGTTTTCGTTGCTACCAGCTGACATCGAAAGTAGCTACTTTCGGTACGGAGTGATGAAAAGTCTATTTTCCAAATTCTACTGCCCCGAAATTCATATTTTGGATGGTGCATGTCGTTTTATTGAATAATTTTCAAATTTAAGCATAAGATAAAGTTACATCATTTTAATAGTAGCATAAACATTTTGAAAAGAAAATTCTACTTTTATTCTCGTTTTAAGATGGAGGCCCTAAAAACTAAATTTTACAAAATATTGCCAATGATATTACTGTTAATATATTTGATATACAATAATTTCGGAGAACTGAAAACGCCTATATTCAAAAATTTCCAATGACCACAGTTTTGTATGGCACTTTTTGTGAAACAATTGAAGTACACAGAGAAAATAAATGTGTTCCATCAAAATTTTAAATATCGATTAAATATATTTGTGACAAATTTGTAAATGAATTCGAATACGTTATGAAATGTTTTTCTTTAAGTTAGTTTATGCTAGGTGTTTGTATAATATTTTAAAAAACATTACTGCCTAAATGTAAACACTATTCAATTTCACTTTGAATTGCCATTATTTTGTTAACAAATAAACTCATTGTAATAGTATCCAAGTCAAAATGCTTCCATTAGTGAAGTTTCGAC
The DNA here is from genome assembly GCA_018207615.1 of Philaenus spumarius. Lineage (NCBI taxonomy): Eukaryota > Metazoa > Arthropoda > Insecta > Hemiptera > Aphrophoridae > Philaenus > Philaenus spumarius. The sequence goes on from JAGFPH010000210.1 coordinate 852,852, forward strand.
AAATTTTTTTGCGAGGAATAGACACATTTATGCAAGACAGTCCACCTCGAGCGCTCTTTGCGATGAACTGGCCAAGTTGAAAGTTGTATTCACGAACAAGTACTATCCAGTCTTGCTATCGGTCAGCAGAGGCGAGCGATTTGTATGGCTATCTATTCAAGATAATGCTACAGTATTGTAAAAAAGAATTGGCCAACAAAATTCAACAAATGCAATAATTATGTTCATTCTAGAGAGTACTTAAATAATAAATTTATATAAATAAGGAAACTGTGACTTATTTTATTTACACCGAACCTACCAAAAAATAACTGAAATCCTCCCAAAATCAGATTTTCAACAAAAGCAAAAGACAACGCGTCAAGCTATGATTATTTTTTATTTAAAACAAAAAGAATTGAAATAAACAAATTAGTAAAGCTATGTTTTAAGATGTAAAAGATTTGATTAAATATTGGCACAAAAAAGAAGAGGAAAGGAATTGAAATGTCAAAGATATTGTTCGGAAATGATTCTTCTGTAAGATAAATATAACTAGATCACCTATAGAGCTTAAGAGTGAAGATGGATAAAGACAGAGAGTATTTGCTTGAGAGGGCAAATACTGCATTTCTCGACGAGGCTAGTCAATAAAAGTACCGCCAACATAAAGGACGACGCCTGCGAACTTCTCGGTTACTCTCTGTTTGAAGTTATTGTTTGTTAATGATGGATGTTGAATTTTATCATAATTACTTGTTCGGACATTTGCCATCATTTGTGTGTTAAATAATCAAACACGACGTTTCGGGAATACAAATCAATTCCCGTTCTCAAGTGACTAAAACTAACGGTACATAAAAACTAGGCAACTAGGCCTATGTAAGGGTAAACAAAGTAAAACTACAAATTATTACTAACCTTAATTATCTACATGATGGATCTCAGAGCTAAGACTGAGAAGTCGAACACACCAAACACATACACAACACAATTCATACACTAAGCACACGCAATTGATGGCAAGGGCAAATGTCCGAACAAGTAATTATGATAAAATTCTCGGTTACGATTGAGAAAGAAATCGTTTAATGTAGCCCTACTCTAGGTAGAACGTTTGACTTGTATAAACAGTAATCTTTTACTCTTAAACACAAAATCAAAAAATCTGCATTGTATTGGCAAAGTATTGTACTCTTATAATGCAATACGTACGGTAAGTAAATCTGGATAAACACTTTCAGATTTCAAAACTATACCTTAATTAAATCTACGATATTTTATCCTTCACAGCAATGGGTTTTCACTTTTAGTAAATGTCTCTGCCTTCGATACATATTAAATACTGTACTATTATATACCCCTGCTCGCATAGTTCGCTAACCCCCTTCATGCACACATACATTACTTCTTTTTACATAAATACGAATCTTTTTTAAACATAAACTCAAATCTAAAATGGCAGATAATATTAAATGTCTAAATACAAGTATTAAGTGTGTGCTACATCAGGATTCAGGAGTTATGATGGAGGTTAAAAAGAAGCAGTATTATTTATGCGTATGCCTACTCCTAAACAAAAACCTAACTTATAAATTACTAGGGGAAACCCCTGCGTGCTCCGCACGCCAACCCCGTTTAAACTTTCTATACTCATAATCATGTTACGTTTTCTTTATAATAAAGGTGTAGGATTAATAATAACCCCAAAGCTAAGATGGTCAATAATGTTACATTTTCAAATCAAATTACTTTGTACATTTTATAACAGCAGTTATAATAAAAATTAAAAGAACCAGCAATTCTCAGGTCTACACTTTAATAAAAACCTAACCTAGAAATTATTGCATCAAAGTTTGAAATCAGCTTTTAATGGAAATCAGCTGTTTTATCTGATATTTTATTCAATTGGTTGCTATGGTAGTGAATGTAAATACCTTCAATAAATATGACTGTTTATCAATGTAAGCCTAACCTAAGATTTTTTCAGACTAAATTTACAAATACAGTGTATTGAAATGAAAAATGTGTTTATCAAAATGAATTATAGCCTATGTTATTCTGGGATAGTGTAGCTTTTTATTAGTAAAACTATTTTTTCAATCGGTTCAGTAGTTCCAGAGATTACCCCCTACATACATACAAACAAACAAAAAAACAAACTTTACCTCTTTATAATATTTGTATAGATTTCAAAGTAGGAGCTATAAACTGAGCTATGTATAGAAAGTCCTTCAAGGAAGATTAGAAGTTTTAGATTTAAACAGCTGATGATTGCAAAACACTGAATATCTACAATCAGCTGAGCTACGCACTTTTGACAGACAAATATTTTAATCCATTGAACAATATTTTATAAAACTATTTATGGACATATATTTTTAGCGAATTTCCATAGGAAAGTTGAGCCATTGCAGTGACCCTTATGGTGCAACTTTGACGAGGGTAATTTGACAGCCAGAGGCTTGGCGGAGCGAGGGCTAGCTGGCTAGGGATCAGTGACCTGTTCTACTGTGCGGTGGGTGTGGGGGTGGAAAGGTTTTAATTATCGCTTATGTATTCCGATAACAGTATGATTATAATATTTATATAATTATAATATTTCGTCGTATTATCACTTTATATAATTAGAATAAAAAAAAAAACTAGAGGACTTACCTAAACTGTTTAGTCACAGTATTTTGCCGATAACAGTATGATTATAATATTTGTATAATTATAATATTTCGTCGTATTATCACTTTATATAATTATAATTAAAAAAAAACCTAACCTAACCTAACCTAACCTAACCTAAAACTCTTCTATAGACATTAGTTTAGAGTCGTACTCTATGCATTTAATCTTACCCCTCCCTTGAATCACTTCCGCTCTGGGGAGTCGACTGGCCCTCGGCCCTACCTGGCTGTTTTGACAGTTTATGACCCCCACGGCAAAAGATCGGCTGGCCCTCGCTCCGTTTTCCGAAATTAACACCGATCATGGTCTTCAGAACATGTTTTGGGTTTTGATTGCCATTAAAATGTATAAATATGTATATAAAATTTATACATGTGTTCGCACTCTGACGGCCACAATTTTAGTCCGATTTGGTTCAAATTTGGTACAGACGTTGGATGTCTAAGTCGCTCGGGTGAAAAAATCCAACAACCGGAAGCACGTTGTTCACATGAAGTAATTATTTTTTTCGATTTTTCGTACTAGAATGAATCTTTTATAGATTTTATAAAAACAAATAAATGTAGGATATTATTCTGCACATTTTGTTTTTACACGAACTTGGTTTCCCTAAAATCGATCAAAACGTAAAACACTATAAAAGTACCCGGTTGAAATCCACTTGGCCGATGTGATCGGCCGAGTTTGTACGCTGCGAGCGAAGCGAAACAGTCCATAACCCGAGGCTGCAAGGTCTAATTTTTTCTCTGCGAGTGTAAGGAAGGAGCACGTGAGTCGAAACTGGAGACTTAGGTCAAACAAATCGTACTAATACATTTCGAACACAGAGCCAGCTATTCAGCGCATTCGTG
>JAGFPH010000211.1:0-21700 GCA_018207615.1 Philaenus spumarius
TCTCGCAACTGGGGCACTTTTTGACCGATTTACATATATTTTTTAAATGTGCTGTGAAACAGTCTCTGTTCATAAACTTTCTGTTACAATCTCCGCAATAGATCCCATCGTTTTCCAACAAACACGGCGGGGAACGTTTGCAAGAGTAACAGGTGGAGGAACATCTGTGCTTGTAACGATGATCGAAAGGAATGTGACACGCTTCACAGTAAAATTTGCAAGCAAAAGCGGCGGTCAAACTAGTAATTACGTTGAAATGACCTTTGTGAAAAATTAAATTTAGTCTGTAGCGAGGATTTTGCACCTCGCCTTCGAAATAAATATCACGGCCTTTATTCCCGTAACTGTACACCGTAATTTTGTGTAGAGGTAAATGATTTTGAAACTGATGCAACTCTCGTACCCCTGCACCTTCGTCTGTGAATTGAACTCTTGCATCGAGCATAAGTTGTCGGGCTCTAAGAGTCTGTCTGTTACATCTATTCTTTCGTATAGCCGCATAGTCCTTGTCTTTTTCCGCATGAGCTATAGCAACTACGAGTGAGCACGGTAAACACAAAGAGTCTGTATTTTTTATTACTACAATACCTCTTCTCGCACTACATTCTTCATCGAAATTATTATACAATCCGGGTCTAACTGCACCCCCTCGACCCATCGGTACTTTTACTTTTGTACATTCTACTTTAAATGTATCGCAAGAAGTACAAGCCGCAGAGTTACTCTGTATAATACCCCCGAAAATGTTCCACAGGATATCTGCAGACACTTCTGAAGCCCGTCTGAATGCTAAAAATCCCGGTTCCTTATTTTTAAAATTGAGGCTCCGCAAAGTAAACCCTAAATAGTCTTCGTCAGTCGTATCCTTTGTCATAATCTCTACAAGTTCGTTCAAACCCTGTCTAATCCAATGCATTTCTTCAACACCTTCGGGTGGTGAATTAAATTTGAAAACAACTTTGGTACCGTAGAGTCGGAACTTTACAACATAAGTTTCCAAACTAGATAAAATGTAAGCGGCTGACATTTTACTAACTATATCTATTACAAGAAAGAGAGAACAAATATAGATTAAAGAGAGATATGTTACCTCGTGTGCAGTACTGCGCAGAATGAATAACGTTTTTAACAATTAAGACACTACATAGTAAAACGAGCGCAAGTCAAGGCCGATGCAGGGAACGCAAGTCAAATATGTTGAAAGAGACAGACACTTCTAACCGGTTGTTCTACGCGACTTTCGCAAAAGTTGTAAGAGGGTCTTTGCCAGCGAAGTTGAATCACTGTCAGGCAGTATTGAACGTTTAAACTAGACTCGCTTATTGCATGGAATTTACATGCATATGAATAGGGATTGCAATCACATTGTGAGCGAATGTTTCGCACTCGGCTGCGTCGGAGTCCGTTTTCCAGTGCGGCACGTAACCTCGACATTAGTATAAAAGCAGGATACATCTACCTTTCATTATCAGTCGTTTATTATCGGTTGTCAGTGTGTTTCAGTGTTAATTTTCTTAGTGAGTATGGCTGCTGCTACTAATACTATTGATTTTTTTAATACGATCGAGCCGAAAAATTTAGATTTTTTTCAATTACAAAAACTAAAAATTGGAAAAGCGTATTTAATTACAGACGCCGTACGTATGGGGACCAAGCATGGTCAAAGCATTCTATTAGATCTAGATCAGGACGAAAATTTGAAAAAAGTATTTTTACCGCAGCGGTAAGAGATTTTGACAGATTCTCAAGTATTAGAATTAATACATAAAAAATTAATTGTCACCGAGCATGTAGGGAAAACCGTTAAACTGGAACTACAGCCGTAAATCCGGTTATCGAGGAGAACCGTATATGTTTATTCTTATATATATATATTTTATTACAATTCAAGTAAGTATAATTTTTCAGTAAACGCTATGAATGTATCTCATTCACCAAAAACATTGTTAGACCTATGTGCTATATCAGTATGTGAACAACTGTTAATGGCTGATATTAATATAGATGATCTTCAATTACCTGTGTCTATTAAAAAACATTTAAGAAGAAATTTTAGAAACTATTCAGCAAAAGTGAGTTGCAATACTGTAGGATTTGATTATGATTGTATTGATTTTGAACATCTATTTTTCATTATCAGTTGTTTAGTTTCGGTACTGGTTTTAGTGTCAATAATCTTTTTTCAGTGTACGTTATGAATTCAGAAACATTATTTGAGCTATGTGCTCGATCAGTATGTGAACAAGTACTAATTACTAATAGTAATATAGAAGAACTTCATTTACCTGTTTCTATTCAAAAACATTTGAAAGCAAATTTTAAAAACTATTTGATGAAAGTGAAGTGTAATACTGAAGGATTTGATTATTTAAATATTGATTTTGAAAACATTACTTATTCAGATTTTTTTATGCTAATGAATCACCCGTTTGAAGTGCCTGCATTCGCATATGAGTACAACGATGTATTTACTCGACGCTTAACTTACAATGGTGTTGATTTGTGTAGGTACTGTTTTAGCTTATTTGTTGTGAATGATTCTGATTTCGATAGAAATAAACTAGAAATATCTACTCGTAGGGAAGTTGTAGATGGTGACATGTTACTATACACTATTTGGGATCCCGATTATTGGTGCGGTAAATGTGTAGTATCCCCTTTATTTTCAATACAGGAATTTGCCGAGTTCTTACGCTATCGTCCAACAGACACAATTACTAATTTTATTGGAAATAGTTACGATTTCTATTGTGATCGTGACTTGTGTATAAATTATTTAAAGACAAAAATTAGACAATAATTTTATTCTATCTCTCCAAATTACAGTAAAAAATGAGTAACGATTCTGAGACACCGGACTTTGAACAAAACGCACAAGATATTTCCCTTGTGGAATTCCCTCTATCCAGGCCTTCTTCAGCCGTATCTCCTTCTACGTCTTCTTCATCTGTTGAGACCTTTGCGAATCAAAACCTTCCTTCAGCATCACCTTCTACACCTTTTGAGACCGCTGCGAATCAAAACCTTCCTTCAGCATCACCTTCTTCACCTTTTGAGACCGTTGCGAATCAAAACCTTCCTTCAGCATCACGTTCTTCATGTGTTGAGACCACTGAGAGTTCTTCATGCGCATCTAGATCCGCTCAAAACGAATATATGTGTCGATTGATGCATTACCTACAGTGCTACGGACATGCAAACTATGTAAGCATCTAAAACATTTTTTCTCTACCTTAAAGTTTAATTTATAATATTAGTAACAACCGTATTTACTTTTTTCAGCTCAGAAATGATTATTCACCTCTGACTCATCACCGTGGTAACGCTCAACCTTGTCAACATATTCATGGGATGCCGAATATTAGTAACAACCGTATTTACTTTTTTCAGCTCAGAAATGATTATTCACCTCTGGCTCATCACCGTGGTAACGCTCAACCTTGTCAACATATTCATGGGATGCCGAACCGAGCTACAACGCTAGAGGTTTTGGAAAATGCATCGGCCTCTCTCAGCACGATTGTACAAGATTTAAAGGTAGCAGCGTCGTTTTCATACTACGAAACATGTGGCACGTTTGCGCTCCATGTTTTTAGAATGATGAGACAAGATTTGATAGACCTGACGGAAGACGGTATCTTCTGCTTACAACTATATGGCCGTCCGCCTTCCACCACCACCGGTGTAAGTATTTTCTTAATAAATACTATTTTTGTTGTTTAAGAGTATTCAAATACTAATGTTGTGTGTTTTTTTTACAGCAACCAGAGTTGAATAATCCTCAACAGACACAGAGACCTTGCACTGTCTGCTTGATTAACGCAGTGAATATGGCTTTACTTCGCTGTGGACACGTGTTCTGCACGCAATGCGTTATCCAATTTAACAACAGATGCCCAATATGTAGAAGATGGATAGTGGACTACATCAGATTATATTTTTAAAACATATATTTCAATTGTAATAAAATATAAGAATAAACATATATATATTTGAATTGTAATAAAATATAAGAATAAACATATATATCTTAACAGTTTTTTATTTTAATACCCTGATTAAGACAAACTATCAAATATATAGGATATCATAGTCCAGATGGTACAACGACTATTATGGCTTTGTGTTCTGTTGTTATTTTTTCAATTATAGTAAGTAAAACGACTATAAATACATAGTCAGAACACTACGAACATTCATTACGCATACAGAGCCCAAAGAATAAACAATGGAATCTATCAAACCTAAAGTAATTCGTTATTGCTGCGATCTCAAATGTTTTGTTTTGCCAAGAACTGCTGTCGACGGTATTGCGTGTAGAGTGTGTAATTATTTTAGCACTTGTCATTGCAAATGTAAGACCTCACAAAAACTATTCTGGAAAATCACGTTATACAGAACTCATTTCGAAGGATATACCTGCTGCGAAGACATATGCCATCGGTTTACCAAGGCTCAATTGTTTAATTGTCCGAAATGTTCACCTTGTTATTGTTCTACAAATAAACTGTGTACTTGTGTGTTGGAAAAATGTAAAAATAGAAACTCGTGGTCAGAGAAAACCAAATGGTAAAGTGTAAAAGATTTGTATTTTCTGTTTGAATAAATAGAATGTGTTGAAACAAAAGACGTGATTGTTGATTATAATACTCTACCTAAGCTAACCATCCAAATTATTACTTTATACCAAACATTTTTAAATCGTATAACTATATTTTTCCTGAGTATGAGATATCTGCGACTTTCAACATATTTGACTTGCGTTCCCTGCATAGTTCAGATGGCCAGTGTACATAGTCCAGATGGTGCAACGTGCATTACATCATCTTGGTAGGTTGCCATGTTGCATTCCGTTTCCTGTTAGACGGCTATATAAAGCAAGCGCGATTTCTACTCCGCAGTTCAGACTCGTCCTTCTCTCTGCAACTTTACGCTATGGATATAATCGAGGACTTTGTTGGAGACGAGCTGCCTCGTCTATTTGCCGTAAGTAGATTTTAAGATTTTTACTAGTATATAGAAATCAGTGCGTGTGTATGGTTTTATCGAAAAAATTTCTTCTTAAAGGAACTCAAATACGGAGTCGATGAGGAGGAGGAGGTGGACTCCGACAACCTCTTCTATTATGATTATTCCTCGGGGGAGGACGAAGATGATGAAGTCTTGGAATGGGTACTCCAAGAGTACATGGAGAGAAGAGGAATTTTTGATTTTTAAAATGTATTAAAATTTTGTTTTTTAAATGAATTGTTTTTATTTTGACTAAATCCTATAAATAATTTGAGGTCAAAGTTAGGTGGGAATACATTTACTGTGAAACACAGACAGTGTAGAGTTATGACAAATTAAGTGTATAAGTTAATTATTCGAGGGCAATGTAGAGTTATGACAAATTAAGTGTATAAATTAATTATTCGAGATATCGCATTCTGGTATAAGTTTTTCGTTGTATTTTTGACATCTATCACTAGGTTAAGAGAGAATAATTTAATTTAATTTAATTTAGAAAATAAAAAAATAAAGATGGCGGAAACAAAATGACGGAGAAAAGATGTCGGAAACAAAATGGCGGAAAAAGATGGCGGGCGGAAACAGTGGCCGGCGTCGGCGCCTCAAGGTCACCCTCAACGCCCATGTTACTCTCCTCAAGGTCAACACCTCACAAACGTTAACTATCCTCAAGGTCAACATCTCACACACGTTACACTGCTCAAAGGTCAAGGTCAAGGTCAAGGTTGGTCTCAATCCGGGCCGACTCTACTAATATACAATACTTACTAAAAACATCGTTATCAGATACCATTAGTTTGACAAAGCCAATGTTTATCTTATATCGTGTATGATTATTAAGTTTCATAGATTTTTGTTAGTGCATAATGAAGTTTAGAGGGCTACATTCTATAACCAAGAGCTTATGTTTTTAGAAACAAATGAAGTAAATTGAACTAAATCCGTTACCAGGATGTAGATTAATCTAATGTAACTTCTTCTATCGAAATAAATGTGTACTATTTCAACCATATTAAGGTAAAATATAAATAAAGTGGTAGATATTATACCCACTTCCGATATAAAAAATACAATGGCTCGATTGCATTTTAGTGTTTCGTAAAGGGAAGTCGTAAAACATAGGCTAACATAGTACCTTCTAGCTTTTCCAGATGTTTATCGCAGTAAATTTTCTTCGGAATGGATCAAATCAAATCAAAATATCGTTTATTTCAATTTGACATACCTTACAATATGTTTGAACAGAGCCAACCAAACTACAACTAACATAATACTGCTCTATGAAATTAGGTTAAACTATAAGGCGACCATTTTCTGCATACTTATGCACTTAGTAATTGGCTTTACCGAAAAATAACGAATTTGACAATATTAATTTTATTATTTAATTTTGTTATCTGCATAGAGCTACAATGAACTCATGAATAAAAGTATCTCAATTAAATTGGGCATTATTATAAAGCACCTTAACCAAGACATATTTCAATAATAAAAATTAAACAAAATACTTATGTTAGATACATAAGTATATTTGAATCAAAAACTGAAGCAAGAATATAAGAACAACAATAGCGGAACTATACGAAAAAATATAAAGCGGAAATATAAGAAAAGACTATAGCAGCTAAAAGCTATAAACGCTTTAGCTTTATTTTAAGTTAAAAAACTATCGCTTTAGTTTTTCGTTTTTGCTAACCTTTGTTATAACTCATGCACGAAGAATTTTAATTTATTTTATGTTTATCTATCACTTGAGGTCATAAACCGGTCGGTTTATGTTAACCCTTTACAAATATTCATCTTTGTGAAAGGATTAATTGTATTTTATGGGACTATTAATATTGGAACTATATTATTTTGTACTTCGCTTATTATATATTGTTGTGAGTCTCGGCTGAGAACGGTTAAGTGCTACAACCCTTCCCAGTGGACATTTGACGCAGTAAGTGCTATATGCAATTATTCTATAACTTATAACGTATTTGTTATCTGCTTTCTCATTAAAGCAGTGGTTCCTTGAGCGTAAATAATAAACTTATTCTATTATTACTTTATCAAACAATTTAACAAACTATACGAAAAACTGTAGAGGATCTATACGAATAAACTGTAGCGAAACTATACGGAAATTTTGAGCGGAAATATATGAAAAATATAGTATAACTATACGATATATGAAAAATATAGTAGAACTATACGAAAACTGTGTCAGAACTATACGGCAAAACTGTAACGGAACTAATCGAAAAAACTATCGGAACTATACGGTATAACTGTAGTGGAACTGTACGACAAAACTGTAGAAAAACTATAAAACGTAACTTTACGAAACAAAAATTACAACGGAACGATATGACAAAACTGTAGCGGATGTATAATAAACTGTAGCGAAACTAAACGGAAAACTTGAGCGGAAGTATATGAAAAATATAGTCGAACTATACGAAATACTATAGCGGATCTATAAAAACTACTTCGGAACTGTACGATAAAACTGTAGAGAAACTATACGAAAACTTTAGCGGAGCTATACGGCAAATCTATTGTGGAACTAAACTAAACGAAAAGCTCTATAGGAACTATACGGTATAACTGTAGCAGAACTGTACGACAAAACTGTAGTGAAACTAAACGGAAAACTCCAGCGGAATTATGCGAAAACCATATAGGAACTAAACGACATAAATGTAGCGGAATTATACAAGAACTAAATTGAACTATACGACAATAGTGGAACTAAACTAAAACTATACCGAAACTATACGAAAAACTATAAAATATAACTTTACGACAAAACTGCAGCTGATCTATTATACAAAAACTGTAGTGAAAATGTACGAAAACTATAGTGGAACTACACAAAAACTATATCGGAACTACACGAAAAAAACTGTAGCGAAACTATAAGAAAAACTATAGCGGAACTATACAATAACTATATCGGAACTGCACTACAAAACTGTAGCGAAACTATACGAAAAATAATCGGAACTACACGATTCGACCAAACTGTAGTGAAACCATAAGAAAAACTAAATAGGAACTATACAATAAGTATATCGAAACTATACGACAAAACTATTGTGTAACTAAACGAAAAACTCTATCGGAACTATGCGGTACAACTGTAGCGAAACTGTACGAAAACATCAAGCGGAACTATACTAACATTTATAATTGAACTACACGACAAAACTGTAGCGAAACTTTGCGAAAAACTCTATCGGAACTTTACGGGAAAAAACTGTAGTGGTACTATACGAAACAATATAGCAAAACTATATGAAAAACTATAGCGGAACTGAATGACAAAATTATAGCGGAACTATACGAAAACCAAAGCCGAATTGTACAAAAACTGTAGCAAAACTATTTGGAAAAACTATTGCGGAACTATAAGGAAAAAACTACAGTGGAACCTTACGAAAAAATGTAGCGTTAATATACAAAAATTATTGCGGGAATTTACGAAAACTATTATTTATTTACAAATTTATTTTTTAATTTGACAATATCACATTCTTGCCACAGTTATACACTTTGATAATGATATAATAGAAATATTATTTTTATAATCACTTTTAATTTAAAAAGAACTTAATAGTCTACAAATTTTAGATTAAATTAGTACTTTCTCTTTTTAATTTCTCACTACACTAACTGATACACTATAAAATCGATGAATCGATGTTGAGATTTTTGTGGAAATATACGTTTTGGGACCCTTGAGTCCAAACAAGTGGATTTTAGAAAATAACTGTATGAATGTCTGTATGTATACAAAGCTAGAGAGAAAACTATTCGATCAATTTCGAACAAATTTGCACTAAACATGTCAATTAGGTCAATATTTTTGAAAAAAACTCCAAAAAATCAGTTATTATTTATTTATAAAAAACCTGCTCTATCAATTTTGATAAAATTTGGCTTATTTATAACACTTAATGACCCTACCATATGCAGAAAACCGTATCTTTCTAAAAATTCTTGTTTAGCTAATAATAATAACCGATTTTTGGAAGTTTTTGGCCAAAAAGGAGATTGTTTTTCAAAGTTTTTCAAAACCTTTTTCGTTCATCTATACAGGCCTAATTGACATGTTTGGTGCAAATTTGTTCGAAATTGATCGAAGAGTTTCACTAATAATAATATTTATTAGTTACTCTTCTACTGTAATACAATTAGGAAGTCGCAGAAAGTATGTGCCAGTTTCTAGTACCGTTTATTAACAAAGTTTACTTATAATAACAGTTCAAGTAGGCCTACACGCACTTTAAATTTACCCAAGTTAGTTATAAGCTTAACAAATTGAGCCGCGTGTGGGATATGATTTGATTATAGGTGTTGGACATGCCGACCAACGCCCACCACTCAATAACCATAATACTTACCATAATGAATTTATGTCTTAACGTGGTGATGGTATTAATCCATAATTAATTAATCCAATCTTTTTACAGAAGGTTGGTGTCATCTTAAGTTACCAAGGACCGATATTGTATTCTCATAAATGCATTCTTAATAATTAAAACAAAGTTAGAATACAATTTTACAAAATTCTAAAATTATTTGTGCTGTTTTAGAAAAATATTTTTTATGTTTGAAACCCCACTTTTATAGTTCCGAACAATTGAAACTTACTCTCATTATCTCAACTTGATTAAAAATTTTTATATTTTATTTTATCCATATTATAGGTTACATATATTTCAAAAAGCGTAATAGCTATTAAAACGTAAATCACAGTAAATAAACAAACAAAAATAATAAATAAAATATCATAAATCAACAATGTTCCGACAACAAAGCAAAGCTAAGTTAAATCATATCAACATGGTACACATTTTGAATTTTAAAGTGGCCCAAAAACATATTTAAACAACTACCTAAATAAGCAGATATTTTCGGTTTTAAGTTTTCTGATACTATACGGTAAACATAGATCGATTTGGACTAATCTTACTATGCGTTATGGGTCAGGAAAGATTTTTAATTGCGTGCAATGATAAGGCTCAATATTTTAATATTCCTTTCTTTCGTTTATTCATATCTGTCAACGAAGCTTGCTAGTTATGTTATAACAATAGAGCTATAATTATTAAAAACAAAAGCCTCTTGTTTCAAAGTTAAAGATCTGAAATTGGACACAGGTGGTTTAAAAAACAAATTAGGTAAAAGGGAAGACGTTTCAATCCAATGTGATTAATGTGGTGACACTAACCTAATACAACTTTCAGTCATTTATTCTCAAACTTTCCTTGAACCTCTCAACAAGCTTAAGCTTAAAACATGCATTGTTTAAACAAATTTGCACATACTTATTATGACATTTTTGAGGTTTTGAGGTTGTTGAATCCGAATTTGATGTCAAATATTCAAAATAGCTGATCCAATATGAGCGCGACGTTTAGAAAAAATAAAAAAAAAAAGTAGGCCCTAATACAAAATTATAAATGACAGAAATTTTACTAGAATATAGCCTATTTGAAACTAATTGAAATGATTAAATAACAATAATTTTGATTAAAAAATTAAAAATGGCTGATCCAATAAGGCAGACTTGTTATAAAAATATTATTGTAAAGAAGCTTAAGAAAAGGGAAATTTAAATAAAATGATTATAAATTATTAGAATGTAATTGAGATGAAAAAAAAAATGTAAACCAAAAATTTAAAATATACAATGACTCATACCCTCTCCTCGTCTCTCAGAAAATTATCCGTTTTACTTTCTCACTATACTATAGTACTGTATAGAGAAAGTATAGTGATCGCAAAAAATTCGATGTTGAGATTTTTCAGGAAATATCCGTTTTGGGACTTCCTGAGTCCAAAAAAGTGGTTCTTACAAAATTCCTGTCTGTATGTATACAAAGCTAGAGAGAAAACTATTCGATTGATTTCAACCAAATTTGCACCAGACATGTCCAGTACGCCTGTATATTTGTACGAAAAACGGTTTTGAAAATTTTTGAAAAACAACCCCCTTATTGGCAAAAAAACCTCCAAAAAATCAGTTATTATTTTTTTGTAAATAAACGGCTCTAACGATTTTGATAAAATTTGGCTTATTTGTAGCCCTTAATGTACCCTACCATATGCAAAAAACAGCATCTTTCGAAAAATTCTAGTTTAGCTAATAATAATAATAATAACTGATTTTGGTGGGTTTTTTGGCCATAAAGGGGGTTGTTTTTCAAAAATGTTCAAAACCTTTTTTCGTGCATCTATACAGCCCTAATTAACGTGTTTGGTGCAAATTTGTTCGAAATCGATGGAATAGTTTTCTCTCTAGATAATAATAATAATATTTATTAGTTAATCTCCTACTTTAAATCACCTCTCCTACCCCACCTACAATTATGAAGTCACTGTGAATCTGTTTAATAATTTAAATATGTTTGTGAGAAAGTATGTGCCAGTTCCTAGTACCGTTTATTTTAAAGTAATCTAACATTTAAAACATTAGAAATATTTTTTTTCCAAGAAAGCTCTTTACTTAAAATTGGGAAAATAATCGTACCTTTACATTAAAATTAGGCCAATGGTTGTTAATTTAGTGTGAAATGATCCTTAACTAATTAAAATGAAGACTAAAAACATTTAAATATATTCACATTCCCTTGATAAATTATGCAGTTTTAATACAAAATTTAACTTATCAAACTTCAATAAATTTATAAAAGTACACACTGAGACGGATTAAGCAATAGGCCTATCCGCTCAATGAAATATTTTTTTCTTTTTATTGTAAAATCTACTAAGTCCTTCAGACACAATTATACAGAACAAGTTAGGCTAACTTTTCATGTTCAAAATGGATTGAAACTCAGCAGCTAAATGAAACCAGCTGGCTAGAGAACAATGGAAAAATTATTTTAATAAAAAAGTTGTTTTTAAAGTATTAAAGTATGTAAAATAATCATAGCAATAAAAAAGTCTAATGACAATTTGGAACTAAATAAATGAATAAAAAGTTATTATTAAAATAAAAAAGAGGAAAAAAGTTAAAAGTCAGAGTTTTGAAAAAATTTAAAATCTTTATAAGGGTAATGAGAGACCATTGGAATAAAAGACAAATTACCAAAAAAGTTTTTGTTAAAATGAAATGGTTAATATAAAAATAATTAAATAAAAAGTAATTAAAAAAGGAAAATTAAATTAAAGTAGTTTAAAGTACAGTTTGAGTAAAAAGTAATAAGTTAATTAAAGTAAATAAAGATTTTAACAAAATTAGTCATGTTTAAATAATATCAAAGAAAAAAGTTAAAGGTTATTAACGGTTTTATGTAAAAAAGTAAAATGCCTATTTTCACCTATAAGTAAAGGGTTAGTAGAAAAAAGTTAAGATAAAAAAATAGAGATAATAATTAGTATAAAATGTCAAAGATAGAAAAAAGGATTAATTTAAGGTAAAATGGGGGTTAACATAATTAGACAAAAAGGGATGGTACAAAAAGGACAATAACTCAACCAATAAGTAACCAATTCAAAAACGGCAAAAGACTAGTTTAGTGGAAAGACTTAAACAATAAAGTATGACCATAAAAAATATAAAAAACTTTATAATTTGGAAAAAGCGATCGCGAAAAAGGTGTGAAACGGGAACGCGACGTCGTACAACTACAAATCGAGTTTGTGCGTAGCCAGTAAACCAAGCTGAACAAAATGACACCATCCAGAACCCAATCCGACCACGGGAAGCCGAGTTACAGGAATTTGGGAATAAATGGTCACAAAACTCGCAAACCAAAAGAAACAGGCAGAAGTTGATAATTTTTCGTGAAGAGAATTGTCGGCCGGCCAAAGGTAAAGACACGCCCATTCTACAGCCTAGCCAATATAATTGCCAATGTACCAAATCAATTAATTTTAAAAACAGTAACAAAAATAGAACTTTTATATATATTCGGGTAGAGAAAACAACCAGGATTATGAGAAAAATAAGGAAAAAATTCTACATTAATTACAGCCCGAGCGCCACACCAAAAACAAAAGGGAAATTGAATAGAAATGTTGGTAGGCTAGTATAGGCTTTTGCAGGAGCTTACCGTAAAACGCGGTTCACTTCGGCAGTCTTCATAGAAACTCCGGGAAAGTCTCTACGCTTCTCGTTAGATCAAAGTATCAAGGCAGAGTATAATAAATGCAAAGATTTTAATACTTCGTAAATCTAAATATTGAGTAAAGTATAAAACAGAAAAACAATTAATCTAGTTTATAGCGTAGTAAAATAGACGCTATATTTCGTCGAAAATACGATCGCCGAGAACTTCAAGGGAAGATCCAGGGTAACAGCGGCGAGGTCTGTTATCACGTGGTATCCGAACTCACAGGAGGAATCCAGACGAATTCACGGGAAGGTGACATCGTGGGACAAGATCCAGGACTTCCAGAACAGGGTTCCAGACCGGGACTTCTAGAACATCGCACCAATCCCGGACTCAGGATCTCCAATAAGGAATACGCCGTATTCGAAATAAGGTAGTGTCGGAGACATCTTTAAAATTTTTCATATTTTACAGCATTGACGAGTAGGGCTTCACTTTAAAATTTTTAATATCTCAGTTTTGGGGAGTAAAGTTATAAAAAATAAATTTAAATATATTTTATCTATCTTTCACACAAAAGAGGTTACTTTTTATTGATTTTGAAGTTAAATTTTATATCAATAATTTCACAAAAACTAGCTAAGAAATTTTTTAGTATTTTAAGGATAAAGTATCCGATTTTAAGTTCTGTAGATAGTATAAGTTAAGAAAAAGTAAAGTTTATGTTTTATTTTCCAAAAAATAAAAAAATAAAAAAAAAATAATATATTACAAGTATTCCTTAGCAAAATCAAATTAAGGGTTTTATCTGAAGGCAAGAAACTAAAGGTAAACATCCTTGCAAAGACGAGCTACCCTCTTGACTTGACTGGTAGAGCTAGCCGGGACCCAAAAAGGAATTATCACTAAAGGTAATCAATTTAATTAATTTAAAACGCTAATTAGTTAAATTGTAAAAGGTGAGCCGCGGAGGGTGGTAGATCGTTGCAACACTCACAAAATATAACAAATAGTAATAAATATCTGAATAATAAACAGGGGAACAATCAAAGTTTAATGTCACAATAACTCTCGGCACTGTTTCGACAAGCATAACGAACGTAACTGTGGGATATCTATGGCCGTAAATGCTACGCTTGTTTTTATAAACTCTTTCACACGTGGCAGTTACACGGACACCTACATTTACATTCAAACAGTTCAGAGTCTCTTATACTTTAGCTTTTGGAGCAACAGGCAGATGTTTGCTCACTTCTAGAAACACACTCACCATAAGACCACGCAGACGTTCTGCGTCCTCCTCTTGTCTATGAGCCCTATTATACAGAGCCACTGCAGTCCACACCTGTGGCGCATGCAAGCCACAGCAGTGGCCCGGCCTAGCGACTGCCGTGGCCGACTGCTGATATATTCAGAAACTCTTCAACAATTATTAGAGGCATGTTTTACCATTTATTTGCAAACAATAAAAAATCGCTAACGCAACCACTGTGAATTGTGTGAAACTTTCAGCGCTCCTAGCGGTTAAACGGTTAAGTTTATACAAAAAACACCAAGAATAAAAACGTCTTAAAATTGCATGTAAAATCCAAATCCTTTATAAGAAATAGGGGTTTCCATTAGAAATTTCAAAGTTGACCGCCATATTGGAAAATGGCGGCCATTTAGAAATATTTTAACTACATATTTTTTAATTTCTCATAAAACAAGGAAATGTTTCCCATTTAAAGTTTGCTGTAAAATTAATACTTTCTGATATCCCAATGGTGGCCCAATTAAAATAAACGGTACCAGGAACTGGCACATACTTTCTCACAAACATATTTAAATTATTAAACGTCACGGTGACTTGTAGGGTGGGGTAGGAGAGGTGATTTTGTATTAAAGTTGTTTTCTCATAAAAATCCATAAAATAACGGAAAAACCAACTTTTCTCAAAAACGGCTAGAACGATTTTGATTAAAATTTTACAGTTTATAGTACTATAGGTCCCTAATAATATATAAAATTTTAATCAAAATCGTTAGAGCCGTTTTTGAGAAAAGTTGTTTTTTTGTGTTATTTTAAGGGTTTTTATGGGAAAATTACCCTTAAAAATAAAAAATTCACAAAAATGAAAAAAACGCCTAGAGATACCGTGGATTAGTACCTCCATACCAAATTTCATCAAAATCGGACGACTGGTTTAGGCTCTAGGTATGATAACATCCGAGTGACGTCTGTGTGTGTGTCTGTGTGGATGTTATCAGACCTAGAGCCTAAACCAGTCGTACGATTTTGATGAAATTTAGTATGGAGGTACTAATCCACGGTATCTCCAGGCGTTTTTTTCTTTTTTGTGAATTTTTAATTTTTAAGGGTAATTTTCCCATAAAAATCCATAAAACAACGGAAAAACCAACTTTTTTCAAAAACGGCTCGAACGATTTTGATTAAAATTTTATAGTTTACTAGCTGGCCCGACCCGGCTTTGCACGGATAGACAAATCAACCTGATACTAATAATTAGCCCAAGTGTTTTTGTTCATTGTAAAAAAAAAAGTTCATTGTAGGCCTAACCTAAAATTATATTCAGTTTTTGATCCAAATCAGTTGTTGATCAAAATCAGCTGTTTTAAGCTTTTCATAAGAACAGCTGTTTTTTGTGCCCCTGATAAAATCAAAAGAAATCTTTCTTCTTCTTCCTTAAGATTGACCTTCCATAAGATTAACATTGAAACTTTGAGGGCCACTGGGGCGTAGCCCCTGATGGAATTTCTAAATAAAAATATGCTCATTTTTTAATCTGGGAACCTAAAAATATCCATGAAAAATTTCAGCTCAATAAATCCAGTAGTTTTTACGTGATTGAGTAACATACATACACACACACATACACACACACACACAGACAGACACCATTAGATTTTTATATAATAGTATATAGATAGTACTTTTGGTCCCTAATAAACTATAAAATTTTAATCAAAATCGTTATAGCCGTTTTTGATAAAAGTTGATTTTTCCGTTATTTTAAGGGTTTTTATGGGAAAATTACCCTTAAAAATTAAAAATTCACAAAAATGAAAAAAACGCCTGGAGATACCGTGGATTAGTACCTCCATACTAAATTTCATCAAAATCGTACGACTGGTTTAGGCTCTAGGTCTGATAACATCCACACAGACACACACACAGACGTCACTCCGAAAACCACTTTTTTAGGTTCAGGGGGACCCAAAACGGATATTTCCACCAAAAACTCAAACTCGAAAATTTTGACGAATACTATACTTTCTCCATATACTATGGTATAGGGGGAGAAAGTAAAAATCACATAAAATAGAAAATGTTTGAGTGGCTGTATCTCATAAACGGTTGGGTTTAGGAAAAAATACAAAAGAATAAAAATGTCTTAAATTTGTGTCCCCAATCGAAATTCAACATAAAAAATAGGGGTTTCTATTTGAAAAAATGAAGTTGGCCGCCATATTGGAAAAATGGCGGAGTTTTTGGAAATTTTAATATTGTATTTTTAATGTAAGGGAAAAAGTAGGAAAGGTCCCCCATTTAAAGATTGTTGTAACTTTTATAGTTTCTGAGATGCCAATGGTGGCCCATTTAAAAAAATCACCCTGTATAATTCAAATAAATGTTTGAGATTTTTTTAAACAAAGCATTGTTTTACTTTCTCACTATACTATAGTATAGAGAAAGTATAGTGATCGCAAAAAAAATCGATGTTGAGATTTTTGTGGAAATATCCGTTTTGGGACCCCCTGAGTACAAAAAAGTGGTTTTTACAAAATGTCTGTCTGTATGTATGTCTGTATGTATGTATGTCTGTATATATGTCTGTATGTATGTATGTATGTATGTCTGTAGCCTATGTATACAAAGCTAGAGAGAAAACTATTCGATCGATTTCAACCAAATTTGCACCAGACATCTCAAGTAGGTCTGTATAGATGCACGAAAAAGGGTTTAGACATTTTTTAAAAAACAACCCCCTTTTTGGCCAAAAAACCTCCAAAAAATCAGTTATTATTTTTTTATAAAAAAACGGCTCTAACGATTTTGATAAAATTTTGCTTATTTGTAGCCTTTAATGTGCCCTACCATATGCAAAAACCCGCATCTTTCTAAAAATTCTAGTTTAGCTAATAATAATAATAATAACTGATTTTTGGGTTTTTTTGGTCATAAAGGGGGTTGTTTTTAAAAAATTTTCAAAACCGTTTTACGTGCATCTATAAAGACCTAATTGACGTGTTTGGTGCAAATTTGTTAGAAATCGATGGAATAGTTTTCTCTCTAGATAATAATAATATTTATTAGTCAATCTCCAACTTTAATAAAAAAAACTCTCCTACCCCACCCTACAAGTCACTGTGAATCTGTTTAGTAATTTAAATATGTTTGTGAGAAAGTATGTGCCAGTTCCTGGTACCGTTTATTTTGCATAACTTGAAGAATAAATCGTGAGAGTTTAAAACTTTAATCAGCCAACTGAAAGCTGTAGGAGCATTTTGACTAGTTTCATTTAGAAACTCCAATTTCTATAGACACTATACTTATTCAAAGACCTTTTTTCACTTAAAAATATACATTTACAGCAGCTGTAATATTACTTATTTCATTTGCAATTAGTTTCATTAAATTGCATCATTTAGTTAAAAAGTTATTACAAATTTTAGTGCGTACCGCGCACGGCCTACCGCCTGTCACCCGGTAGGTTTGGCACCTGCGAGCGATATTTTTTCGAGCTATAAACAAATAATTCTACAACCTACATTTTCGATTTTAGAGAAATCTTTGTATAGGATTTTGTATGTGAAATTTTCTGTAATTTTCAAAAATGAAGTCATTTTTTGTCCACAGTAAATATTTTTTAAATACTTTTTGCAAAAACAGTTATTTTGCAACCTAATTTGTTTATTAAAAAAATAGTAACCACTTTTGGTGGAGAAGATTTTAATATGTTGTTTGTAATATATAAGATTTTGATAAGTTCTCCTTTGACAAATTTTTTTAAAAGAAAAATCTAGATTGAAGGCCCACACTTTACAGCATTATTTAGTAGCGCGTTATGAAGTAATAGTAGGATGTTAATATTATTTTACAGTTTACAGGAGTTTGATAATAAGAGTTATGTTACAGGAGCATTTCTCATACCATTCGCAGTGATGCTCATCCTGGAAGGTATCCCTTTGTTCCTAATAGAGTTAGGAATAGGACAGAAGATGCGTCTAGGTTCTCTAGGAGTATGGAATACTGTGCATCCTTGGTTAGGAGGTGTAGGGATTGCATCCTGTATTGTTACCTTCTTCGTGGCACTCTACTATAATGTCATCATCACTTGGTGTTTTTATTACTTCTTTAATTCATTCAGGGTAAGTGAAAAGTATGTCTTTACTATGTTTTAATTTAGTTATAGTCCTACAAATTATGCATTGATAGTTATATTAGTGACAATAACAGAAAATGCCCGAAATTATTTATGTTTTTATGGCAGTGAATTAAAACGAAAATCATACACCTTATCAAATTATCTATAGAGGACCGAATGTTTGGGATAATGGAGCCCTAAATTTTTGAGAATGATGTTTTATTTGGACGTTACTTCTAAACCATCTCCATAGCAATTATGATGGACAAAAATCTTATGGTGTACCCAGCATATCGGCCGATCGGTATGGGTAATTTAACTACTGGTCGAAATTTAAGGATTTTAGACTACATTTAACAATTCCTATTTAATACCATACCATCTCATCTCTGTACTACCGTACTTAAATTTCAGTTACTAATCAAATAGTCGATTGGTTCGGGTTTGCCTTATAAAATAATATTAATTTGTTAGTGGGTCTCAAAATTTTAATTTGGTAAAAAATATAGCCCATAACATTTAAGTCTCATACGACTTAAATTGTTCCTCAATACAAATTTTTTCTAGTAAAAAAAGACTAAAATGGTTATTTATTTCTATAAAATACTAATAAATATAATATAAAATCTAAAAGTGAATGCACATTTGTATGTAAATTATTTTGAGTAATTGTTCGTGGATTATCCGTTTTACTAATTATAATAACATTTTATAAACACTTACTTAGCAAGTTATAATTTTAAATTATTTTCTTTCAAGTTATGTTGATCAATCCTTCAAAATTGACTCACTCATTACTCTTTGAAGGAATTTATGAAAAATAATTTGTTTGTTGCATTGTTGTTGAATTGTTAGCAACGAGTTTGATAATGAATTATTAGATTAGGCTATAAAAGAAATTTATAAAATCTAATAGTATGCCTTTTAGAAAATCACGGGCAGATTAATTAGATACAAATCTCAAAAAAATAATTTAAATAAATAGTATTAATTGCAACAAACTGTATTTATGGATACCGGATAACTATGTTGTGGGGATTTTGACTTGGTAAATGTATATTATACCGTTCAACGATTATATTATAGTGTAATATCTTTTTAGTAATAACAAAATATTAAATTTAGTGTCTCTACTCAAGTTGAACATGTACAGAAATTTTCAAACTGTTTTATAACTAATGTAGGCTTGAGGTATAATATGTTTGTGGTTAGAAGTCGTTGAAAATTATATTTGTAAACTGAATTTCTACATCTGTCATTTCCAAGCTTCGTAAATGCTCTGTACACTCAAAAAGTATTTCAAACTGTAAACAGCTTTTAAAGTTGAAGCTAAGGCACACAGACAGTAAAACAAACTTGACTTGAAAATTGGCTTAAATAGTATTAGCCGAGGCCTCATCGTTAAAAAGACCACTAAATTTTACGAGCACGATCCTATTTCGATACAGCAGCATTGGTGCAGCAAACATTGGGCTAGAGGGTGTCCGGAGCTTCCGTTCACCCAGCTCTTGCCATAGAAAAATTTAACTTTAAAGTTATTGATTTAAAAAAAAAATTAAATAGTGTGCTTAAGACCACACGTTGGAAGTGATAACTTCTATGACCAATTTATATTTTTTTGTCCGTACTAATATTAGAGGAGGAGGAATAAGGATAAAATAATTTAAAACATTAATGACTTTGCTGACTTTGGTATTTAATATACATATAACACAAATATCATATATATATATATACATACATACTATATCTCGAGCGGTGACGGTCGCGAGTTTGATGCTTTTTCCTCTCCCAATAAGAAGTGCTATGTAGTATATTCGCGTTGCGTACATACATATATATATATATATATATATATATAAATACATACTATATCTCGAGTGGTAACGGTCGCGAATTCAATGCTTTTTCCCCAAGCAAAAAGTGCCCAACTCCGCTAAAGAAGTTTTCACTTCAAAAAACTTCATATAAAATTTGTTAGATAATTTTACTGTTCACAAAATTTAGTTTAACCATTTGCACTATAAAAGTTTGAAATACTATAACTAAACTGGAAATCAATAATCTTGATTTTTGTAGGTGAAAAACCTACATACATTCCGTGAACTCTTAAATAACTGAGGAAATACATATCTCGTGTTCACACTCCACATCGACTAAGCCTCGGGTTTTGACGGTTTATGTTGACAATAGACTTATCCTCAAATACAGTACTGTAGTTAATCCAAACTGACAACTTCCCCCTCCATATAGAGTTGTTTCTACATCACTAAGAAAACAGTATGTTGAATTTTTGTAGTTTCCGCTCAGGAATCATGGTTATTTTTCAGCCCGTAAACTATATACATCTGAAGTATCTAGGACTATAAAAGTAACCGCATTAAACAATAGTAGTTATTCAGAGTTGGCCTTTTTATTTTTAACGTCACTCATCTATATTTTTCGTAAACAAACTGGTTTTACTTTTATCCATCATATTTAACACTGTTTCGTAGTTCAATCTACTATAAGCATTTAGCAGTAGGAACTTCTTAAAACTCAAGGCCTATAAAATAAATGCATCTAAATATTTTATGGTGAATACTACAGAGTAAAACACAATGTTAAAAAATTAGAATACAAGAACACGTTAAGGTACTGATATTCCAAGCAATAATAAACAAAGTAGTAAATAAGTGAGTGGTAGTAAGTGCGTTCTGTAATTAATTGTTGTAAAGGTTATCGTACTATAGCTTACGCTGAATTACAATAAGTGATTTAATAAGTTTAGGCAGTTCACGTGTAAACAATATTAAAATACTTTAGAGTTGGCCTATTTATTTGGAATTTCACTAACATAAAATATGTTCGTAAACGTGCATTGAATCTGCTATACAAATTCCCCAGATACAATTCTCTATACTTCGGTCTACAAGGCCTTACTATGAGAGTAACATAACAATAGTGAACAACTTGAAGTAGACCTGTATGCTGCTTTATAACTATAATACCATTATATATATATATTTATAACTTTCCACCATTAGTAAAGGCATATGAGTAGAATTCTATTAATGTAGTGATGTGGACATAATCACACCTTCAAACCTTCAAAGATAATCACTAACATGTAAACTGAGACAGTTCTTGGTCACTTAGGAGTAAACCCAATTTTTAAAATAGGTGAGTTGTGTAAAATTGTAATAGATTTTACATTTGTATGTTTTTTTAAAACACACATTTAGCTTTAGGCCTATCGGCCTAGTAAAACTTTTGAAATAGCTGTACAAGC
>JAGFPH010000211.1:30396-54358 GCA_018207615.1 Philaenus spumarius
TTTGGGTTCAGGGAGCACCAAAACAAAAAATTCCACTAAA
Organism: Philaenus spumarius; assembly: GCA_018207615.1. NCBI lineage: Eukaryota > Metazoa > Arthropoda > Insecta > Hemiptera > Aphrophoridae > Philaenus > Philaenus spumarius. The sequence goes on from JAGFPH010000211.1 coordinate 30,437, forward strand.
AATATTTCTGGGTTCAGGGAGCACCAACACAGATAATTGCACTAAACAATTTTTTGGGGTTCTAGGAGCACCGAAACAGATAATTCAACTGCAAATTCAAATTCGAACATTTTTACGAAAACAATACTTTCTCCATATACTACGTATAGGGTGGAGAAAGTAAAAAAAATGAATAAATACATACAAAATTGTATTATTTCTTTAGTTGATACATTTGACTATTGTGTAGTGATTAGATTTGTCGGCACGGGCAGTCTATGGTGATATTACAAACTCACAATGATTGTGTAGGTAGTTGGCATCATCAAACATTACACTCAGAACATATATTTACATATTACAAAAAAGTTAATTCATTTATTTATACTTAAACCTTTACTTATGGCTGTAAATGGACAGTGCAACGAAATGAAAAGATTAAAATTAGGTTAGAACAATCAATTTAATATTTGTTTAGTATCATTATTTGTATTGTTTTTGTTCTCTTTTTGTACTATTTTGTTGTTATTTAATGACTGTATTTTATTTTATTTTCAGTGTTTGTAATTTTGTATTTTGTTAGATTTGTTTTCTTTTTCTTATTTAATGTATTTCATTTTAAGCGTTTATTTTTGTTAGTTTTCGTTTTGTTTTATACTTTAGGTTTATTCTAATCTAGTCAGTTTAGGTTGAATGCACTAATGCAGTCAATTTAATAATTGGGTTTTGTTTTAGTTATTTAACTTACACATTTATTTAAATTCTTTGTTAAATAGTGTTTTTTTGTTCCAGGTCGTGTACTTCACATCAATGTTTCCTTACATTGTACTGACCATATTCTTCATCCGAGGAATTACGTTGAAAGGTGCCAGCGCTGGTCTCGTACACATGTATACTCCGAAAGTAACTATTTTTGTTGATACAAACATTGAATTAGAATAAACTGCCTATAACAAAGTAGTAATTTTAGTTTGAATGTTTCTAAGAAAAAGAAACTATTAAAATGTTGACAAAATTACAAAATTGGGTGTACTTAAGATCACACGTTGGAAGTGAAAACTTCTATGACCAGTCTATAACTTATTTGCAAATCAATATTAATATTAAAGGAGTATAAGAATCAATAAATGTATTTTATATATAGTATATTTATGAATTATAAATCATCATCATTATTAGTAATCATTTTCTCATTTACATTATTTTCTCTCATAATGTTATTTCCATTATTTGCTCGGATAATTTCAAGAATGCAACGGTTGTGTTTATCATCTGCAAAATTAATAGTAAAGTCGTCGCTGATAATCCTTGGAACCTCATGGAAGCAAAGCAGAACCTCTTTGATATTTATAATAAATACACCTTAAAATTTATATGATGACCTTAAACCATTTCTAAAGGTACTATAATATAGTAGAATATACATTTTAACCTTAACCCCATAAAATGCTTAGGCAAATATTTGGACAATTCTGATTACTGGAATATTTGCGGATTAGCATGTTTTACAATTACGCCCAGTTTTATCGTGGTATTTTATACGTTCCGAAGAAAATCAACCGCTGCATACAGAATCAACCGCTATAAAGATTCAGTTTCTCCCTTTTACATATTGAAGCCTAAGAAGCTTAAACATTTGACAAGTAGAACAGTATAGAACACCTTGCGTTAAACAATCTTATCTCTAATATTGTTATTAAAGATTACAATCATAACTTTAACGTTGAGCAATTCAGGGCAAAGCGTCCAAATGCATGTGTCGTAGGCTGTTTTATTCCTTCCCAGTTGATGACGTAAGGTTCCTTGGGGAGACATAAACGTGAATTATTCATGGATCCGGTACATGGTAGTTATGGAAAGTTTGTTCAGATCTATATAAATAAAGAGCTTAAAAAGGAATTAAATGTAAACCTAATTATAATCCACAAAAAATTCTCTTCCCACAAGCAACATTCCAGACCATTTAATTAAGCTGAATAAAATAAACTGACAAAATTCCTGATGCAACACTTTCCTCACAAGTTAATTAGTGGATCTCGACAGACTGACTTCACAATAACTTTCCTACGATTTTATTTGTTTTGTTTTCCAGAATAAATAAAACTTTATGAACTACGTCCAAGTATTTTGAGTGATAACATTCATTTTATTCTTGCCTTCAAATTTGTCTGTTTAATGTTTTTAAGTTCAACATCTTCTCCTATAATAAATTTTTCAGAGCACACAATTTTAAGCTCATTACGTACGCTGGTTACTTTTAGTTTAATTAAAACAATATGTAGCTTACCAGCTGATTGATTTTAAAGTTAGGATTAGATCAGAGTGAAACTTTTTGAAAAAGTTAGTAACGTTTGGCACAATGGTATATTATATACTAATGAGTAGTAAGTAGAATTAATGATCAAGGTGTAATAAAATAGAGTCAAGTTATTTCGGATACTCATGAAAACGTATTAATATTTAATAGTTTTAACGTGAAATATATATTTATTTGTTTAAGAATATATTTTTATATTGCTAAGTACACAATTTATTTCCAAGATCAGCCTATTTTTATATCTGGTAATTGTTTACTATTACTTTGTCAGAAGCTCTTCCCATATTGAGATATGTTACGTATTTTTGTATTCTACAATTAATTAACATGATTTAAGGCACTAAAAAGAATTTCACCCTAAAAGATGAAGGGAAAAAATAGCCTGAAGTTCTAACTTAAAGTCTCTAGTCCCAGTATGTTTCAAGCAAACCTTCCCTTATTGAGATATGTTTCGTATTTCTGTATTCTACCAATGAATTAACATGATTTAAGGCACTGAAAAAGAATTTCACCCTAAAAGATGAAGGGAAAAAATAGCCTGGAGTACTAACTTAAAGTCTCTAGTCCCAGTATGTTTCAAGCAAACCTTCCCTTATTGAGATATGTTTCGTATTTCTGTATTCTACCAATGAATTAACATGATTTAAGGCACTGAAAAAGAATTTCACCCTAAAAGATGAAGGGAAAAAATAGCCTGGAGTACTAACTTAAAGTCTCTAGTCCCAGTATGTTTCAAGCAAACCTTCCCTTATTGAGATATGTTATCGCTAATGGACTGCAATTGATAAATAAACATGTTTGAAGAGCGGAAAAGGTAAACAAGATAAGGTAAGTTAAGTTGGATCAACGAGCAGGTTGTTAAAAGTGCAGGTCAGAGGCGGCCGGTTGTAATCAGCTGTTATGTCATCGTGTAGTAGTTCAAATCCATTTTTGTGCTACAAATGTATTCTTACGTTGACACAGTTTATTATTAATGGAAGTAATATATACTTTCAGTAATATACTAACTTATATATTATTACAAATTGGAAACATACTGTACTGTGGCTAAAGACTATATGTTAGAATTTCAGGCTACTTCTTTTTAGGGTTGTGTTTCTGTTATAAATAGACAATAATTAATATTCTAACTTATATAAAATGTTTAAAATGTTTATTAATTATTGTCTAAGTATAACAGAAACACAAGCATAAAAAAGAAAAATAGCCTGAAGTTCTATAACTTTTAATCTTTAGTCATAGTATGTTTCCAACACCAGTACTCTGGTGCAGAAATTGATCCAGATGACGTTTAATTTAAGTTTTCATCTTTATTAATGATTTCCGTGCCTTGAATCATGTTAAATCATTGTTAGAATATAACAAGGAAAATAAATCTCAAGTAGCGTGTGATGAACAGTCAACAAACGACACTAGTTCTTCATCAGATGAAGACTTTTAAAGTATGTTACTCATTCGTATTTCTTTTTCCGTGCCTTGAATTATGTTAATTCATTGTTAGAATATATAAATATGTGACATATCTCAATATGAGATGATTTGATTCTGACAAATTAATAGTAAACAATTACCAACTATCTTTAACGAAACATTTTCAATTTTCTCTTCTCGGCCTAATTGAGCATATACTTTTTCAAAGTTATTTATTATACGTATAAAACTCCAAATTCAACTTCTGTCCTCAGGTACGAACTCTAAACTAACCGTATAACACAAGGTGTAGGGAAAAAACTTAATCTGATTAATTTTCAGATTAAACAAATTTAAAACCTGAAGTATCTTTGTTTGTATTGTTTTATACTTTATGTTTAAAATAACGTCTTTTTCTTTTTTGCTTCGCGTTTTTCTTTTTCTTTTACTTAACTTCATTGCTCTTTTTAGCTTAACTTCTTTGCCTTCTTTTGGTTATTGTCTTTGCTTTTTTGTTTATTGTCTTTGTCGTTATTTGCTTATCACCTTTGCCTTTTTTTGTTTAAAGTGGTTGTCATTTTTGTTAACGTCTTTGCCTTTTTTTTACTTACCGTTTATGCCCGTTTTCTTAACGTTTATTGCCAGGTAGACTAGTGAAAATTCCCTTGAGCATCGTGTAGCACGTGAAAATAGATACCCAGTAATAAGTTTCAAACTTACGAGTAATTATTGTAGCAGTTTGACCCCAACACCAAAACTTAAATTGCCCTACATAAAATTAAAACTTTGAATTTGTTTTCATCATACATTTTTTGGCAATTTGTTTTATTATCAATATTAGAAATAATGATAAATTCACAATATTTTCTTTAGGTTTTTTACACCAAATTGATATTTTAATTTGTAGTCGATATCTTTGTTATCGTTTCACGTACAGACAAAGTAAATATTCTTTTGTAATTGTTAAAATGAAAATGTATTTGTGTCTTCCAAAGTTTTTTGTTAATATCATAAGTTTTTTTTTTATTCAACGTTAAACAATTCAAACGGCCGCTATGAAATTGTTTAATGTGCTTATACCACATTCGTGTATTTGTTGGAAGATGTTTGTAGGCCTATAAACCTTTTTACCAAATATATTGTAATTTATTAACTCAATCTTGAGATACACATTTTTCTCTGGAGAGAAGAACGGAAATTTCGATTTTAACACAAAACATTAAAATCTGTTTTGAAGTGTAGAATCTAAAAATAAATAGCCAGGTTTGTTATAATATGCAACTTATATATATATATAACAATGTTTACAGGTGGAAAAGTTACTGAACCCCAACGTATGGCTGGACGCAGCGACGCAAGTATTCTATTCATTTGGTCTTGCCTTTGGATCGCTCATCGCTTTTGGAAGTTACAACCCTCCCAAGAACAACTGTGTGAGGGACGTCATACTAGTATCTGTGTGCAATGCTCTTACTGCTATATACGCTAGTGTAGTAGTGTTTGCCATACTTGGTTTCAAAGCGATGGCGAACTATGATAAATGTGTTGAAAAGTAAGTATAGCTATGCTAGTTGATGCAGGGCTATATAAGTGCAATGCTGTTACTGCTATATACGCTAGTGTAGTAGTGTTTGCCATACTTGGTTTCAAAGCGATGGCGAACTATGATAAATGTGTTTACAAGTAAGTATAGCTGTGCTAGTTGATGCAGGGCTATATAAGTGCAATGCTGTTACTGCTATATACGCTAGTGTAGTAGTGTTTGCCATACTTGGTTTCAAAGCGATGGCGAACTATGATAAATGTGTTTACAAGTAAGTATAGCTATGCTAGTTGATGCAGGGCTATATAAGTAGGGCCGTTGTATCATTAGTTCGACAGGGAACACTATTATAGACTCCAAAGCTCAGAATCTAAACTAACGACCGTGACGCATAATATTATTGGACTCTACTTTTGTTTACTCGTTCAAACGTATTAGTTTTTAACAAAACGATTACCAATTTTTAAAATAAACCTAAAGAGTTACGGTTTGAATTACATTCAAATATACATTTTTGAAAAATGTATTAAACTCTCTGAAATACGTACATAGTTTAATTAATGTCATTAATAGTTTAATTTAGTTACATTTATATAGTTTGATTTTTGTTAGGCAAAAAGGTATTGCGAGTAATTTGTAGTAAACAATTCAATTTTATTTTTGGTTTTTAGTTAGTATGTTCTTATTTAGTTCTTACTCGTAAAAACAAATGACACTATTGTTTTTTTTTATATAAGTTGAACAGCTTTCCAGGTAATTTTAGAACTACGAGTATTTTACTAAATAATGGTTTAATGTTAAATTAGTTGTATGTTCTTTAATTGCAAACTGGTTGTTAAAGTTTTAAATATTTTTTTTGTATTTGACAGTAAATTTAGTAAAAATATGGAAATTATTTGTAAATTGCAAGTATTTTATGAAGCAGAATTTTCTGAAACACATTTCATCATTGTATTATAATAAAACAAAATGAGACCAATACCAATAATATCCATACAAGTTAAGGGATTTTGATATTTTCATTTTACTTAAATAAAAATTGTATAATAAGGAACAACAATTAAAAAAATACTATCAGACAAAAAATGTAGTCTACATATAAAATGTATTTACTTAAATACAATACAAATACCGATACTTACTTATATAAAAAAAAACACACACACACACACACACAAACGTAAATTCCTATTTTCCTTTGAAAGTAGTGTAAGATTAGCAGTGATTAAAACATCAAACAAATTTTAAAAAATTCTTAATAAATGCGTTTGCTAAATATCACATTAGTGCTTGAAATTTATTCTATAGACGTTGAAAATAAAAATTGTTTATAGTAAAAATTAAATTGCTTTAAAAAAGTAAAAAATACACAACAGTAAAACTATGAAATACAGGCGTTTTCAAAGTAAACCAAAGGATCACTTCCTTAAAATAAATTAAAAATATATAAAGTAGAATGTTTACTTGTAATTTAATTTCAAAGACGGTGATAACTTAATAAATTGTCTATATTTTTGACGTAATTTGCACGTAAATGTACTCTATTATAAGAAACTTCAAATTTGGCACCTTAATTTTAAAATAATTTTACGGTACATCAAAAAAGTTTTATTATAATTACAATAACATTATTTTTAAATACTATGAATAATAAAAAATTAAAGAAAACATTCGCGGGTCTGCCAGAGAAGTGAAAACTGTAATGAATAAATTGTTGGTCATATTGCTTTAACCTGAAATTTGATTATTTTAACACTACCAAGTAAACTATTTAACACAACTTATGAAATGAGGAAGCACAATGTCCATTTCAAAGGTAATACCAAATAAACTATTTTAACACAACTTACAAAATGAGGAAGCACAATGTCCATATCATTGGTAGCTTGCATGTATTTTATGATTCGATAAGACGTTTTCACTTCTTCACCTCTATTTCACTTCTGATATGGACATTGTGATTCCTCATTTTGTAAGTTGTGCTAAAATAGTTTACTTGGTAGTGTTAAAATAATCAAATTTCAGATTAAACCAATATTACCTACAATTTATATCCATCGTAGTTTTTACTTCTGTCGGCAGTCCCGCGACGGTTTTCTTGAATTTTTTTAGGGTTTAATTTTCTATGTCATTTTACATTTGGTTATATTAATTAAATCCTTAGCCTTTAGTATTTATATATTTTCATTTTTATCTTAGCTAAGATATTATATAAAGTTATTGTTGGTTTTACTACTATTTAATGTACTTTATTAGACAATCCTACCTTAGTGATTATATCTACTTAAAGTACTTTTCATTGCTGACACTTTATATGGAACAATAGTAGCATCTTCCTGAATACAATGTAAACATTAATAATTAAATTTGTACATCTTAATTTGTTTCCAACTTATTAAACTATGTTTTAATTATGTACTTCACTGAGTACTATTTATATCGATAAATTCATATGAAATTAACTATAAAATTACTGAAATGAATGCTCTCAAAATTGTACTAAGCCAAAGAAACAATTTTCCAAGTGAGAATTAAAAGTAGTATCAAATCAGTACAACCCACCAGAACCAATTAATGTATCACAACATTGAAATCGATTTACGCATTAAAAAAGTATACGCGAATATACATTTAAAAAAATACTTACATGTCGATTGATAACTTCCCGCTTTTGTTCAAATAATCGGTTAAGCTATATTTAAATACGTTTTGAGAGTTTGTTAATTTATTATTTTAATGAGATTTTAATTTTCTTAACCACTGGAGAATCCTAGAAAGTGGAAAAAAATTAGATAGATACTAATTTATCAAATTAGTATCTAACTGTGAAAAATTGTAGTACAAACCGAGAGAAAGTTGATTTTTGAAGGAAAACAAGAAAGTTAATCATAAGAAAGGCTCCTTGAAGGCACCTCAATATCATCAGAAAATTAAGCAAAAGCTTTAACTCAATATTTTAAGCAGTAACTACATTATGTGAATATGAATAAGGAATAACTTATACTGAAAACTTTTAATAAACATTTCTAGCCTTGTGGCTAGTTTTCTATCTAAAGATTTATAGGGCGAACAGCGAATGAAATGTAATAAATGCTGAATTTAAGTGAATATTATATTTAAGAATACTCCTTAGGTATATAAATTGGTATATACTGTATCTAAAATGTCTCTATTCCTGTAAATTCAAGCAATAAGCAGTTCATGCTAATAACATTTTGTAATGAATAAAATATTGACTTAATTTTTAAATTTGATTAATCTTTATTTTGTTATAAATAATAGATATTTTTAACATCTACCAAAAAGTTTCATTTAAAAGATTTTGGTAATATTTAGAATAACATTAAATGGATTTGATACTGTGGCTTCTAAGTGAATTATGTTTTGTTTTTGTTTTTTGTGAATTCAACTCCTTGTTCTAAAGGTGGCAGTCGCCAAAGAAAGTTTCGGTCAAATGATTTTGGGAGTATTTAAACCTACAATAATGGAAGCAAGGACTTTTAGTTCTGCGAACTGATTTTGGTCAACCCTTGCCTTAAGCGTCGGTCGTACGTTTGTAACTAGTCTGAAACAAAAGTTTCACACAGTAGCTAGAAGGTTTACAATAACTTTCAACGGATTAGTTTTACTGTAGCTACTAAAGGAGTTATAACTTTGTTTGTTCTTTAACCCACATTTGTCAAATTCTTTGGTACTACTTTTACAGGGTATAATTATTTTAACGGATGCAATGTTTTAGTACTAAGTGAGTTATAGTAATTTTTAGTTAACAATTTTTTTAAATTTAACCCGATTTTACTCATTAACTATCTCGATCGAGATTTACCATGTATGTATTGTATGTATAAGTATGAAAGTAACTTGTGATTCTTATCAATAAAACAGTGATATTTATATGTATAATTTTGAGCGGATTATGGTTTTGGGGTCTATGGATTATGAAACTAAAAAGTAAGTAGATATTTTCAGGAAATAGCTCCCGTGGTAGCGATTGCAATTGGCAAGCTAATGTTTCCAAAATCTACTTAAAATTCAACTTATCCCGAGGCCAGAAGTTGAAATTTCTTACTTCTCACCTTAGTAAAATAATTAAGTTTTGTATTAAATTTGGCACACTACTAGGAATAGTAAAAGGTCCATCAGGGTTCCATTAATTAATAAAATTGTCGGTTTCTATGATTTAGTAACAAAATTAAGCTCATACCACTTGGCGCCCTCTCGAGTGAGGACCCTTCGGACGAAAAATATAAAGCCATCATGTCTCACACCGGAAACGGATCCATATTTCAAGAGTACAAGTTGGAAGTGTGCAGTCTGGACAAACAGTTGGATCAGGTAAAACTTAGAACTAGTTCATTTCTATAACCGACTAAAAGAAACTGATTTGATTTTATCTGTATGCTTGTCCAGGATCAGAATGACGGTATTTTTACTTATAATTGAGTGTTTCATTTGTGCTGGATGTTAGTTATGTATATACGTACCATTATTTAGTTATGTATGTGCGTACCCTCTGTGGTATCATTCGTCTATTCGTCACAGTATATTTTCTCCAGAAAAGAAAAAAATATCACAATGCAACTTGACTTGGTTGTAAAGGATGCAAACCCATGTATATTACAACAACTAGAATACAAAAATATTGTACTATTACCGTATTCTTTGTTCCACATTCACCTGTCAGTATAAGTGATGGGAGATTCGGGCGCCTATTCCAAACTATTCGGGCGCCTTGCGGGTTGCGTCAAGTGCCACGATGTCAGACCGAAGGCGTCCCAGATTAATTTCAATCTTTCCACTGGCCATATAAATTATAAACAATTTAAATTTAACTTTTGAACCTATGATATTTCGATTGCTATGATTTATAGATTTGTTCAGAGTTTAAATCATACTTTTACCATAACTTTTATATTTAAATTAGTTTATTGCTCAATTAATTACTTGATTCACTCTAAAAAACTCAGTGTTGCTTATAAAATAAAAACGCAAATTTTAAATTAGAAAAAACTATAACTTACACAATTTACCCGTCAATTGTGTTTTAGACTGTAGTTTTAAAAAAATAAGGATTTTGTAAAATGCTTTAATAATAATAATAATAATAATAATTTTGTCTTTGTATAATATACGGCTTGACCATCATCTCTGACGCAAAGCTGATGTATGAAGTACCAAGTGTGTTTTAGCCGACAGTATATCTTCAAACTAATACTTACAGTATTTATTTATTTATTACTATGCCTATATATTATTTTAGTATTAACGTTTTCTTTCGGTACGGTATTCTATAAATTATTGTTACACACTAAAAAAATATTAGTTCTATCAAAACATCACATATAAAATATATTTTAAAACTGTATTCAAATTTAATTAAAACTTTATGAAATAAATAGTCAATAATAACTAGGCAAATAACTCAATTAAAAACAAATCATCAATAATAAAGTGCATATAAAAGGTTGTATTTATATTAACTTTATAACCTCAAATTAAATATTATAATGTATTATAGCTTACTTAGTTCTATAACTCTTATTAAAAAAATCAACTTACCAAGACATTATATTATTGATTGAAGTTGTAAACATAATCTGAAGTATAATCTACACTAGGTTTTGTGATGGGTGAAATCAGCTGTTATACAGGGTGTATCAAAAAGGACTTTACAACTTTGGAAACTCATATTGAGTTAATCATTTAACTTAGAGACATGGTTTTGGTGTCAGTTTGTAGCAAAATACATCAAGTTTTTCACCTTATACCTAAAGAGGTTCAATGTGGCTTCCATTGGTGATACGGTACGTATCCCATCTGAGGTTGATTTCTTGCCAAACCCGCTGCAGCATGTCAGGTGTGATTTGTTCAATTACGAGGTAGATCCTACTTCTAAGCTGGGGTAGAGCCGGTAAGGGCCATGTAATTATCGAACCTAGGCCCATCCATTTACAAGCTACATTTAGGAAATCCCGGGCTTCCGAGAGGTACTGTAGTGCAGCAGTGTGCCATCTTGCATAAAGTGTAAATAGTGTTTTTGGTCATCCTTGTCAATCAGTGGGATTAAAAAGTTTTCCAGCATTTCTAAGTAAATTATACCGGTGATAGCCTACTGGGGGGATATTTACCATATTCTGTACGAAAATATATTGCACAGTTGTCGCAGACTTCGACTCTTTAATCCAAAACACAAAGCTAGGACGCTCGGAACCAGTAGGCACCTAAATTTGCTGCAACTGCCGATAGCGCTTGTGGTGCCGCGATTCTGTACTAGCGTACCACATGAGTCAAAACTTGATCTACTTTCCTTCAACATGACACCAAAATTAAGTCTGTAAGTCGTATGAATAAAGTTGTAAGAACTTTCAAAGTTGTAAAGTTCTTTTTGCTACACCCTATATTATATTGTTAATCACGTACGAACATAAACTTTCTTTTATATAGAAGTTGATGAATTTAGGGGCAACAAAAAATCCACTTTCATCTGGCAAAACTCATAATAATATTTATACATAGTATATTTCAAGACCTATCAAACTCACATTTAGCCTACTACAAAAGTAAATTTCAGGAAGGGCTCATAATTTTAACAACCTAAATAATGGAATCCGGAATTATGTCCTAAAAAACCTTTGAAAGTTTAATACATTAAAATTTAGTATACATGAAACAGTTTTTTTTCAATACTGTAAGGGGAATGAGAGATGCAACCTTAGACCGGGAAAACAATAATAATCAGAGGAATGGGAAAGCTGGACCAGATACAAATGCCAAAGCTAAAAACTTTTAGTACAAAATCGACAGATCAAACATAATTTGGAATTAATTATTGGAAATATTGGATGATAATTTCAAGGAGGAAGAAGATGGGGTTGTACTGAAGTAAAATAGTTGTAATTTTGATTGCATGTTGTTTGTTTTTGATAGTTTTCTGCAAATTATTATTTTTTTCAGCAGTTAATTTTCATTTTCTCAGGAACTAATAAAGATATCACTTAAGTTTTAAAAAGTTTATCATTCTATACACGACATTAACGAATTCCAAATATAATAAAAGCTAATTTTGCTAAAAATATATTTTGATTTAAAAAAGTTGTAGGCAAATAGTAAAAATAAAAATTGTATATTAAAATTTATTTTATTAATTTCAAAGTATGCAGAAAACATGTTCTATTCTAAAGAATAAAACTGACCTGTATAATACATATTACAAATTTTAGAAACATTTTACCTTAGTTGATATGTTGAAGTATACGGTGAAATGATCCCCTTAAAGTTGCTGTACAAAATTAAATGATTGAAGGATATGAGTTAGGTACATTTTCAACTTCATTTATCGTTCACCTTTCAAAAGATATAACTCTGTTAAATTAAAAACTTGAAATAGTGGATAGTTTTAAAAAAACAAACATTTTTCTTACCTTTAGCCCAATAAATATTGTGAATCTAAGTGACAAAGTTTGGCAACATCCCTTGTATTATGTTTTGCAATAAAATTTGTAACATCATACTCTTCAGTTCACCAGAGTTATTTTTTCAGGCAGCAGAAGGAACAGGTCTGGCATTCATAGTGTTTACACAAGCCATAGTCGAGCTACCAGGAGCTCCCTTCTGGTCCATCATATTCTTCCTCATGTTGCTCTCTCTTGGTATCGGATCTCAAATAGGCATCTTAGAGGGAATGCTGTGTACGATATTCGACATTGAAATATTCAAACGCATCCGTAAACCATATCTCACAGGTAATTCCTATTAGCTGAAAAGTTCATTCCATGTTTTACTTTGGTTATATTCGATGCTTTTGTTCGTCCAAATAGTCTTGTTGGCACAGATTTAGCGCTTTGCAAAACTTTAAACTTAGAAAAGCAAATAATAATAATAATAGCTACACGCATTGTCTATCTCGCTACAGTTTGAACTTCATAAGGTGTTGTAGTTCATATTTTGCAATTTGGGGAATGGCAAGAAAAAAGGAGTTATTTAGTCACTTGCTTCCAACACACAATTGTTTATAAATAATGTACAAAGCCAATTAATGTTAGAGTTTTAATTGTCATTCTTTATAATTTATGTTTTGCTAAATATGAAGGTTAATGATTACTAACATGAAGATTTTTGTACTATACATTCCTGTCTTGGCAACTCATTTATCCTTAACTATTATCCTTCAGCGATTGTTTTGACAGTTACACCATCCAATAGGAAATCAAAAGGGCTACAAAAAAAGATGTCTTGACATTTTTTGTTAAAATATACGGTTTTTGAGTAATTTAGGTTTGAAATTTTAAAACTTCCGCCATTTTGAAATGCATCATTGGATAGAATCGATTAGTTTTCTTGAGATAGATCATTGCTAGATTAAACTTAATGCCAAGTTTGAACTTAATTAGTCAGACAGTTCTCTAGGTATGAATTATTTTGTTAAAAATACAAAATGGCGGATATCTGGAAAATGAAGTTTTTGGAAAAATTTTATTCTTGATTTTCTCTTTATTTTGACCCAAAATATAAATACAAATGTAAATATACGTTTTAGAAAACATACGGAAGTACAAAAATTAAAGTTTGAACTAAGGGATATTATTGTTTATTCATAACCTCTTGCCGATATGAAAAAAGTGACGGATACAAGATTTTTGTAATATTTAGATTGCAATGATTTCAAACATGTTTTCTATTCTAGTAAGGAAGTAATGATTGTTTTATCTGTGATTTTCTTTCAGTCAGAGTATTCACGCAATGTTACTTGCCAGTTCAAATTGTAAATAAATGTGGATTGTTTAGAAATTTGTCCATTCTACTTTGCTCTAACTTCTATGTTACAAAGTTTTCAGTCACACTCAGTTTTTGTAACATTAATCCATTTCAGTAATCTTTTCCCCAGCTTTGTATAGCTTATTCATGTACAACTAAATCTGAGATGTTTTTACCTACAGAATGTTATGGATGCTTGATTGAGCCTTGTTTATTTGTTTCAGGACTGGTCTGCTTGATCTGCTTTCTTGTAGGCCTAATATTTACCACAGGAGCGGGAGAATATTGGTTGAAATTGTTTGACTCCTTTGCCGGAACGATAGGTCTTGTTATGATCGCGTTGATCGAGATGGTTGCAGTTATGTATATCTACGGACACGAGAAGTAAGCTTTGCTTTTATTTATTTTTTTAATTAATTATATTAATTGACATAAAGGTGTCAAGTAAAAAAAATATAGTATGTTTTATTGTTATTCGCAGACTAATAGAATCTTTTAGATTTGTTCATATATCAAATCGTAAGAGGCAATAGAAGCAAAGCTCTGTTTTTATTTAAAATTTTATCCGGACCATTCCAGTGTAAGTACAGTAATTAGTTTAATTAATTTATCTATGAAGGACATATTCTCTTGTTTAATGGTTCTATGAGTTCTAATTATCTATTAATTGCTTTACAAACATATAAACTGTGTTTTTTTTTCCTTAAAACGAGTAGTGTATGTGTAACACAGGTAAATAGCTAGCCAGTAAATGGGTTCAAACCTACACAACTTTTTTTTCTCCGTAGTGAGGATCGGAGCTCTACCAGCCAACATCGAGGGTTACCACCATCAGATAGTATGGAGATCTCATAAAAAAAAACACCCCACGCTCTCCTTTGCCATTGACACCATCCTGGCACTACTGTTACATTCAGGATGGTTGTCTGACTTTCTTATTTCCTTCAGTTATACGTCTTAGTTTTAATAATTCTTATAATTATTAAGACAAGTTGATTAGTTCCGCTCTTCTCTTCCTTTTGACTCCCTAAAGATCTTGCTCATCTTGTAATTCCTCGTCAATAGTACTCCTTGGCCATCATACAATTTGCACTAGATGTCACTGGTGTAGCTATTTCATCTAACTAAATATTCATATCTCCTTCTAAATGTTCTTAAGTGTGTCCCATACATGTGTACCGCAATCACCAGAATTTAGTTTGGTTAACCACCACTGTTATTGAATTATTGTTCATATTTCGTACAACTCGAATATTGAGAATTGACAATACAATATCTAAAAGTAGAATAACATTCTCTTATCACTAGGCTATTTCCAAACACTTGAACTAATTAATGAAATTGACAGTGAAAGTACCTTATATGCTGTAGGAAATGTGATCTCTTCGTATGGCAGAAGATCGATAACGTTCTGTAAAAGTCAACACTATAATGTTTTATACCAATTACTCAATTGGAAACGATATATTTTTGTAATATAAGGTTAAACAACATTATGCAAAATTGTAAAATTTGTGTCGCTTTTATTAAAGAATCTGATTTTCTTCATAGGTTTACACAAGACATCGAAGACATGACCGGATACAGACCAGGCTTATACTGGCAGGTAACTTGGAGGTTCCTAGCACCAATGATCATGGCCTGTATATTGGCGTCTTCTATTGTGTTTAGATTCATCAACACACCTACGTATCATGCTTGGGATGCAAAGACTGTAAGTAATTTTAAACATGTTTCCACCTTATAGGGTCCTATCTCGCGTCAAAATTGGTGTTAAATGGTAAACTCTATGTACCTAAAACTACCAGTTCAATCAAAACAAATCATTATATTTGTTTTCACTTTCCATATATGATAGGAACTCTAAAAATTTCTTTTCCAATAATTGTGTTTAGTTTATGAAACACACCTCTATATAAAATGAATTCACATTCTCTAGTAAAGTAACCCCCCCCCCCCCAATGACGTATACAGTTCATCATAGCACAAATTAGATAGAAATGCATTGACGTACTGTGTACATCGTAATGCACTAAAGGGTATGTTTTTCACAACCTTGTTCAGAAAAGTTTGGATACGCTTTAGTTTATCTGTAAAGTACCAAGAGTTTTTTCTTTTTCAAATTTGCAGGTGTAAGACTTTCAGAAACATACGGACAATGAGTTTTGGAACAATATTTTCGAGAATATCTTGAAACTGCAGCAGGAAATCACTAACAAATAGTTTTGTAATCCCTTTAAAACAAAATTTTACACAACATTTTTAGGATTCCTGACTTTGGACTTACCAAAAGTATGGTAAACTACTTAATAGATCTGATTATTTGAATAAATATAGATTAGCATGCTTTATAACTATGCCAAATTGGTATTTATCCTTACCTGAAAAAAATAGGCTGTAACAGACAGACAGATAAAGAATTCAGTTTTTTTTATATACTGCAAGTTGTTTTTTAAACCATAAAAGTCAATTTGAGTTTATATGCATTCACCTTATAAGTTAATGTAAGTATATTTTATTTTATTCAGGGACAAGTTCTAAGCTTTGAGGCTTCCACCAGATCAATTTAAGCTTTGGGGCTTTGAAATCAATTTTTGGCTTGGCATGTGAGTGAATCCTGTTAAAATAAATATAGAGATGATTTAAGAGTATGATTAAAGATAGTTATATTCTAAAATTTCCTTATAAACTGTTTCAACAATTATTCTTCACAAATTTTAATAACTTTTTTGGTGCATATACATTTTTAAAATTTATTTATTTATTTGCCACAATACTGCACACAACACAAATATTCAACGCCAGATGGCATGTAATGAAATACAAAATATTGCAATACACAAACCTTCAATAACAAACGTAAAAAATGTAACACAACAATACTAAAGTTTAAAAATACATACTAAAATTTGTGCAAACAGAAACTACACCTCCAAAACTGCCACAGGCAATCGATCATTTCTGCAGCATAAACTCCCCGATTGAATAAAAACTGTTTTCCAACAGATATTTTAAATTTGCTTGAAATAACTGGGGATTTTATTGTACAGGGTGAATCAAGAAGGACTTTACAAATTTGAAAACACTATCTATTTATAGTTGGGAACCATATTGTTTCAGGGTGAAACGGTAGAGAGCGAGTATCCAGGCTGGGTGCTGACCATAGCCGTTCTGATGATAACAACAAGTCTTCTTCCGATGCTTCTAGTGTTTCTGTTCCGTCGTAGTCAATGTCTTACGCTTGAGATAGACATCCATCAAGGATCTATTAGGAGGATCGATACAACAGTGTCGACGAAAGAGATGATGGGCGATGTTGATGTAAGTTTGATCAGTGTGAACACTATATCGTAAGCGTGTTACAAGACACAATTTGGGACCAGTTAATATTTATACTAATCATTTTGGCATGGTTTATTGCGATTCAAGCTTTTAATTAGAGTGCAGACTAGTTTTTAAGTACTTAACAATTTTGCTAATTAATTTTTGAAACACACAAATATAACTAAAATGACAGAAACTAGACGAATATTATTCAGTTGGGATGATATACAAATTAAAATTAAAGATGAGGCAACAATAAAAATTAACGTAGATTTCCAGCAGTTGGAGACAGTATGATACAAAGAGAAAGGGCATGGTTAAGCTCTGTTTGCTGGGAGTGGGGTCATATGTTATCTCAGATTAGTGGGATCAAATGTCCTTGAATATACTCCTAGGCCAATATACTTTAGTGAAAATTTAAGCTGAACAATATTAAAAATATACTACACAATACATGTTGTATACCGTACTTAATATACAGAACTAACCATTAACAATAACCATGGCGGGAATAAATTATAGATGATAATGGTGAGTTTAGTAAGTGGTGTAAGCTATGAACACTTACAACTAAAACTTTTGTCATTTCAAACACTTTCAGTAAATAGTGAATATAATATTTCTGTAGTCCTTGAATCCAAACAATGTTATAGATCTTCGTCAACTAAATCAGTACTAAAATATTAAATCCAGATGTGGAGGACCAGTGAAAGAAGGCAATGGCTTTCATACACATTATTGACATACTCCACTTGGATGGGAAACTGAATTTTCAGTCAATGTTTGTATCCGATATAATTTTCTGTAGTGAATATTTCAAAATTTTAGCTTCGGTACAGTCGAAATAGAAGATTATAAGTTTTTAGCGACATTTTCGAGACTATCTTGATAGTTACACAATTGGAAAGTAATAGTTTTTATATCCTTAAATAAAGCCAATATTTGACGCAATCAGTATTTTAACGTCAATTATTTTATGTTTTAGAACTAAGGAGCTGAATACAGAAATTTGATTACTGTTCGGGGTTGTCTTGTGACTGACATTAATTTAATAAAAAAATATGAACAATTCTTTGACAGTGAGTAAGAACATATTTACCCCTCACCTCCCCTCTTCTCTCTACTTATCACATATCCTCATAGCATGAAGTGGTAACTAAATAGTATAAATAATAGTTTAAACCATTGCAATGGTTAGAAATGTCCTAAGTTCCTTTGTACTAACGCTCATGCATCTAAAAGAACATTTTATCGTAGCAAAGGTTCATGGCCATCGATAAATAAAATACTTCATAATTTTTTGTCGATCGTCATGACTTGTGTCAACTTTAATGTTTTGCATATTATTGTTGCTCATGATTCATTTTGATAAAACTTCATGATTTAAGTTTTTTTGTGATAATTCAGTCAAGAATTACTTTTTAAGGTCAAACCCACGTATATTTGAATTATGTGGACTAAATTACAATAAGAAAGTTGCCTAACTTCCAAATAATTATGCTGTTTCACCTTTTCGCCTACTAATATACGATTCTTTAAAATCATTTTCAAAAATAAACTTGTTGGTTAAATAAATGTTCAATCCATACTTGTAGGCTTAAATAATGACCAACAAGAACAATAACACTTTGGTATGAGTGTGAAGGTAAAGAAATCCAATTGGAAGAGAATTTCACATGCAAAAGTAGGCTAATAAGAAATAGTAGACATCTATTTAAGTTTGTATTATTTTTGTGCCAGCATTTAAAACAAAATTGAAACTTAACTTACAAGTATATCGTATCTACGGAATTTCTGATTCGCATGCAGTTTTTGTTGTGGTGTAAGTAAACAGTATATCATATTAAATTTTTTTTTTATTTTATATGTTTTTGTTTTTACTTAATTGTTTAATAACCTATTTTATTAATATGATTTCACATAAACCTGTTTGCCGATTAATGCATGTGAATTATAATTTCTAATACAACTGCACTCATTTTGTTTTGTATGTTTTTCACAGCCTCCCGAAGACAACGAAATAACTTACTGGCCAAAGATTCGGCACTGAAGCCTAAACCTAAGTAAATGTAAATTTGTTTGTACTTTGAAAAGCTAATAACTGCAAAAGCTTTACAGTTGCTTGATAGTACTTTAATTTTTGCTTCTAAGTGAAACTATCAAAACAAATGAGAAAAATTAGTCTAAACTTATAAAAAGGTTACTATCATGTGTGGTTTATGATCAGCTGATAATTGTACTTCAGTTTTCAGTTAATTAAGTGAGAATAAGTTATTTTTAAAGACTGTCTTTGCGTCTTTCTATCCCTCTAAAATCCATTTGATTTTTCTCGTAAATTGCCTGTCTAACACATTAAATTTAGTGGGCATTATTATTTCTTGAACATAACTGATGGTTAGTGGTTTGTAAGTTGATATGAACCAAGGTCCTAAAACTCTAATATAATACTATGACTTTAAAAGAAGATAAGATATGTACTTTATATTTTACATAAGCACTGTTTATGAAACGTTTTAATAATTAGCCAAAAACAAAATCTTTATGTTTTAATATTTAAAAAATTTTATCACCAAATATCTCGAAACCGTTTACTATACAAAACAAATTGCTATAGATAAAGTATAGTATTTAACATTTAATAACTACTTCAGAGTTTTTCTTATATACATGCATGATACTGGGCAAGTAATACGCATGTTGCAGGTGATAATTTCAAACCAAGTGCATTATGACAATGCTTATACTTTTATACAGGCTTTCGCTTTTTGTTTGTTTGCTTTATTTTGAATGTTTGTCATTTACGTAAATATTATGAAAGTACTGTAGTAGGCAGGATACTTTAAGACAAAATGACCTTGTCCGAATGTTGTAATTGTCCTCAAACCCTTCTTCTCCCACCACTGAATCAAGCTTGAAGCAAAGTAATCTTGGATTTGGATTGCAGGAAATAAGTTGATTTTAATTGTAAAACTTTTGGGCATTTATTCTATTTTGATTAGTGGTTTAACAAATTATATAAACACCAATAGTTATATATATATATATTAGCTTCTTTATTAGCATTTTTATCGTATGAGTATATTTATTTATAAATATCTTACTTACGTCGTCTCATACACACTGATTCTTTTCTCCAACCGGTTTCGCTGCTTTAATTAGCCAGCATCATCAGGACATATCCGCTACTGCTTCGTTATTAACATAAAAACACTACACAACACACACATATATATACAAACACACAGTACGGAACTGGCCGGCCACCTGACAGGACATAAAGTGTACGTTATGTGCGTATGTAATGTGTGTTTGTATATATGTGTGTGTTGTGTAGTGTTTTTATGTTAATAACGAAGAAGTAGTGGATATGCATGCCCTATATATATATATATATATATGTATATATATATATGGTTATCACGAGGTCGTGGACCCACTTGTGCAAGTAACTACTACTGCAACAACACTCTATGATCAACGCCTAAACTCAAGATCACAGCTTTCATAATTGTATACTAAACAGGACTAATTTATTAATCGAAACACTGGACAGTGGATACAACACGTACAAACACGCACTTCAGGTATGCCTATGAGATCCGTTTTCTCCTAACGCAAATGATTACAGTTTCTGAATATTATTCGTCATCTAAAAAGGCCACCTAAGTTTCTAAACCACGCACACTTCTTTTACTGTAGCATTAACCTAAACACTTAAGTAAAACTACAATCAGTTTAGGCAAGCAACTTCTGAATATGCCGCTTCAAAACGTCTCCATCACACAAGTAGTTATTGCAATTTTACCAGTTGACTGCAGATGGGGCAATATTAAGATTAAGAGCAATATTATGCTACAGTACAAGATTTGTAACCGAATCCTAATATTGATATTTAAAGCGCAATCATTGCTCATAAACTACAATTAAAAATATGATGATGTGATAAGAATATTCTCTGAAGCATGAAATGTTATTCGAACACCATTTGATTACTCAGTTCATTTTATTAACGTATGTTATTTTTCGTAAACTAGTGCGCGTCCGTAATCGTGGTGTATTCATAGTAGCCCTACACATAGTTGTTACGACATATTATATTGATCTGTTTCCTATATTTTAGTTCTTGGCCGAACTTTAAGATTCTGATCTTCTGAAAAAAATAAGATCAGAAATTAAAATAAATTCTTTAGGCAGAAAATATTTTGGTTTAGGGTAAATTAAATGTATTTTAAACCATTTAATCTCATTTTAAAAGTTTGATTTTTTCAATGTTATAAACAATTTTGTAAACTTATTTTTCAGTTTCTAGATCATATCATTAATTAAATGTAATAAAATACTTTAGTTTTGTGAAAGTCACGTGACCTCACAAAAACCTAAATTGAAAATAGCAAATACAAACGTCCCCAAGGCGTACCTTAAAATATTAAGTTGAATTAACTAGGATGTTAGGATAAGAAACCAGTAGTGAGATGACAAACATGGGGTATTTTCGTTGTCTAGGTTAAATGCTATTACGAGTGATCTGTTGTTTTTATTCCCGTTAGATACATTGTTTGGTTCGTTTTCTCGTTATTTTGTATTATGTTTTCAAACATTAGCTTCAACTAGCAAATTACATTTTTCTTCGATGTTGGTGGTAGGCTACCGAATCTCAATCTGAGTTTGATAGTTATTATGCTGTCAGCTAAATTGTGAACACAGATGAGATACACAGATCATCGTACATCCTGCCTTCACCTTTGCACAATTATTCCCTTTAAGCACTTGCTAAAACATACTCTATCACTGTAAATGGTTAACACGTATTGACGTATTGTTGTATAAGACAGAGGGAAATCCTCCTTAGACTTTTTTTTACATAAAGATATATATCCCAGGGTCACGAATCATACAGCTGTTTAATTAGTGATAACTGATTTCAGCTTAATCCTTGTTTGTTTACAGATTGACGTATTGTTGTATAAGAGAGAGGGAAATCCTCTTTGGACTTTTTTTACATAAAGATATATATCCCAGGGTCACGAATCATACAACTGTTTAATTAGTGATAACTGATTTCATCTTAATCCTTGTTTGTTTACAGATTGACGATTATCCTGATGATTCTCAAGATGACGATGACGACGATGATGAAGATGACATCGGTATGAACGGTAACAAATACATCGGGAAAACGTTCAAAATGGAAGTGATGAACTTCTAGCAGTCGGAGATCACTTCTCCCTTGGCACGAGTGTAGTATTTGTACATATTGTAACCGTAGATTGGTTTGTGGTATAGTAATTGTGTAAATAGTGCAGGATCGTCACAAAGCGCTGCTCATTTCCTTCTGTAGACAAATTTGTTTTTGAACTTTCTAAACTTTTAGTAAATAAGTAGAAGAACATTCAAACATGCCTATCAGAAGTAATTTAGTCAAAGGGTTTACTCACTACTCTACATCGTTTTTAAAGTACATTTTTTATTACTGTTAACTATTAAACTAATTAAAAAAGTGAAATTGTCAAAAGATAGAACAAGCCTATACATGTAAAATTGTAGTAAGAAAAAATCTACATTTTATGTGGTTTAGATTAATAACCTGGTGATGTTATGGGACGTACAACGTAACTGTTATGCTTACATTTTGGCTAATGTGTTGACGGGACTCCAAACTTCGTCGCAAACATTGTTTAGTTACGTACGTTATTCTCGCTGGAAAATGACTGCAGTACATCAAAGAATTTTCATTCCGATTTTACATGTTATAGTGTGGTAGACATACAGCCCATACAGGTTATCTAAACATGGCAGTAGGTAATTCACAAAAAATATGAATAAATATGTTTACCTGTTTAAAATGTGAAGGTACATAAAAAATGCATTAAACTTTTTATTTGGCGTGTGGGTAAAGTACCTTGTGCTAGACAATGTAAAAAATCCTTTACTGCCTATTTCCAAATTTGGGATCTCCAAAAGGAATCAAATTTGTTAAGTTTTTAGCCGTTAGAGATAATGATTAGGAATCATTCCCAAAAGATTCAATGACTTAAAAAATGGGAAAATGATGATAAACTGTTATTACGTTTTCTACAGTGGCGTAAGTACATTGATTAGCGCCCCCCCCCCCCTGCAGGTACAAGGGTGGCGACCTCTCAAAAAAAGGTGCAACTTGTTTGCTTTAGATGACCCCTCTCCATCACCTGTAAACAATCCCACCCCACGGTCTTACATCTGGTACTAATTAGACATTAGTTTTATTCTAAATTGAAATGAATTTCAGCATATGACATTCTTTACATAACCAATTTATCTGTTGGTATCATTGTAATTAAATATGTCAATGCCCAATGCTATGAAGTATCATACTCAAAAGAACATGCAAGTTTTAAGTTTAAACTAATTTATAATCTTTAAAAGAAAAAGAAAGACTGCAACTTTAAACATCAAACATCAAGGTTTATTATTTACAAAAATCTTGTATGTTGTTATAATTTACATTTATTTAAACCCTCTCCTTTTTGTTCATGTGAAAACACTTGTCGATTAACGTGTAAGGTCGATAGCACGAGGGTGGGCTTATACTTTGAAGTGGGTGATTATACTTTGTCTG
>JAGFPH010000211.1:71536-84902 GCA_018207615.1 Philaenus spumarius
CAATTTCTCCCACCATAAGCCCGAGTATAATTTGTAAGTTATATCATTCGAAATGCAATTAAATTTACTTTCGACAACATGAAATTATCGGTAAAACTTACATGAAATATGAATAAAATAAACAACTATTTACTTACTTTAAACTTAGTTGTTACCTGATAAGGAAATACGGCTGTAGTAATGCGGCAGTGCTGCTTACGCTTTTTATTTCCTTCTAGACACAAATTATAAATATATATTTTTTAAATAAAAGTAAATAAATTAAATTTGACCTCAAAGCTAAAATGGTAAATATTATTAGAGTCAAACTATTTATAGGAGTTACAAAAAGTGTTAGCATTACTGGCCATAAACAAAAACTTAACCCAAAATGAAATATATTTATTGCTTAAAGAGATACAATCTGCAATGTCTTAGCATGAAGTTAGCGTTACTTCTAGTAAAAAAATTGAAAAACGGTTGACCCTAAAGGCCATCCCTGTAACTTCCCGCTAACTACACTATTTTTGGAAATTTTGAACTGCCATAACTTTTGAATGAATCAACCGATTTTTATGCGATTTGCGGCAATCGATGCAGTTTTTTAAGTCCATTGAAAGCATCAACAACAACAAATTTTCAGATGAAAAGTTTCGGAGAAATTGAGGAAAAACACTTTTTTTTTATTTTCTTTCTTTCACGATATCTCGCGAATGAATCAACCGATTTTTATGCGATTTGCAGCAATCGATGCAGTTTTTCGAGTCCATTGAAAGAATCGACAACAAAAATTTTTCTGATGAAAAATTTCGGAGAAATTGAGAAAAAACCCTTTTTTTATTTTTTTCGTTCACGATATCTCACGAACGAATTAACCGATTTTGACCGGACTGGTAGCGATCGACGTCGCTTTTCAAGGTTAAAAGCTGATTCGATTTTGGAATTGATCGGTAAAGCCGTTTAAAAGTTATTCCAAAACAACCTGATTTGAATTTTTTTTATTTCTTAGTTTTTTCGAAATTTCTCAGAACCTACCTGTCCGAATTAGTTGAAATTTTCAGGAACTCTAAGTTTGATGGAACTCTTTAGAACGCCATTTGGTAGGATCCAATCGGTTAAGCCGTTCAAAAGTTATAAGCGGGTCACATACTTACACACACACACATACACACCGACAGGGTGACACCCTCTCGGGAGTGGTCAGGGAAGATTCCTAGGACCTCAAAACGTCGAGATCTGATGAATACTCGATTTTCGAAAAACGGGGTGAAACCAATAACTTCCCGATTTTAGAAAATTTTCAATTTTCTTAGCGGGAAGTTAAAAAAACTCCAGTAAATTGCAATCAACAAAAACTTATATTTAGGCCTAAACAATCAACCTCTTAAAATTGACACAGAAAATTCTAATTCCTTCTGATTTCTGTGCATTCTACACGAAAAAATAAAATTGAAGCAGTGTACGTATGATAAAATCTCTGCCTGAATCTCATACTCAGTGGCACAAAAAGGAAATGTTTTAAAATTTTATCACAGTTTGTACCAACTGTCAAGAAATTAACTATGTTGTACGAAAGCTTTTTACTGTCATGTATATACTGCTTTATGTATTTATCTCTGAACAGTTTTACGATTTCATAGTCAAAAAGAAAATTAATAATATTATCTGAATCAGTTTTACACAGAGAGAAAATAGAGTCAAGATTAAATTAAATATTAAGAAATAGTTCCCATAGTGAAGTCGGTTAGAGCATTTACCAGCAAAACGTAATTAGAAAATAATTCTGTTTACTCACGTGTTTTGTTATTTTTAAACACTCTTCGTCTTTACCGAGAGTACTGATACAGGATGGTTCCGAACTATATGGCAAAGTCTCTATAGCTAAAAATAAGAAAACAAGTTCATATAAACATTAACAAACAATGTCCTTCATCCGATTGTTTTGACAGTTACACCATCCGAAAGGAAATCATAAGGGGTACAAAAAAGGTGTTTTGTAATTTTTTGTTAAATTTTATGGGTTTGAGTAATTTAGGTTTGAACAGCCGCCATTTTGAAACGCATGGTTGGATATAATCGCTTATTTTTATTGAGATAGATCATTCTTAGGTTAAACTTCATGCCAAATTTTCGAACATTTCTCTAGATATGAAATATTTTACAAAAAAAAAAAAAAAAAAAAATGGCAGATATATGGGAAACGAAGCGATTTCGGGCCTATGTTTATATGAACTTTTTTTCTAATTTTTATCTATAGAATGAACTACCGAAACATTGCGGTATAGTTCTTTTAATTTGGCTTGAGAGTTGTTTCAGTTTTACCTATGTAGATGTCGTCAGTTGCTATAGTTATTAGATAGTTTCTTTACTCTTAAGACTAGTTGAAAGGAATTTATATTACACCCAATAATTGACATCGGCGCATGTTTTAACAGAACTTTAGTAGTTAAGATTTCATTTTCAATAACGTTTACCGCTAGGTTAACTTTCTTCGAACGATGTTTAATATGAAGTGTCTTTGCCCGATTTCCAACCTTGAGAGATATTTTGGGGTGTTGATCTACAAGTGTAGGATTGAGCCCTTTACATAATGTATGCTTAGGAAGGGCACCAAATTTCACACAAATAGAGAAAAGTAGGCCAACTCCAGTGACTACATATCGAGAAGACGAAAAGTGCCCATGTTAAAAATTCAGAGAATTCAGACCAGAGAAGCGTGTGTTTGCGCCATCGGCCGCTAGGATTTGACGCTCATGGTCACATGACATTCGGACCTCTCTGTCTCTCGTTGTCTTGCCATCCTTGTCCCACACTCGGCCGGCAAAACGCCCCCTGAGAGCTCCTAGCGATTGAAGGCGCACTTTTACACCTACATACTTTTCTGGTCTGAATCCTAGCCATTTAAACTGTTCGTCTTATTAATTCATGTAGTCATTGCCTACTCTCTCAGACAGATAAAAATTGCATCGCTTTGTTGTTTAAGTTTCAGACTTGCTTATACTTACAAAAAACCTAAATTATAAATTGATATATATATTTATATTTAGTATTATTTAATCACTTGTATAGGAATTCCAGTGAGATATAAATTTATGCGTGGCAATTTAGAGGGGTTAAAGCTAGAAACAAAAAATGTAAAGCAAGTTAATGAATTAATAGCAACTAGTAGACCATACAAAGATACTCAAGCTTTCCTTGGCAGTTAATCCTACACAAACACAACAAAACCAAAATAAAATTAGTCCATTATAATTTAATAAATTGTGTAGACTAAGTAAGTAAGTAATAGTTTTCCTGTCTTTAGTTATGAGTCCTGTTTATATCTACATAAAGGACGCACGGATGTACTGTCGTGAAAATACTTTTTCATGCGTGAATGACTACGTTTTGACATATATACAGTATATATACATACACTTTAAGGATAAGATTATAATTTAAGTATGTTTTTGTATTATCATCAGAATTTTGGCAATCAATTATTCGATGACATGACAACTGTACAAGCATACTGTTTAATATAGAGCACAATTTAAAAAAAAAAAACATGCTAGGATCATCGATCAGTGTATCTAATACCCAGAATACACGCAACTACAATAAGTAATAAGCTAAAATAAGCGGAGTTGAGAATAATAAATTCAAAGTATTTTTAACATTAAAATTACATTTTCTGAAAACTAAAGAGCCTGCGTTATTAAATTCACAGAAAAGTCCAAATTGTACACGAATTAAAAATGATCTAAAAGGTTCAGTAATTTGATAGATTATTCCGAATTTCCACAAACAAGTGTTTACTTGTTTATGCTATGCTAGAGGGCCACGCACCCTGCTCGCTTCGCTCACCAATCCCCATGGCGACTCGCAGCAATAACATAATAATAATATGATTTAATATTACACAAATTTAGATGTATAGTTTGTTGTATAGGGTACTACCCCATTTTAATCTCTTTGATTGTTGTGACCATATTCTCTAAACAATCCTGGCACTAATATGTGGAAATTGTAGTGCAATTAATTGAGTAGAAAAAGTAAACGATTATTATTGAATTGTAAGGGTAATAATTTTAGTTTGTATAATGTTAGTTTTATTTATTTATTGTATAGGGGTAGTAAGTAACCCCATTTCAACCCATTATACTGTAGTAATTGTAACGTCTAAACACTTCTGACCTATGGATAAACTGTGAAATTTTGAGAGAAATAGGATGAATAGTTTTTCAGTCTATAGAGGACAAAGACACAAATATTCATTTTTATATGTAGAGTACATTAACATGTTTTGAATATTGCCCCAAAACAGAAACAGACTACATCAAACTTACAAATTTAACACAATTTTTTATGTAGGCCATATAACAATGGTCAGTGAACATATTTTTTTTGAAACCCCATGTATATTTTTGAAAAATCGATGTTTTATTTACAATTTGGTTCATCCTAAGATACCGTACGCTCTTTAAGTATAATTGATAAGCCATCAAGTATTTTACAATTTTAAATGCATACAACTCTACATTCATTTTATTAGTGTAAATTTAGTCCTAAATAAATAATCGAGAACGTTGTGAGCATTTATGTAGTCCTACTGTGTTTAAACCTTATCAACATTTTCAACTAAAATATTTGCTAAATCATTCGCATTTGAATAGATTGGCTTTTTAAGAAATATTTAATTAATAGCTGACCTGACAGACGTTGCTCTGTCCAAATTTCAATTTGTGTTTGTGATCGTTTTGCGAATTTGAGATAGCCTAAACTGTTGGAAAATAGTAAAAATGAGAATAATGAGAAAAAACATTTTTTGTGGGTGATCATTGTATCTATTAACGATTGTGGAAATGGATATTAAATTTGAGGACGAGTACATTCAGAAGCACGTTCGTTCTATCGGCAGTACATCGTTGAAATGCTCGAAATGTGTGATGTGCGACTCGGAACCACGCGGCTTTGTGTACAACATTTAAGTTATAATTGAATTAAGTAAGAATTCCAAGTACACAGTAAAAACAAAGAAACTCTTTAATTCCAGTGGTTTGATGTGACTTCACTATTTCCTTCATTGCAATGCTTTGTGATACACGACATTTTTTGTTTGTTGTCTGGCGCGTAAAAACTTTAACAGGCGATATGTACATTAACTACATATCCATATTTTAAGACATTTGAATCTAGATGTTTGACTTATTAATGCATTAAACCTTTTGTTAGCTTTTACCTAATCTAAAAAAACTTTTAATTGTTATGGTCATGAGTTCATACAAAAATCCCACAGAAAAAAAAAGATGTTTTCCCGAATGTGAAAACATTTCAAAACAAAAAATAGCCAAATTGGTCCAGCCGTTCTCAAGTGATGCGCTTACAAACGAACAGCATTTCATTTTACTCTCTCACTATACTATAGTATAGAGACAGTATAGTGATCACAAAAAATAGCCAAATTGGTCCAGCCGTTCTCAAGTGATGCGCTTACCAACGAACAGCATTTCATTTTACTCTCTCACTATACTATAGTATAGAGACAGTATAGTGATCACACAAAAAATCGATGTTGAGATTTTTGTGGAAATATCCGTTTTGGGACCCCCTGAGTCCAAAAAGTGGTTTTTTACAAAATGTCTGTCTGTCTGTAATAATGTATGTATGTATGTATGTATGTATTTATGTATGTATGTATGTATGTATGTATGTATGTATGTATGTATACAAAGCTAGAGCGAAAACAATTTGATCGATTTAAAACAAATTTGCACCAGACTTGTCAAGTAGGCCTGTATAGATCACGAAAAACGGTTTTGAAAATTTTTTAAAAACAACCCCCTTTTTGGCAAAAAAAACCCCAAAAAATCAGTTATTTTTTATGAAAAAACGGCTCTAACGATTTTTATAAAATTTGGCTGTAACCTTTAATGTACCCTACCATATGCAAAAAACAGCATCTTTTTAAAAATTCTCGTTTAGCTAATAATAATAATAACTGATTTTTTTTTTGGGGGGGGGGTTTGGCCATAAAGGAGGTTGTTTTTCAAAAAATTTCAAAACCTTTTTTCGCGAATCTATACAGGTCTAATTGACGTGTTTGGTTCAAATTTGTTCGAAATCGATCGAATTGTTTTCTCTCTAGATAATAATAATAATATTTATTAGTTAATCTCCTACTTTAATAAATCACCTCTCCTACCCCACCATTAATTATGAAGTAACAGTGAACCTGTTTAATAATTTAAATATGTTTGTGAGAAAGTATGTGCCAGTTCCTGGTACCGTTTATTACTTAGATATCTGCGAGCGACACTGTTAGTTAATGACCGAAATGTAACCTTTTCTGGGATTATTACCTGTTTCCATTATTAACATTATTTGAGCATTTCAAATACCTACCTATTATTTTTCGGAAGTTATAAATTTTTGTGTGAAATGTCAGCAATTATTTAAATTTCCCCAGCTTTTACCCTCACAGCTACGATGATTTCTTTTACAATTTTTCTTAAGTAAACATTTTGTACGCAACTTTCGTGTTGTTGCGAATTCGGGGGTATATAATAAAGAAATCCTACAGTAGGATTTGTAACTTATCGAATAAAATTACAAAACAAAAATGTACAGTTTCTGAAATAAATGTTAAACTCATACTTATGTCGTTGAGAAATATAATCTAATTACACCTAGTTAACATAAAGGAAATAGTACATCAAATTTAAACAATTTACTTTTACATTAATATGTTTACTTTAACCTACTTAGCCTAACGAAGAAAAACTGTATTAAAATATGTAATACTGTTAAATTTAATAAGTAATTGACCTACTACTAAAAATAGTAAAAAGTAATTAATTGAATACTAGAATGAATAATAATTTGAAGATAATATTACTATTTATACTTGCCTTAGCAATCCTTTTAGAAGTCTTATCGTTTACAGCTGTTTCACCTTTTCATTTCAGGCATCATCAGAACGAATAGTACACAAAAACACACACTTCTCCCTGTTATACTTATTAACAGATTAAAATGACATTTAACACATAAACAAATAAAAACATAAAAAATAAAAACATAAAACGACACTTGGTGAAACATTTAAAACACTTATTGAATTTATTCGAGTCACAGTATGTGACTGTCATCAAGTCTACCATATCACAGACCATTGTGGCCATTCTTTGTATTTCTATAAAGTTAATGTAAATTATCTAATGATTATAATGATTATTTAGTACCTACTAGATCTGCATGGACTTAAGATCGTCATTTTTCATGCATGGCATGTTATATGTAATGTTATTAACATACTTAAACAAATTCTTAAATCTTAATTAGCTTTTCAGCTGCCAAACTTTTATTTTCCCAAATATAGTTAAATGAAACCTTTTCAGAAAATGTACTGTGACATATAGTTTTTCTCTTTTTTTAAACATCTTGTCATCATGCTAGTTAGTTATGATCTTACTGTATAAGGTTTCCATTTTTCCTTTCAAGATACAGAACCCAAATAAAGTTATTGAACTCTTCTACAACCATAGTTCTATGTTAAGCTATTACAGATGAATTTGATAACAAATATAGCCTCTAGGAACCCAAGTACAATCCATTTATCATTACCAAACTACAAGATTATTCAAAATAAAAATTTGACATAATTAAATCTATTAAGAACTCGATATTTTAAAATCCGCTAAAAAAGTCGGTGGAATTACACTTGTAACTGACTGTTTGCATACCTTATGGAGGTAAGGCGTGGAATTAACCTAGTCTACCAATTGTACATTCAAATAGAACCAGACTTTCATAACATACAGTTTGCAATACGAACGTCACAAACAGCTGATTCATAATTTGAAATTATCTATTCTACTATCTCTAGTATTGGATCGGCGTCGAATCAGACACGCCTAATTCCTAACCTCAAATTTACCAACGTTCATTTCAGTCGGCTTCGACCAAGCGTAGAGTAAGGTGCAAACCAGTCGGCCTACGTTCTCTTATCATGTTATGTAATGTCCTATAGTGCTATTCGTTAAGTCACTTAGCTCATGACTTGAGCTTTTTACCGGTTTATTGGTCGTAAGTTTGAAGCGTGTGTTTTTGTGTTGTGAGTGTTCGAACAATTTAAAAGTTTAGTTCTTCGTTTCAGAACTGGTGAGTGTTTAAACGAATTTCTTAAAATTATGTGAACAATATTAATTTATAGAAAATATTAGACGTAACCTGAACACTAAATTTGTCATTATATATAATGAATTTAGAAGTTCTATAAATCTATTTAAAATAGTGATGAGCGTAAAAATATTAAAGATTGAGTAGCCCTACATTTGAAACAATATTGTTAATTTTAAATTGTATCTTTACTTTCTGTGGTACAGTCTAAAATGTAGATTCACTATTAAAAACGTAATAATTGAAAACAATATTTTTAATGTTAGGTAGATTGTTGGTAACCTATGAAATTGATACCACGGAGCGGTTTTCAGCTTCTATTTAATTAGTTTTTTGTTTCATGGTTCCTTAATCACATCAACTTACTTTTAACTATAATGTGACTAGACAATACTGTCCCAAACTTCACCAGGTGAAAATGAGAAACAAATTGCAATAAGCAAGGGTCCAGAAATGCTTGGTTTTCGATTTATCCACCGTTTTGTGTTTTTACTAATCACTTAATATCTTTCGGAATAGAAAAGATATTGACCTCAAATTTTGAGTACATATTTATTAAAGAACCTTTTACCATTGCACAAAACATTTGTGTAAATATTTTTTATGTAACCTTTTACCTTTGAACAAAAAATCAGACCGTTCTTTTGTGTACTTTAAAAATGGCGGTAATTTAAAGTTTTTAATGTCATATATTTTTTTAAACTCTAAAGTTACAAAAAAAGTTGGAAACATAAACGTTACTTTTTCATAACAAACAAAATGTTTTTATATTTTTTTCGTAGAACAAAATATAACCGCGTTATCCGCTAAAAGCTCAAAAAATGTTTCTATACAATACCAAGAAATTAAGTTTTGAACTGAAATTGAATTTTAAACTGCTTTCTTTTGTTCAAAAATTCACTCTTTTGTTTCTTATTATTTTTTTTTGCATAGTTAGCGGTTTTAGAAATAGAAATATTTGACATTTTAAAAAATTGTAAATGGCCGCTATTTTTAAAGTATACAAAAAAGTTCTGATTTTTTGTTCAAAGGTAAAAGGTTACATACAAAATATTTACACAAAAATTGAGGTCAATATCTTTTCTATTTCCAAATATAATAACAGTTTGGTAAACAAAACAAAATGGTGGATAATTTGAAAACTAAGCGTTTATGGGGACTTTTTCCTTATTTTCACCTGGTGAAATTTGGAACAAAATTGTATATCACTTTTTTATTGACACAATAACTGCAGTAATTTTGCACAAATTATTTCCAGACTGAAACACGAAATATGGAAATTGAAAATCTCGGTCGAGTTCGTTAGCAGGCAAAATCATATGAAGGGGTAGTTACTGTATAAAGAGGGTGTTAAAAAAATTGATTACCATATGAAAAATTTGGAATAAGTTTGAAATTATTTTTTCTAAGAGTATAACCAACAACATTTGTTTAAAAAGTGTTTGATCATATTTACCATCAAAATTGACTGAATGGGTGGGGAAATAGTAGTTGAAGGACAAAAAGTACATTAGTAGGTACAGTAATCAAATCCGTTCAAGTTATTATAAACCTTATAAATATTATCTGTAACAAATGTTTCATACGATCAATCGTTACTGCAAGGGGGGCCGAAATTAGTAATTCATGATTCCATTAGTAAACACAAAATCGAGCCCGTTCAAATTTGTTGTAGTACTTCTAATTAGCAAAATATTTTGATTAAAACTTGTTTTAATTTCTGAAACCCTTATCGCAAGTGGTGGTAAAATATGGGTTGAAAGTCTTAACAGCCTTAGCTCTTTTAGTAGACAAAGTATCAATATGGTTTAGGGGAGGCCAAAATTAAGCCATATAACTAAACATTAATTCCTCTTTTAATAAACACAATAGATCTTGCCTAAAATTGTTATTAATCTAATTACTAAAACATTTTTTGATAACTGCATCCCTTAGCTGAATGGACGAATAAATATGTGTAATGCTTGCTAATGAGAACTTTGACATCTATCCGAGCGTTGTATTAAATAATATTTACGGTAAAAAATAATTGTAGCAACTCTGCCTGATTTCGACTGTTTTGCTACAAAGTCCAGGCCTGTACTAGAACAAAAAATATTATTATCGTTAAAAAATCTACTTCGAGATTGTACCATTTCTACTTATGTATTAGATTATACCTCTTTAAATCATAAAAAAACGTTTTTGGAATGATGTATATTTCTCTGTCCATATGTGTCCAAAACGAGCTAGATGGATGCAATTTGGAATATGGTCCTTACCCAAAAGTTGTAGATCTATGTAAATTATAAGACAAAATCCGATACCCTGAAGAAGTTTTTACGGACATCCTAAATTGAAAGTTGCAGGAAAGTCTAAGGAAGAACATAGATTCGTCGGTATGAGGCAGAGTATATTGAAATAACTATATAGAACATACATTTTTTATTAATTTTATAGAAAAATCCCAACCATTTAGACAATATGCCTGATAAAATTGTTGAAATTAATAACTTATAAACTGTTAAGGATTTAGCCTAACGAATGATCAATAAGGTTAATGAAGGCCAGAGGATGTAGAATTACACATACAAAAATCTTACAATAGAAGTTTGATTCGAAGCTATGGCAGTCCAAAGCGTAGAGTATTAAATAATAATATTAAACTTTAAAAAAATGTTTTTACTTTTATAATGTAAGTAATAACTAATGTAAGCTAATAACTAATGGTTTATCATTTTAAATTGACATTTTAAAACTAAAAAATAGAGTAATTGGCACAATAGTATCAACTATGTTTAATTTATTTATTTCCTTCTTTTACCGGTTGCTTAAAAAATGAACACATAATACATTTAAATTTGTTTAGAGTAATATATAGCAATAAATATATAATCACTTTCTAATCTTCAAAGAGGTTCATGACTAACCATTTAACGATAAGCAAGTGTTATCAGGAATTTGATGGATGTTCTAAATAAATTGAAAGCCGCTCATAAAAGTTGTTGGGATAAAAACTGATAATTATAAATGAATTAAATTACAAATAAGTGGAAATGCATTCAAACTGAATTTTTCTTATCAGTAGTCTATATGATGTAAATAATGCCAATTTTTTTAAATGTTGCACATATGGAATATTGGGTTTAGATTTGACTGTGCTTTTAGAATTCTAGATGTATTTAAAAATATAAAAGTAACATAACTTAACGCACAAAATAAATAATTTATGGCACTAAGTTACAAGGTGTAGGAGTAAGAATGAGAAACATCTGTGTGATGTAGTTATACTAGTACCGCTTCTCATGGTTAAACTCCACAATTAACCTACTAAATATAGTAAAATACAAACAAAGTGCAAGTTCACAAAGATCATTTCACTCGGAAGTCTCCGGTTTATGATACATTCCTATGCAGGGGGGGGGGGGGGGGGGGGTTTAGTACGAATATATTTTGCAAGACCATACATCAGATAGTTCCATGTTTGAAAATTCCACTGGCATTTTATTAAAAAAACACAGGCACAAAAGCAAGAATGGTAATTTGAAAACAAGTATTATTCTTACTCGTAACAAATAATTATCTTTTTGTTTATAAAACTAACAACAATGAACTCGCATAACAGCTGATTAAAATAGTCAGCTGATTGCTGATTTATTTAATGTAAGCTGATATTCGTCACTGTAGTAACCACTGTATATAGAATTACTAGCTGACCCGTATGGCGTTGCCCGTGGTGGTTGGTATTTTCAGTCTTTTTAACGTAATTGTATTCTTTTTAAGTGTTTAGTCAGTGAGTGGTATTTGGCTTTTATATACGTATATCTTAATAATAATAAAAGCACTATTGTCATAATAATAATAGATATAAAATTATGATTTTAGTAACTTTGATCCCCTTAAACCCCTCCTAAAATTTCAAAATTTTTCATACCCTTTCTTAGTGAGCACCTATGGCCCTAGAGGAAGCTACATACCAAATTTCATTCCAATCCGTTCGGTAGTTTTGAAGACATCGTTTTTTAATAACTTTGATCTCCCCAAACCCCCCTCCCCCCCCTAACATTTCGAATTTTTTCAAACCCTTTCTTAGTGAGCACCTATGACCCTAGAGGAAGCTACATACCAAATTTCATTTCAATCCGTTCGGTAGTTTTTGAGAAATCGTGATGAGTGAGTGAGTGGTATTTCGCTTTTATATATATACAGGATGGGCCATAAGTCACTTGACAAAAATGCATTGCGATAGTAAGTATTCATTTATTATAAAGTATAAAAGTTAAGTATAAATGTTTACAATTAAAATATTAAATTGTCCTACCCAGTAACAAACACATACCTAAAGTAAATGTTCAAAGTGTTCTCCATTATTTTCTATACACATATAACATCTTTTAAGCACAGAAGCGCATATAGTGTCAGTGATGCCTTTGGTAGATAATTCTTCAAATACAGATTCAATATGTTCTCTTAAATGTTGCAGATCCCTTAGTTTCTCTGAATAAACTTTGTCTTTTACAATTCCCCAAACTGAAAAGTCCATTGGTGTGATATCGGGTGAACGCGCAGGCCATTCAGTTGTACCTCGTCTTCCTATCCATTCTGTAAAAGTCTCATTCAAGAAATCTCTCACATTGTTCCCGTAATGAGGAGGTGCACCATCTTGCTGCCAAATAAATTTTTCACGAATAGGTTGTAGTTGTTCGAATGCATGACTGTTTTCCAATTCAACTACTACCTCATGTAACATATCATGGTAATTAACAGCATTGACCGTTTGTTTCAAAAAAAGAATGGTCCAATTAGTCCACCAGCAAAGATTCCAGCCCACACACATACTCCAGGGGCATTTAATTCAGTCTGCATGATTAAATGTGGGTTTTCAGAAGCCCAGTACACGCAATTATGTCTGTTCACTCTACCATTAAGTTTGAATGTTGCCTCATCGCTCCACAAAATGGATTTATAAAATGTATTGTCAGGTTCTTGTCTTATTACGTACTAT
The DNA here is from genome assembly GCA_018207615.1 of Philaenus spumarius. Taxonomy (NCBI): domain Eukaryota; kingdom Metazoa; phylum Arthropoda; class Insecta; order Hemiptera; family Aphrophoridae; genus Philaenus; species Philaenus spumarius. The sequence goes on from JAGFPH010000211.1 coordinate 84,660, forward strand.
TCACAAAATTCCATTGGCCTGTCATAATCATCTTCATTCAAACCTTGCAGTAAAGTAGGCCGATATGGTTTCAGCCCTACCGTTTTTAAAATTCTTCTAACGGTCGTTCTACATGTACCAAGCTCACTGGATGCTCTTCGGGTTAATTTTGATGGCGATTGGACTAAACTTTGCGCTACAGTCATGACATTTTCTTCTGATGTAACAGATTTAGGCCTACCTGATCATGGAAGATCCGCTACA
>JAGFPH010000211.1:87125-99886 GCA_018207615.1 Philaenus spumarius
TTGTCTTATAGTCACGTGACATGATCTGATTCTGGAAAATAATTAATTGCTTTTAAAATGCTCAAATCAGGCACGACAGCTAGTAACGTGAAGTTTTTCAAAAATTCCGTACGGTTATAAGTGACGGGGACGTGGGGCCACAAAATAATGCTTATCCTTATCAAGAGGATTATCGTGATAGCTTATCTCACATCAAACAATTCTTTGCCGTAGGCCTACCCGAGGTTTTGCAACTACATTATTAGGACTGTGTTAGTCATTCTTTAGATCTAAAAATACCTACAGTTACATCACAGTGTTACTAGTCTGTTTGATAAATGTTTCTAAAGCGTTAGATTTACGTAAACAAACTGTCCTAGTGCGTGTCGTACACGCGTCTAAGTTGGATTCTGTGAAGGTTTCAAAATAAAAAGAACTAGATTTCCAAATACATCGTCATCTTGTGTTATTACGTAATTGTAGTAAGGAGGGGATATTGTGAATACAGTTGCGTAATATTTTACAGTTTTCACGGAGGAGATTATACCTGAAAATTAACATAATAATAAAATAATAGTTATTTAGTCTTACAAGCTAAGATTATTGGGTCTTTTACTGGGTAACCTTGAAAAGTAAAATACATTTTTAATAACTTATTAAATGCATGAAAAATACATAAAAATGAAAATAATAATAGAAATACACATCTTTTCAAACAAACAAAATAATAATCACGTTTATTTACAAAATAAAGTGTGCAAACTGAATACGTTCGCATTTCTCTTCCGAGATATAGAATATAATAAGTAAAAATAATATTCATCAGCAATAAATAAAGATTAAAAAAGAATAAATCCACGAAAAAGGAATTAAGGAATAGGAATTGATTTTTAAAAAGGTATACGTTCGTAAATTATTATTCATCCACCCTATTTCGAAGGCTAAAATACCTAAACTGAATAAAAATAAAGATTAGCATATCTTTACATACTAATATATAAAGATGTAACTTATGTTTGTTCTAGAACGCTTATATTGTTTAGAGTTCCTAATTGGCCAATTTGAATGTTTGGTGTTGTTAAAAAGCTAGTTTTGCTAAGATTTACACAAAATACAAAAATGTGTAATTTTTACTGAGAAACTTTAAAGTCATTGTTGTAGTTTATTTGTCATAAAAGATGTTAAAAACAACTGATCTTGAAAACAAGATATACATTTAACTAGGCAATAATGATAAAATTGAATCTACGATTGTAACTTTAAGATCGCTAAACAATAATAAAATTATAAAACTATATTTTTTTAGGTTTGAAATGGTTAACCTATTTAAGACCGAACTACCCAATTAAATATGGAAATTTATTGGTATTTTTGCAAAAATGTTACATTTATTGTCCTAAGGAATCCATAAAAAATATTTAATTAAATCTTATGTTGTGTGTAATAGTAAATTATTCCAGTTTAACTGTAAATACAATTATTTACATAAAATAATATAAGCTACGTAAATGAATTTTTCTCACACTTGTGCGAACTTAGTGAGTCCCTCATTATTAGTTGAGACGTTTAATTTACAAATATAAAAGGAAATAAATAACTGCTAAAAAGAAAATGCAAAACCATTTTCACTCTCAAAAACACACATTCAAGCGCCAGAAGCTAATCAAACAAACAACTCATACACTTTTTAAAATGAACACGATTTTTCTTGCTTTTCATACTTCAGCAATTAGTTCCAAAGCCTGCACGCAGTTGCAGTGAATAATGTATTACAAGTTTTATGTTTGGATATACAATACAGTAAGTTGATTCCCGTCCTGTCAATATAATTTACGTTTAAACTAACAAACATTTCTGCCAGATAGCTTGCAGTAAAAAATACGATACAACAAAAATTAGGTTTTAGGATTGGAATTTGCGGTTGGAATATTCTAACATGGTCAAATTTTAAGTCAAACTTAAAATGAACTGATGGACTCCTATCAGCCTTGCCCGGCTTAATACGAGCGGCCATTCGTCTTAAGGTTTTCGAGGATAACATTAATTTGAGACGTTTAGACCATTGTAGTTGGATTTAAATTTTTTTTACCAACGGTTTAGGCAGCCAGAAGCTCCCAACAAATCATTGTAACTTGTTTATTCATTTTGAGTCTTATTTTTTTTTTTTTTACTTAATGCAACTCAACCCATGTTACCCAGACAGCAATTCTTAACAAATGGTTACTGAACACGTTTTCTCTTTTTGTTATATAGTATAGTATTTAGATACTAGAGATTTTTAAACAAACATAATAACCAATTAAGAAATGTTTTTTTAATAACTTACTATTTATTCCAGGCTATTACTATTTTTATTGAAAGTTAAGTAAATGGTAAATGGTTAAGTAAATGGGAAAATTAAAGGGTAAACACATTTTTTACGACATTGAAAGTTGTTAAAACATAAAAAATAAACAGTAGCAGAAACTGGCACATACTTTCTTACAAACATATTTAAATTATTAAACAGATTGGACGACACAATTATTTGGCATCTAGACCACTCTGTTAACTGGCTCCGTTTTCCTTGTTTCGCTAAACATATCTTTGTAAAATATTATTTCGTTGTAAAATTCAGAAAAACGTAGCTGATGTTCACATATTTTATTACAATATGGCCTTAACTGACGAACATTAAATTCACGCATTACGTTATAGAAAAGCTACTGACGACCAATCAATAAAATTAAACAAATACTTCATCTAAGTACAAACGGCTTAATTAAGTCCAATGCAAAATTTTACTGCCCATAAATTTGTTAGGCCTATAGTTTTAACTGTGTCGTCACACTTTGCTTCAACTCCCAGACCGCAAATAATTTGGTTCAGCAAATAGTGTAGATTATCAACAAGGGGAATGACGTTCCCAGGCGTATCATTAGGCCACCAAGATAGCGTCACCGTAGGAAGCATCGGGCCGTGGAATGTAATAGTTGGATAATAACGAGTATATTATCAAGGTTGCCGTGGTATCCATTCATGACTGGTTATAATCAACAGGTAATTTGCAATACTGTGTGTGGATGGTCTAACCGAACCTAGCAGCAGGTAATTTATATAACAAGAGCTTGACTATAGAGAGAACAAATTAATTTAACAACAACAAAAATAACACGTTTAACAAAAATACCATTGAAATTATTATATCTGCTAAGAGTTACAATGTTTTGTACAATATTGTACCAATGCTATCGTTGCCTGAACAGTTATGTTCGATGACGCGCTTCAGAGATGTACCGTACTACATCTTTTAGACCTACTATAGTAGTCTAAATATCATCATCCTCCATGACACTTGAAGTACAACTAGCAAATTAAGAATATCCGACAATACAGAAGTTGTGTTATTTTATTGTTTAGTTTTTAAATTATTAACAGATTGCTGGTTTTTTGTTGCAGCAGACTACCCTAACCTAACTTACAACGGGTACAAACATTTTATTAAAATAACATTTGGTGCAGATAATTTATTGAGAATTCATAGATGGTGTACCAATAAACAACAGATTGCACTCTGCAGGAATTTTAATTCCTGTGGACAATCGCAAGACCACAAGGAAAACTGAAATACAAATTTTCCCACCACAGAATCAGTTATTTTTAGGTCGGTTAAAATAACATTTGCAAAAAGGCACTGGAGATCTTTTGCCCTCAGGTTCTTTTTATCATACAAATTTTAGAAAAAGTTTACCAATTTCTCCCTGTGGAAGGGGGTGTTGCGGGGGGTGGGTCGGAAACGTACAAGCAACAGTTTTTGAACTTTAGCGGGTAATCGGTGGACTTTTTAAGGAAACATTAAAAAGGAAAGTTGTAACTTAAGAAAATGCCTTTTATTTAAAACCCCGTACGACGACCTTTCAAGATTTCGTGTTATGGAAAAAAAATAAATAAAAAAAAACGCAAACATTTCAAAGTCTTCTACAAATTAAAAATTTGGTATAAACGCTCTTTTTAGCATAAGAATGAAGTAAAAAAGTCACCACCTTCCGGACTGTCCAAGGTGTTGTTAGGGGTGGTTTAAAGGAAAATAAAAACAACAAAATTGGAATAAAAAAATATTAAATGCCAATTTTTAAATTTTTGGAAATTTTAGTTTATAGCATCATTTATATATTTTTGACTTTCAGCACCTCGTGACCTTGGGAGAATAGTTATGAGGGTTAAAAGATAAAAAGCGTTTTTCGAAGAAAAGACTCCTATAGACTGGGCAAAATTTCTAATAGACATTAAACGTAAAAGTTGTTGCTTACGTCAATACCTTTAATTGAAGACCATACTCTTCCTTCTACGTGCAGTAGAAACACACGTAATGTCAAAAATTATAGTATTTACCTTATCAGCTCCTTGCTATATTAGACTTATAGCTTCAGGCCTAATAAGAGTTAATAGTTTTATTTAAATTATACATTTTATGCTTGGATGTGTATATAAGTGAATGCACAATTTTATATTATGTACTAACATTGCAACACATTCACATATAAATATATATTTATATTACATACAAAAAATACATTTACACGTTCACATATCTATTATATTTATTTATTTATTTATTTTCCATATAACAAATTTCATAAATATAAAGTTACAACAAATATAATACTATGGAATAGTGCCTATATAGGCCTATATTGTATATATAGGGTAGGCCTATGTATAATTAAGATTTTTTGCTTCATTATTATGCTAAAAAGAGCCTTTCTATCAAATTTTAAGTTTTAGCATGACTTTGAATTTGTTGCGTCTTTTTTTCTTATATTTTCCATAACACAAAATCTAAAGTGTTTAATAGGTCATTTATTGAGTCTTAAATAAAAGGTAATTTCTTAAGCTACAACTTACCCTAAAAAGTGGGGGCTTCCGGTGAGGGGGGTTTCAATGTTTGTTTAAAAAGCCCACCGTTTACCAATAAAGCATAAAAACCGTTTCTTGTGCCCTTTCGACCCCCCTAAAACCCCCTTCCGGAGGGGGGGGAGGAAAATGGTAGAATTATTTCCGTAATATTTATGTTAAAATGAACCTATGGTAAAAAGATCTGACCTGGGTGTATTAATTCTAACGAAAGCATTATTTGTTTTGATTATATTACCCATACTGTTCTTCATTAGTCTTGTATCGTTTAAACAATGTTCTGCGTTGCATTAATAACAGCATGTTAAGGCGCCAATTTGTTAGTTTTCTGTTTTTCCTGATTCGAAAGTGGTGTAAAAAAATTCCAAATTGGTTTGAACAGTTTTAACTTTGTAAAGCTTACATTGGGTACAGATAAACTATAATGGTAAATTGAAGAAATGTTGGTACTAAACGATCTACCAAAATGTATGCAACAGTATAGGTCTAGCTACTTTGTATTTCTTAAAATAACAGTTTAAATATTACTAAGGGAACATCAGTAGAGTATTGCCAATGTATAATATTACGAATATGTTCGACTCATCAAAGTGGCGGACAAAAGTAAGTTGATTTCTAGTGTTTCTGTTATTTATATTAAATACGTTATTAATGTTTGTAATATATAAGATGTAATTTGACAATTTATGTTTTGTGTGTAATAATTTTACTAAAATACTTATCTGCTTGAGATGAAACGTTTAATAATCTCAATTAATCTCTCAACGCTTTCTTTTGAGTGGACTGTGGATTTTTGAAGTACAAAATGTAAGCTGTAAATTATTTTAGCTTGCTATAGTAGCCTACACATACTGAAAACATGCAATTTGTTAAGAAGGTCCTCTAAACCCTTAACAATATAAATATCTGGTACGTAGATACCACTCAGATGGTAGGACCTTTATAAGTACTTGCGCATATTAATATTTAAACATCCATAGAATGTATTTTGTATTCAAGTAAATTATACATTATTAGACTATATACTTTCTTGTTGAGAAACGTACAGAGAGCTTTGTATGTTGAAAAAATGTTTTTGAAAATTTTTCTCCAATTTGTTTTTGAGTTTCAAATGGGAAATTGTGTTTTTGGAAGTAAAAGTTCTAAAAGTAGGATGTACAGATAAATTTAAAAATTGTTCATAAATCCAAATTATAGCAAAACAGGTTCTTTACATGAAACTATAAAAAAAAATTTTACTTTAAAAAAATTAATTTGTTTTGGGGAAAATTGCAAAAGTGAGCAATTTTCCAAAAATTACATGGGCTACATATTCAAAAATACAATGAAAATTGAAAATACGAAATTAGTTTTTGTAAACTTTATAATACTATAGAGAACTACATTTCTTTAATTCACTATTTTACAATAATTATAATAAATAAAACACAACACCAAACCAAAATAAACAAAACTCTCTAAATAAACAAACATTGTAATTGGGCGCTACGATGCTGTCATAGAATCGAAACTTTGTGTATTCTTTGCTTAATTGTTATAAGTCATAGAGTAATGAACTATACACCAGACTATTCCTTAGAGTAAGCCGATACATAATACCTATCAAATATTATTTTTTATGTAAAATACAATGCTTGAAGTAAAGAGCAGTTCTGATGTCATTTAGCACACAACAACACAAATATTTCTTATTTTGTTGATGTTTCTTATTTTGTTTTATAAGATAGTAACTTTCCAGATAATCAACACCGTGAAAAACATTGGGAAAGATTTATTATTTCCTTGTAGTTTAATACACTTGTTCTAAAACGCTATGCAAAATTTCAAGTTATGTCAATTCGTTTTTGAAATAAAAATTTACCAATATAAAAAAAAGAAAGCAGTCGCCGGACTGCCGACAGAAGTGAAAACTGTAATGAATATAAATCGTTGGTCATATTGGTTTAATCTAAAATTTGATTATTTTAATACTACCAAGTAAACTATTTTAAAGCAACTTACGAAATAAGGAAGCACAATGTCCAATTCAGAGATATTACCAAGTAAACTATATACTCTGCTATATCCCTACGCATGTGTACTATATATAGTAGAGCGTAACGAAAAATGCGTGACGGTAAAATCCGATTCACCACTATCAAAATTTGTTGGACGCGGTGCGCCTATAAGTTTACACTTTAATAACAAAATGGCGACAAAAAGGGACTTTTGGACACTTTAATAATGATACTGTGTAATGTCTTTTACAAAGGAATCAAACCTAAAAGTATTGGTATAGAGTTCTGAAACACCTTATATGTCTTGTAAGATATCCGCATTATTTGGCATATCTGTCCCTCCAAAATTTTGGTGGTTGGAAAGGGAAGAGGTTAAACACTTTATACGTAAAGGTAAATCATGCGGCACATCATTTAAAAAAAGGCAAACTAAATGACGTGCTCCGTTTGAAATTAATGAACAATCACAAAATTCGGAAAAAAATGTGTTTTTAATTGTTCGGAAGCTTTAGAACAAAAGTTATCTTTTGTCCAGAAGTTATGTATGCGCTTCAAAAATGTACTTTAAATCAGGTTATTCTGAACGTGTTTCTATCATAGGACTGCACGTAAAAAATTAATTACGTAGGCCTATGTTAATATTATCAAAATATTAAAATTGTGTAAACTTTGGATTTGGTAGTTTTAAGAAAATCTCTTTTCAATGCAACCAAACCTTAATCCTACTTTGGTAAGATTTACAGATTTCATTTTCAATTTATAATATTCTTGAATAGAATAAATAAAAAAAAAATTATAATATAGTATAGTTTTGAGCAAATATGTGTTACCTTTAATCTCAACAACATACTTATCCCCATCGTTTACTAATTATTAACCTGCTTTCCAGTTATAACAAAAGTACAATTCCTCAGAAATTTTATCTTTCATTTATTTGAAATGGAACTAAATACTAAGCTTTAATTTGCGTCATTTAGTTTGTCTTTTTGAAGCGTTAAAATGATGCACCGCATGACCTACCTTTATTTTTAAAATTTTACCTCCCGCGTTCCTTATTTTCCAAAAATCAAGGAGTTTCACACGTGTCAAACAATATGAGTTGTTAAACACTACAAGATATAAACAAATGTCTGTTAATTTTTTTGAGCAATAAAAAAATAAGAGGTTTAAAGCGACTTTCTGTAGATAAGAATGTAGTTTGTAGATAGACTGCACCCAGTTGTCACTGAGTACTGTTGTGTACTCAATGACAAGGTATCTGTGACTAAAACCAACAACGCTGACACGGTACCTCCAAATATTTAATAAACTTCCAGTTTATCGCTCAACAGGCTATGTTATTTTATACTTGCAGATTGCAGACTTGGTTTTTAAACCTCATTTTTCGATTTGTCTTTTAAAAATCATGAACAAGGCGTGCTTTACGTTTTAATTTTATTTAGGTTCCGTTATTTTTCAATTTCTTCCCTCCTTTCTTCAAATTCAAACCAGCCACATTTTACTATCGATAACCATATTGAACTCAAGTTTGCACAAATTGATTCGTATTTTATTGTAATCTTTAAAATGATGTAATTCAAGACAAACCCTATTCATTTAGTTTCATGAATTTTTCATTTAGTGCACCCTTAATTTTTTAATGTAATAAATTTGACTTCCAGAAAATAAGATATTGTTGTCCCACAAGGTTTCTAATGGTTAAAAATAAAAGAGCCCTACACTGGACCTTTCGATCATTCAAAACCGGTATACTAGTCCCTTCAAATTAGTAACAATTAAAGAAAATTTCCTACAGCTGTGAGACCTGTAAAACGTTAAATATTTGGATTCTCTAAACAAGATTTTCCCCTCTCAGGTCTAAAAAAAGGGTGGTTATATATACAGGGTGAGTTTTAAATGTCCCCCCCCCTAATTTTTCCCGCATTTCTTAAGATATCGACTCCCAACCACCGCCGAACATTATTGATTAGTTTATACTTTCTTTTGATGAGGTTACGATTTTTGGCCGCCATCTTGGATCCGCCATATTGGAATGAACTTTTATTTTTTAAATGTAAAGGTAAGGTTGTGACCCATCATTTCAAACTATTTTTTTCCTTAGTACACGATGCCGCAATCGGTTTTTAATTATCTGCTTTCGTTCTCGAGATATTAACAATTTTGTAAAAAATTAAAATTTTCAAAAATCCCTTGTTTTATTCAATTTTTTTTTAAATATCGACCCTTTATCATCAGATATCACAATTTGGCAGTAGTTTATAGATTTTTATTAAGTTATAAATTTGTACTGCCATCTTCAGTAAATTTGTTTGATTTCAGTGTATTAACAACTTTTCTCTGCGAAACTGAAGATGGCAGTAAACATTTATAACTGAATAAAAATCTATAAGCTACTACCAAACTGTGATATCTGATGATAAAGGGTCGATATTTTAAAAAAATTGAATAAAACAAGGGATTTTTGAAAATTTAAATGTTTTACAAAATTGTTAATATCTCGAGAACGAAAGCAGATAATTAAAAACCGATTGCGGCATTGTGTTCTACGGAAAAAAATTGTTTGAAATGATGGGTCACAACCTTACCTTTACATGTAAAAAATAAAAGTTCATTCCAATATGGCGGATCCAAGATGGCGGCCAAAAATGTGAAGCTCATCAAAAGAAATTATAAACTAATCAATGATGTTCGGCGGTGGTTGGGAGTCGATATCTTAAGAAATGAGGAAAAAATTAGGGGGGGGGGGGACATTTAAAACTCACCCTGTATATATATATAATCTATTTAAGTAAAAACTGTTCAATTTGGTGAAAAATATCAAGGGAATAAAGTTGTACAGCATAAAATTTCCTACACATTTTTCTCTACTAAATTGTTTTCGAATTCCGCGTAGTCTCGAAAAAATATGTGTATAGATTTTTGCGCCTTTTTTATCGAATTTCCATAGGAAAAATGAGCTATTGACTCTTATAGTGAGACGTAAAGTCTGGAGTAGTCAATGAGCACTGATCATGGTCCTCAAAATACGTTTTGGGTTGTAATAAAAAATTGTATATATTATATGTAAACTATAAATTCTTTAACTATGTGGAATTTTAAAAAACCTAGATAAGTGAAATTTGTAGAAATTATTATGCTATACAACTTTGCTCTCTTGACGTTTTTCACCAAATGCATAATTTCGGCTCAAAATCTAAAAAAGGCGCAAAAGTCTAAACATATTTCTTTTCACGCCTTCTAGCGGTGAAATTAAGCTGAATTAAAAAAACAAAGAATAGACAAAATTTGTAGGAATCTTTATGTTGCTCTCTTGATATTTTTCACCAAAATACAGAATTATTCCTTAAAATAGAAAAAAGGCGAAAACACGCTAAAATTAATATATGTATATATTTCTCAAAAACCACCCTTTATAGAACTGCGGGGGTGAAAATTATTTTTAGAGAGCCCAAATACTTAACGTTTTACAGGTCTCAAAGCTGTAGGAAAAATTTCTATAAAACAGCGATTATTTTACTAATTGAAGGGACTGTTCATCCTATTAAAACCTAGCTACCGAACCGTTAAAGAAATTTCTAATTGCTTTCAATCATTTTTACACAAACAAAATTTACCTCTTATCATATAAGTGCAGTTTTATTCTATCTTTCGCAATTATGATAAGTACTCCTAATGTTTATATTTAATCAAAACGCTCCCATAAGATAAGGCTATACTTATCTTTGATTACCTGACTGCTGACTCGCTTTGCGTAAGCAACCGACATTGGGCTATTAGTGTTCAATTAATGGATTTTGTAGGAAATGATCTCTTTAGTGACGTATGCTACAGTGGTTTTTCAATAGAGGATGGAGCAAATATAATGACATTTATGAACATTTATATGATTTTACTAATTTGTCAGTCCGCCAATCACTGTAATTTTTCAAGAGCGAATATCCAAGGTGAGCAGTTAATATCTGCAAAGAAAGTTAAGACGAATTTATGTCAATAATAACATTCAGAAATTATTTGACTGTACATTTTTAGAGCAAAAGATTGATGAACTTGGGTGATAGTATGGTGTAAAAGTGTTTTATTTATTCATATCAAACTATTTGGGGAGGGGGCAAATTTGATCCTTACTTAGTTGACGAGATATAGTCGAAAATGTTACTACTTCCAAAAGTACTGCTAAAGTGTAGACAAACTTTGCCAGGCTCCTCATTCTACTGGTTCCCACTACAATGCACGATGTAATACTAACAGTAGTTTAAATTCGATTCTCCTTTCTTTTGTCTGTAAAAAATGTCTGAACACGTATGCATATTATAGACCACCTGAAAATAAAGACTACATTTTTTAGACATTCAACACCTAAATCTTAGACCATATCCTATATTAGGCTGAAATAATTAATGACATACCCAGCACATTCTGAGTAGGTACTTACTTCTTCCAAATATACTAACCCCGAAAGACTCTTTACAAATTATTAAACTAACTCAGGTTGGTTTTATTTTACGTGAAATAATGCATTTTTCTGTTTATATCTAAAATGTTCTATCTAAAATATTGGCTACGGTCAAGCATTATTAGCGTTAAGCATTAATTGTAGGACTATTAAGGAGGGTGCCGTGTACTCCCAGTCATTAAATAAACAACAGTATTATTTTAATATTGGACACAAAACGACCCTCATATTTTATTTACACGTAATGTTATCTTGATTTTAAAACGTTCATTAAAACTTATAACAAAAGGGTCCAGTGGGACTTTCGCTTCGTACAAATTACACTAAGGTAAACACATCCCGAAATGGGATTATACTAAAAATAGACGCAAAGTAATGTCGCGACGACAGACAGACCAACTGTTGCTTTTGTTTACGTCACGTGAGCAGTACGGTTACCATGGCGACGATTGATCCACGCCGCAAATGTGATTGTTTTTCTTACTAAGCGACAAAACCATATTTACTGCTCAAATATTGGATTGAATGTTTTCCATTTCCCTCTCTGTCTATTACAGATACGAAATTATGTTAAGCAATTTTTAGCGAAGTTTTTATTTTAAGTTAAAGATCAAATAGCGTTTTGGGATATTTACGGTGTAGGTCTACGTTTAAATTGGTACACTTTGATCGTAAAATATATCGGCGAAACTTTGGACAGATAATCGTTTGCATAACTGGGCAGTGCGTGTCCGGCAAGTACCAAAGTAGGATTTTGGAGCAGTTTTCAATTTAAAGAAAATGAAATTCAATATTTTAATGGAAAACGTAACCTAAAATAAAAATGTCCAAATACGTTGCCGTGTGTATTGCGTAGCGTCGTAAGTAGCCTATTGCACGTGAAAGCGAAGCGGTGCTCTGTAGTTCATTGCGTACTGTTTTATAATGTTCACGGAAACAATCTTCTTTAAACTCTCTAAAAATTGGGTAAAAATACTCTAAAATAATATATATTTTTTAATAAATAAACCCGAGAATCACAGCTAGAGTTCCGTACCGTCAGCGAAGCCGAAGGTTTTGCCAATTCGATGTTAATGACATCAACGCCAACACGTTATATAGGGCTTACTCAATATACTGAACTAACCATCTAACTAATAACAATAACCATGTGCGGCAATAAATTATACATTTAGATGAGCGTAAACATCAATTAGAAAAGAATGAAACAAAACTTCACTTTTTCTTTTCAACATAATGGAACGAGATACTCCACTGACTTCGGCAAATAATCTATGAACAATATAAAATAAGTAGCCTATAAAAGAACAAACAATAAACAAAAAGGTTATTAGACGAATTAACTTAGCTAACTTACTATAGTGTTGCAGTTAGTTAGCACATTTTTTCGGAAAATAAAAGGTGCTACCATCTTAAATATTTCTGAAAGTAAAAATAAA
>JAGFPH010000211.1:104459-126554 GCA_018207615.1 Philaenus spumarius
TAGCTTTTTGTTAGTACTGTTTTTATATCGTGTTTGGAAACTATGTTTTCTAATTTTGTTGAGAAGAATATTTATTTGGCAATGAATTAAATCTAAGCATAAAAATAAATGTTTCTTTATTTCTTTGTCCTCTTTAGACTAAACAACTATTCTACCGGTTTTACTGTACCTTTTACATACTTTCCATATTAATGTCAGAAGTGTCTAGACGTTACAATTACTGCAGTCTAAGGAGCTATTGCTACCCCTATACAATAAATATAAATTGAACTAATTTCCTACAAGCTATAAAACTCAAATTTTAAAATATTCTTAAGTGATATAAAATACTATTCAAATTCTTAAGTCAAAGGGATACAATTGGATAACTACTCTCAAAATTAAATTATTATTTATACATTTACTTTTTCTATATACTCAAAAACTAATTTCACTAAATATTCCACAATTTACACATAATAGTACCAGGATTATTTAGAGAAAATGGTAACTACAACCATAAATTAAAATGGGGTAGCTATCCCTATACAATAAAAAGTAAGTTGCACTAACTTCCTAAAAGATAAAAAGATAAATTTGTTTAATATTATTCTTAAGTGATATAAAAAACCATTTACAATAAAATTCGATTACTTAAGTCAAGGTATTGAAATGGAGTAGCTACCCTTAAAATTAAATAATAATTAAAATGGGATAGCTGCCCGTATAAAATAAATTACATTACCATTACTAAGCAAACACCATATGTTTAATACGCTCTCCACAACCTGCCCTGATTATACGAATCTTATTTTAACCACAAGTCACGTCAAAATAAAATTATTTTTGACACCGTCACCTTCTTTCACTAATCTTCAACTACTAATGTATAATTTCTTCCCGTCATGGCAATTGTTATTAGTTATACGGTTTACTACATTAAATACATGACGTGTTGAATCGTTGATATCTATACTAATATTATAAAGAGGTAAAATTTGTTTGTTTGTTTGTTTGTAGGGAGTACTCTGGCACTACTGAACCGATTGAAAAAATAGTTTTACTAATAAAAAGCTACACTATCCCTGAGTTACATAGGCTATAATTCATTTTGATAAAAACCTTTTTCATTTTAATATTTTTGTAAATTTAGTCGGGAAAAAATCTTGGGTTAGGCTTAGACTGATGGATCATCACATATATTTACATTTATTACCATAGCAACCAATTGAATAAAATATTTCCATTTAAAAAGCTGATTTCAAACTTTGAGCAATTATTTAAATTTCTAACTTTTAAGTTAGATTTGTATTAAAGTGTAGACCTGAGCCTTGCTGGTTCTTTTAACCGTTATTATAACTGCGGTTATAAAATATACGAAATAATTTGATTTGAACATTTAACATTATTTACCATCTTATCTTTGGGTTTATTATTAATAATTTTATAAAGAGGTACAATTTGTTTGTTTATTTGTTTTGTATGTATGGAGTAATCTCTGGAACTACTGAACCGATTGAAAAAATAATTTTCTTAATAAAAAGCTACACTATCCTTGAGTAACATAGGCTGAATTAATTTTGATTTAAGGGTTAAAACAACCCCTAAAACAATAAATATGAATTGTTATACTTTCATTAAAGCTAGAGAGCTGAAACTTTGTACCTACATTTATTTCTTACAACATACATAAAAACTAGTGGCTTGTAGGGGCAATAGACCCTATAAATAGGCTATGTTTCTAGGAGCAATACCTCTTCGTGATGGCCTATCTTTGCGAGGTGGTCTTCCAGCGTTATTCATACAGTAAAAAAGTTCAGTAGAAATAATTTTATAATGTGTTTAATTATATAGCATAAGCTTTGATTTTAATTCTCACTTTGAAACAAAAACACAGCTACAATAACAAATCACATCACAAAACTGCACATTTAGGTGCTGTTATGATAGCTGAATTTTCCAATTTATATACAATCACCTGTTTTTAACACTAAAATTACCTGATTTACACCTACATATTCCCATGCTGTTTAAATGGTAATTATTTTATTCCGTAACAAAATTTTCGTGACACAATTAACAAACATGAATATTTTCCCCCAAAACTTCATGCCAGACCTCTAAAATGAGGCCTCTAACAGCTTTTTCGACCTACAGTTCGCTCACAATTTCATTTGCAAATTTGGGCTTACGGAATTAGATATATAGAAATAGTATCATAGATTGACATTTTTTCACGTGCTGCTAAGGGGTGAAAATGTAGTAAAAATGTGGATTGTTATACTTTTCTTAAAGCTAGAGAACAAAAGCTTAATAAATTAAGGAATTTAAAAGTAAGAAACCACTATGTTACATCTTAATTAAAATAAATAAGACATATTTAATAATAGGGCCTATTTATATAAATAACCAGTTTTGTATTTGCTTCGACGCGAGTCACAACGGGGGTTGGCAAATGAAGCGAACAGGGGAAGGAGCCCTCTAGTTACTAATATAAGTTTAGTAAAATGGACGAGAGCACCTAACCTAACCTCACACCTTTGTTCTCAGAGGATACATCAATTTCATCAGATCCTCAGTATGGCCTCCTGAAAACGCCTTTTGAATCAGCACCTGCATGACTGATCAACATTAGATTACTTTCTTCCTATGAAAACCGTACATTCTGAAATTATGGCTCATTGCTATGGATCTTCTACAAATTCTTTGCTATGTTCACCCATTATACATCATTCCGTTTGGCTACATTCTACAGTAATAACAATGAATACTTAAATCTTAAATAGCGCAGGTCTTATGGACTCAATTCTAACAGATTTTACAAACTTGGCGCGCTAAATATTTGTAGTTGGGCACAGGACCGAGAGGAAGCGTTGGCAAACCATTTAGCGTGCGGTGGAGAGCGAGAGAGTGTTTCTCCCCTCTCACTCGGTCTACGATTGGCTAGTCGGACTCAGGAAAAGAATTTATGTTCAAGAGAGATTTTCAAACTTATCTTTGTTGTACATAGAGAAGAAAATACTCAGAGAACATATTGAAACTAACGATATTGTAGAAAAGTTCGCTATGAAGAACAGAAAGTTACAGTTGATATAGACACTTTTATACTTTTATCAATATTAATCTTATTAAATAATATTTCAAAGGAAGTTCATAATACACCTTTGTACATCAATTTCACCAAATCCTCCTCAGTATGGCCTCCTGAAGAAACTGTCTAGATCCGCACCTGCGTGACTGATCAAACATTAGATTACTTTCTTCCGATGAAAACTATCTCTCTGCTGTGGTTCTTCTACAAATTCTTTGCCATGTTCACCCATCATGCATCATTCCAAGAACTTCGTGCACAGTTAATGTTTTTATTCTGAAGTTATTCTTAGTTAATTTACCACCAATTCAAGTATTACCATAATATACTATATATAAAATCGATGTTATTGGTTATCACTTACTCATGCTACATTCATAGAGTACTTGATTCAAGTAGTAACAGATTAGACAAGTGTCTGATAACACAATTCATTATTTTACTGCACACACACCTATTTTATCTAAAAATGATTTCTGTAAAGCATGGCTTTCCATCAAACAATCAATGTAGAATACATGGACAGTCAGTTGAATGGTAGAAAAGCGATCAGCTTGGTCTGGCGTCCGCGAAATCAGTCAATTCCCTCGTTGCACGTCGTCATAAATTTAATAAATATGTTTAAACATGACGCAATACAATTATTACTACATAAAATCAAGGACGAACAAAGTTTTTTTTTTTTTTTGATAAGTTTTAACATACTTACTCAGTATCTGATGTAGGGTATTTGTTGATCTTAAGGCCACTTCACGCAGAACGTCTTAAAATACGACGTCTGAGACGTATCTCACAATGGCATCAAATGGAACAGTTTAGACAGAGTATTAATACAGTGTGCAAAATAACACTGCTAGCTACGTGTCATTCGAGCAACGGTTCGTTCCCGTCTTCTGTGTACATCGTCTGCTTTCTGGGTGTTGTTCTCTATAAACAAAGTCATGACAAGTTTATTGTTTGATGAAAGTTAGGAGAAGAGTTCAGCGCTTTGGGATTGCACTGTCAATCTTGCACTGCAATGGTGGAAAGTAGAGTACCCACAGTTGAGCAAATAGTTTAGTCAATGAAGGGGGTGTAGAGGACGTTGTTTAGAGGGTAAACATATTAAAAGTTCCCACCCCTACCCATGCCACTTCATGGGAGAAAGGGTAGTAAGGCCCCTTTTTACGGTGTTTCGCTTATAAGTCGAAAACTGCTAGTCGTAAGGAAAACTTTATTACATTAATTAAAGCTGACTACGTTTCCTTCAAGAATGTATTTGTTCATTTTTTTGTTTCTGTTATAGTTTTCGAGATAGTAGCTATAAAAAAAATCGTTAATTTCCGGAAAATTTATTTTCGCCTCACGTTTTTTTCGTCAATTTTGTCTATTAACTCCTCAGGCTTTTTTTTACAAACAAAAATGTACTGCAAGGTAGTTGTAGAGCATTTTATATCCTTCAAAATGTAATATTTCGTTACTATTTCTTTAGTGTTAAAAGTTACAACAATTTGGTAAAATAAAAACTAAATTTTTTGTAGACCTTTGGATTTAAACTCTCGCGTACTCAAAAATGATTAAAAACTTATTTCGTAAAAGATGGAATGTGAATAAAATTTTCCTTTTTCGTAAAGGAACCCCCTCCTCCCCCCCTTCAAGTTTTCTGCTAAACTTCGTGCTTTTCTACACAAGCCTGTATTTTGGTTATTTTCATTATTCATAGCAACCTATACGAGCTAGTATAAAACCTATTTACACCTAAAAGTTTATATTATACTATAAGGTTTAAAAAATGAGATAATAAATTATGCTAAATTTTGAAATGATCGATATTTTTTTAATGGCCAATGATTTGACTGGCCAATGAATTTTGTATCTTATTATTAATTAAATTGAACAATTGTAAATAGTGTAAGTATGAGTGCAAGTGATTTTCGTGAATGAAAGTGATTTGAAATCTGGTTTGTGAATTACAAAAATGCATAGGATAGTAACGGGAGAAAAGGAGACAGTCAGAACAGACTGAATAGGTGACTTTGGTGTTTCTAGCTACCTCCCCCTTTGTAAAAAAGACCTTTGTAAGACTGACCTCTTCCCATCAGTAACCCCTTGGTAACCCTTAAGTTATCTCTCATTTATGATGGGAAGAGTTTTTGTGCGAGAGTGCTTTCCTTTCTCCTCTTCTGTTCCATTAAGTTGATTTACAACATGTGCCGAGTAAAGTTGCAGATTTTTTTAAACGTTTAAGTTAGTTTTAATTAAATTGCTATTAAACATTTATGTTGGATTTAAATTTAAATATTTCACGTATATGATCATCGTTCTTAATGAGTAAAGTGTTTTGTGTGCGGTGGAGACAATGACGATTCCAGTAACGAGATGTCAAGAGTTACAGAGAAAGGATAACCTTCTTCCGACTGAATACAACAAACATCACCATCACTAACATTTGAATCGGTTTCCATCAAGGGCAAACCCTTCTGTTAAAACCAGGCTCACACCATAGCACTGTAAACGCCATCACTAACTAAATTGAAGTTGAAAACCGATGTTGTCAGTGAGGGGAATCACGTAGTTTTCTGTTTGAACGAGGCACGAAAGAAGTCGCCAAGGTACTAACTCTGCTACGTTCCGTGTGAAGAAGCCTTTATTAAAACTTTTCAGTATGTGACATCAACAGAAAGTTCACTCAAAAGAGGTCGTTTAACATTAAACGGAGTAAGTATATTAAAACTTATTTACTACATCTTTGACTTGGATGGAGCTTCCCCTATAACTGCAGTATGGAGGAAATCCATAACCCCACAACTTTCTACTCCATTTATACATTAAATATATTATTTTATTTAATACCAGATGCATACCCGTGCTTCGCTACGGGGAGTAAAATGGAAAAGTTCAAGTTGCATAAATACGGATCATTTTCGAAACAGAAGTTCAGTGTGCAGTTCTGTGTGCAAATTTCCAGCAAGATTGTTAGGCCGAAGCCACACCATAAACCCTGAGCTTTGCATATTTCATTACATATGGCCGCATTGTAGAAAAAAAGCGTTAGTGATAGATATGTTCTAAAAACGAACTACTAGCCAGGGGTTTTCGGAAAAAACCTTTACCTGCAACCACCCATGGCGTTTCGATTTGTTGTAGCCAGGCAGTTGGTTTTTGGAAGCCAACTTTTTCATAACTATAATATTGCTTGAACTGGTGTGAACTGCAATGGAAAACAGCAATTTCGACTTAAGAAAAAAAGATGTCTCTTTTACTTAGTGTATTGTATAAAACTTCCTTACAACCTCGTTGTTGTTCGCCCCTCTGGCTGCAGTATCAGGAGAACTTACACGTCAACAGGCTACATATAACTGGCCGTGGGAGAAACAATAATTTCTTAAATCCACTCGTACTACTTTCAAAGATTGCCCTTGCGCTTGTGTATCGTCGTGGCAAAGCAGACCTTGAAGGGAAACTGCGGTTATTTAAACTGAAAATGGTAGTCAGAAGGAATCAAAGTTATTCGGGGCCCAAAGCTGTTTCTCCTGCACCACAGCCTGTGAATATGGTTGCTTCAATCACATGTCTATTTAACCTGCAGTATGGTTCTGTTACAACTTTTTGGAGGAATCAGATTGCGCAGCAACATGATTGCAGTTCTAACTTTGAAGCTGAGATTGTGAGTTGAAATTCCTGGAGGGTTTAAAATCTGAAGGAACTCTACAGGGTATTCAACAGCGTCTACAGACTGATATTTCGCCAACTCTAAAGAAAGTTGATCGAATACAGAATCATAAATGCTGGCTGCGGAGTCGTTCTTTGATAACTTTCTTTAAGCCAACTAAGATGTCTTTGTGCAGTTTGTTCAAATTGGGGTGGATATTTTAAGTCCAAGCGTTTAGGTTTTTGTCTGTTAAGCAAAGATTGTTTAAAATCACTACCTCTTCAGGTAAATTACCATCCTCGTTTTGGAGAAGTGACTTTAAAACTCTCCAAGATAACATTTGAGGTGAACCCTCATGTTAACTCGCAAGGACAGGACTTGGATTTTGGCCACAGATAGGATGATTTAAGGCACGCTCTCACCTCATCAGCACGGGTTCCCCGAGGAAAGACCTGCCTGAAGTCCCCGGCTAATAAGGCAGTTATCCCACCCATGAAGCATCTACCACTACTGATGTCCTGAAGAGTTCTATCCAAAGCTTCTATTTATCCCTTGTGAGCCAAGGTGACCTCATCCCAAACAATAAATTGACATTCCCTAAATACATGTGCTTTATCACTCTGCTTTGAAATGTTGCACAAAGGAGTGTCAGTATGGTTAAAGTTGATTTGAAGTTTGTAGGCCGAGTGAGCTGTCTTTCACCGTCTAATAAATTTTCTCTATACCAGAGGAATCTACAGAAATCGCAATTTTATTTTATTTCCTTACGGTAGCAACCGACAGATTGATTGAATACGTTTTCCCTGTTCTACCTGGAGCATCCAGAAAAAAAGCTGATCATAATCGGAATCAATGATTTTAATCACTTCAGAGTAGACTTTACTTTTTTCAGAGTTTAGCTTTGTTACGGTTTGATTAACCGATGCAGAAAGCTGGACTACGTCATAGGTAATTTCTTTGAGGTACTCACGATTGTCATTTACCAACTTTTCATCATTAGACGGTGAGGGAAGGCCAAACTGTTGCAGTGATAGGTTTGACATTGAAAATACAGACTGCGTTCTAGATGAAGGAACCATTTGATGTAGACAACATTTTTCAACGCCTCTGTGCCAACCTCATTGTAACCCTTTTTTCAGTTCTCTTTTTACATCCTCTGATAAACTGTCCGTATGTTTTCCCCAAAGCTTCAAAGGATCAGCCAGTTGGCAAAAAACTAGCAACACAGCGAAAAGTTTTCGGATTTTTCTTGTAGAGTCAGAGATTGCTGCCTCTTCCAGAGTGTGGTCCCACTGAGCATCGTCCTCCAACAACCCTAGGATTCGGCTGGTAGACTGATAAGTTTGGTGAACCACTCCTGACACCTTCTTGAGGTCATCAAAGCAAGTGGGCCCTCGTACCTCGTGAAGCAAGAGTAGCAAGTAGTAGCATTATGGTGTACAGTGTAGATTGGTGTACAGTGTAGATACTGACTAGCCCTTGGTCTACTTTCACTCCTGGATGGTCAGGATCAGCCTTCCTTTGCATTCTTCGGCTGAGCTTTTGTTATTTTTCCATACATAATACGCCTAGACTTTACTGTACAGAAGACCTCTTGCAAAAGAAGTTCAAAAAATGCCACGAATTTAGTTTTAGGTACGTTATCAGCTGCGTTATTAGATGAAAAGTAAACTTTCTGTCCGTTCTTCAAATGGACAGAAAGATTCGCCCCATGGAGGAACCTCTCGTGAGGTTGAAAAGGTAAACAGATTAGAAGAAATAGAAATTTATAACAGCTTACGAAAAGAACCTACCAACATTTTTAATTCCCAAGTAAATTTTACAGCAAACCTATCTATGAAGAAATAATCAAGACGGCTGTATGGAATTAGTCGTTGTCGGGATAACCTGTTCTTCGCAGTTGGCAACACTGATTATCAGTTGTCCAACATTTGAAATAACTAATTAATTGTGATGTATTCTGTTGGCCAACAAGTTATAAATATGTCTGACGTTTTGTGTATTTTTGTGTGATGTTTTATTTTTGACGACGTCAAAATGAACGTAGAATTATTGTGTGTGAACTGTGTGTGTTTTGCATTTTAATATTTGTTTCGTGTGCAGTGTTTTGAAAATGCGATTACTCGTGAAACAGCTGTAACACGTTTTATAAACTATGACCTGACTGACGATGACGGTAAAAAATGTGTACAAAAAAAAATAGGTATATAGATTAAAACTTATCTAATCAATTAATTGTTGACTGTGTTGCAGTAAGTATATTAAAACTTATCTAATCAATTGTTTCCTTGGATTCTTATTCTCGAAATTAATTTTAAAACATTCATTTTTTTTTAAACATTGCAATGCGACTCGTACGCTGGTCCAGTCTAGAAGACCATAGAATTTCACAGTTCCGTGAAATAATATTCTATTCTATGAAATAAATATGCAAACTATTAATTATTGTAAATAGGCTATTTCATATGTGTTACTAATAATTGCTTTACAATATCTCATATAAACGAATCTATGGCAAATTAATGAATAATTTTTCTGCAGGTGTATTTATTATTTAATTCGATAGACTATATTTACATAGAAACAAATTTCTCAAAATGTGTTGTGTATACTTATCAAGTACCATTAAATAGATAATGGCATTTTTGACAACTTTTATATAAAACATGTTCTTGTATTGAGTATTTTTCTCTATGGTATTACATCATTTTTCAATTTTCAATCTCCGCTTTTGTAAAATATCTCAAAAACTGTATTAAAATAGCAAAAATACCGACTCAAACTTTATAAAATTAAATATTCTATCAAATTGCATGTGTAACATTGTTTGTAAATGCTGAATCATTGCAAAATCGTCATGAATGTAAACATTGTTCAGTTTACGTATTTATTAAGAAAATTAAACTCACCTAATTCACATCTTAAATACATACACGGTGTTCACAAACTTCATGAGCTTATTTAACTGAGTCGATAAAGCGTAAATCGCTACAACTTCAAAATCCACGAAACCAGGTTGCTTTTTGCTTTTTATATTATATTGGATTATTCAAAATCAGAAAAATTCCATCAGGGGCACTCACACGATAAAAATAAATTACATTAACATTTAATGAAGCAATATAGCTTAAATTTGAGGCATTTGTATCTTGATAAATATACAAATTAAAGCACTAAAATTTACAAAAAATGCGTTTATCTGGTTCAAATAGGGTAACCACGCGTATATAATAAATATTAGTTTGTATACCCTCCCATGAAGCTATAGAGCTGACATTTGAAACATTCGTTATTTAAGTGGTAAATAAAAAAAGCAAAGCATTCGCGTTCCGATTACTTATGTATGAAATAGGGTAACTACCCAGAACACAATACATATTAATTATTATACTTTCTATGAAGTTAAAGACGTATAATTTGCCTCATATTATTCTGAAGCGAAATGAAACGCAAATTTCAGCTCTCTAGCTTAATGAGAAGTTATAAGAACTAATATTTTGTATGGTCTAGGAGTGGGTTACCCTATTCCACCCCATACAGTAAGCAAGTGATTAAAATACAAGGGTTTACTTCCTTTTATATCACTGTATGTCTTTGAAGAATATGTTCCAAATTTCTCTTCTTCATGAAAGAATAAGAATTTTATTAATGAACTAGTATTTTGTTGTGAGTAGTTACCTCATATTCGCATCTAAGGCATATCGTAATGCAACATTTTTACTCTTTCTCTTTATCACTTAAGAATCAAATGTGTTAAATTTTAACTAACTTCATATGAAGTTATAAGAAGTGACATCTTTTGTCTGAAGGTGATTAAGAGTATGCCTAGCTGTTTAGCAGAATATTTATTAACTTTCTTTCAAAAACGTTTATGTAATTAAAATTAGTTGCATAGATGTTGTTATTGTTAAACATTTTAGAATTCAAAACTTTTTTGATTTTAGTCTAATTTTGGGAGTTGTAGTTAGTAATTACCAAAAATATGTGTATTCTGTTTTTTTTGTTGATAACTCGATTGTCCTTCGCGCTACTGAATAATACTAACACCATAACGATAAGAGTGATGTAATTAAAAGAAATATCTCTTGTATTTAATTGTCTTATAAGTCTTGAAAGTTAAGGTCAGTTATGCTTGACAGGCATCAACTTTTCACAGTTGAATAAAGTTATGTTTCTTCTGATATCTTAAAAATAAAAATATATTCAAAAACTAGTCTATTTGGATCTATTGAACAATCTTATTTAATTCTTGTGCAACATTCTAATAGCAGTTTTATTTAGTTCTAATTCTAAAAAAAATTCTTCTTATTAAATTTTTAATATTAGTTCACGTATATCTTCAGCAGAGTTTTCCTTTCCAACGAGTTATTTTACTTCTCTTAGCGAGCACCTAGCCTTTACTACCATAGCCTTTATTACATATGGTAGCCACGGTGGCCGTGGTTGTTAAAGCGTCATTGCTTTATCAATCGTCATGGCAACCATCAATGGAAAGGTTCCGGGTTCAATTCCCATTGACCCCGAATAATTTTCTAAATGGTTTCTTAACAGACATCGTTGGCTGTGGTTCGGATTCCACGTAAAACTGTAGGTCCCGTCTTCATTAACCTTAAGTGCAAAACAGCAGGACGTTAAAACCCCCCCAAAAAAAAAAATTATTACATATGTCGTACACTGTGATTAACCTCCTCAGACCAAATGTCTCCATGAAGAAATAAATATAATTAATTGTTTTTGTGGGAATTTTGTATGCTGAACGGAATAAGTTTTTGGACCTGTAAGCAATTGTATTAGACCTTCATAGATGGCAGCAAAATAGTTGGCAGTAGGTACCTGATGTGGTGGTCCCTAAAATACCAAGATTTGTTTGTAATGAAGTGTACTTGTATTTTTTGTAAATATATCTTTAAACTGTATTTTTTGTAAATGACTGAACAATTATCCATTGCAGAAAAATATCCTATTGGGTTTTCTCTAAAAACATTTCAATTTCTAATGTCTCCTATGGAAGACATTAAGACTCAGGTTGTCACAGTCGAAATAGTTATAGTACTTCCAGAAAAGTAAAAGTTGGTGGTTTTTTGAAATTTTTATTTTAGAAAGGCATTTTAAATTTTACTCAATACTAAAACAAAACTTCAAGTTGACCTTAAATTGTTCCTTTAGTAACTTATTGCAAATTTCTCACTTCTTAACCATTATTTTAACTTGTTTGATTGTTTTGATTAATGAATTTAGTTCCAATAGTATATTACTGCTATATAATTTCCAGTTTTTCTTTGATTATTTTCAAACGTATTTTTGAATTTAGGGATTTTTTTAACATTTTATTGATTAAAAAACCGGGAACTAATACCAAAATTTGCAAAAAAAAACAAGGAAATTTCGTAAAATTGTATATTTACTAGACTATTAAGAACTTATGTCGCTTAGAGGAGAAATTTTTTTTTTAATGGGTAACACTATATTATAAAATATTTCAAAGTTTGTATATCTCATTAAAAAAACTCGTAAAATCAAAAATTCTACTGAAAAATTTCTCCAGGACTGAGGAGCTTAAACCACTGCTCCACTTTTATTTATTTATTTTTTAAAAATTTTATTTTTCAATCCTTTTATTACAATAAGAAAGGCACAATAATAGATTACATACTATAAATTACACAAAAGAGAAAAAACCAAAACAATATTACTTCTAAATCTAAAAACAATAAAAAACTTAATATACACAACAACTGAAAAAACTTAAGAAGAGAGAAAAAGGAATGAATAATGAAAAAAAGGAAGAAAAAACAGAGTTTAAGATGTCATCGGGAGCAGTTAAATTCTTAATAGATTAAAATTAAATTTAAAATTGATTACAAAAAAATAAATAAAAACAAGATTAATTTGTTCTGTGATAATTAATTAGGCCAAAAAAATCTGCACTTTACTCCCTTCGACAGATAGAAACAAGACAAAAAAATTGCATCCATTGTAAATAAACGGTATCAGTTAACTGACACAAACTTTCTCCCAACTTACTGCAGTCAAAATAATATTGTTTTTAATCATTTTATTTATTACTTTTTAGAACAAAACAAAAAAATAATATTCTACCTACGTCAATCGTATAAAAAAATTATTGTCCCAGGCGGGATTCGATCGCGCGACCTTTAAATTACTGGCCGTGCTCGCTACCGTTGTGCTACCCCGTGCGGCCGTCGCCGCGATGCTAGATTGACAACATAAACTTGTTTATTTTTTAACATTTCCTCATAATTATAAAACGCCGAAGTTTTGATAAAAGCGGGTGGTGTCATTTTGTTTGGCATCTTAAGCACTATAAATACTGAAAATTTGATCAAAATCGTTAGAGCCGTTTTTGAGAAATTTACATTTTTGTCGTTTTTTGGTTTTTTAGGGATAAATTACCCTTAAAAATTAAAAATTCCAAAAAATGAAAAAAACGCCTGGAGATATTAGGGTTTAGTACCTACATAAAAAATTTCATGAAAATCGGACCAATAGTGTCCCCTCTGGTCGTGTATTTAACTGACAGACTGACAGACAGACACCACGTTAAAAACACTTTTTTGGGTTCAGGGAGCACCAAAACAAAAAATTCCACTAAAAATAGTTTTGGGTTCAGGGAGCACCAACACAGATAATTGCACTAAACAATTTTTTGGGGTTCTGGGAGCACCAAAACAGATAATTCAACTGAAAATTCAAATTCGAACATTTTTACGAAAACAATACTTTCTCCATATACTACGTATAGGGTGGAGAAAGTAAAAAATAGAGATTCTTTTAACAGTTTTGCAAAATAATAATTTTAGAAAAAACATCTTAAAATTCTAACGCTATAAATAATACTGTGTTTGATACAAAATATATTTCTAAAAGTATTATTATTTTAAAAAAATTTTAAATTAAAACTGTGGGCGCCGTCACCTACTTTCACTAATCTCCATTTAATATCCAATAATGTATAATTTCTTTCCGTCATGGCAATTGTAATTAGTTATACGGTTTACTATGTTAAGTATATGACATGTTGAATCTTTCATATTACCAATATAAGTTTAGTAAAATGGTTGGCAACACTTACCTAACCTCACACCTTACTCCTCAGAGGATACATCAATTTCACCAGATCCTCAGTAAAGCCTCCTGAAAACGCCTTTTAAATCCGCACCTGCAAGACTGATCAAACATTAGATTACTTTCTTCCGATGAAAACCATCGGAAATCAGAGGTTATGGCTCATTGCTATGGATCTTCCACAAATTCTTTGCTATGTTCACCCATTATGCATTATTCCGTTTGGCTACATTCTACAGTAGTAATTAGTCGCCTGAAATGTGTATGCTCATATTTTTTATATTTAATAACCAATGCACGTCACTTCGCCCTGCCTAGAACATCATGCACAGTCAATGTTTTTATTCTGAAGTTATTCTTAGTAAATTTATCATCAATTCAGTATTATCATATTGTACTATATATAAAATCGATGATATTAGTTATCACTTACTCATGCTACATTCTTAGAATAGTCTACTAACCTTGATTCAAGTAGTAATAGATTAGACACGTGTGTGATAACACAATTCACTATTTTACTGCACACAACTACTGAATGTCATCCAAACATGCTTTCTGTAAAGCAAGGCTTTCCATTAAACAACAACATGGACAGTCAGTTGAATGTTAGAAAAGTGATCATCCAGGCTCGGCGGTGCATGTTTCCTGTTAAAATATAGTGAAATGGCTACGCAAGTATTATAGAGAAACGACTCAATACCGTCGGTTTTAGTTTCTTTTTTGCGCCGTGATAAGTCGGTATTTTGGCTTGGAAATGGTCCAGTATTATATTACGTATAGTCGCACAAACCAACTAACAAAAACAGCAGAATTTCGTCTCTTAGATGAGTTTTTATGCCTTATTGATCAGTCTGTTTTAAACAGCCTTTACAAAGGAAGTATTATTTGTTTAAGCTTTATTTACATCATTGTAATTGTACTGCTTTAATGTATTGTCAAGTATTTCGTTTGTCTGTCTAGTAGTCTGTTACTCTTCTCGTAAAGGTTACCACGATTTCGAAACGCTATGGTTTCATCATCAGGCCGCAAAACCAGTCAATTCCCTCGTCTTCATAAAGTTAATAATTATGCTTAAATATAATACACAATACAATTATTACTAGATACATAAAAACAAAGGCAAACAAAGTTGATTTTTGTAAAAGTTTTAACATGTTCAGTATGTGATTTATTTGTTGATATTAAGGTCACTTCACACAGAACTTCTGATACGTATCTCATAGGGTAATGATATCAACTGGGGCAGTTCAGACAGAGTATTAATACTCAGCCGACGTCTTAGTAAAACAGCTGAGACGTATCTCAAAAAGATATAAAATTGGACAGTTTAACAAAGTATTAATACGTAGTCGACACCTTAGCAATACGTTTGAGACGTATCACACAATAATATTAATACTCCGATATTTAATGAAGCAATTTAGCTTAAATTTGAGGCATTTGTATCTTGATAAGTAGACAAATTAATCCACTCTTATTTATATAAAAAATCGTTTAACTGCTTCAAATAGGGTAACCACCCTTATATAATAAATATTAGTTTTACACCCTCCCATGAAGCTATAGAGCTGGCATTTTACACATTCGTTTTTTAAGTGGTAAATAGGAAGAGTAAAGCATTCGCATTCCGATTACTAATGTATAAAGTAAGGTAACTACCCAGAACACAATACATATTAATTATTATACTTTCTACGAAGTTAAAGACGTATAATTTGCCTCATATTATTCCTAAGCGAAATAAAACGTAAATTTCAGCTCTCTAGCTTAATGGGAAGTTATAAGAACTAATATTTGTTATGGTCTAGGGGTGGGTTACTCTATTCCACCCCGTATAGTAAGCAAGTGATCGAAATGCAAGTGGTTTACTTCCTTTTATATCACTTTATGTATTTGAAGAATATGTTCCAAATTTCTGTTCTCTACCTTCACGAAGGAATAAGAATTAATTAGTATTTTGTTGTAGGTAGTTACCCCATATTTGCATCTAAGACATATTTTATAGAAATTCAACATCTTTACTCTTTCTCATTACCATTTAAGAAACAAATGTGTTAAATTTGAACTATCTAACTTCATGGGAAGTTATAAGAAGGGTCTGAGGGTTACAACATCTATTGTGTTGAGGGTGGTTAAGAGTAGGCCCAGTTGTTTAGCAGAATATGTATTTACTTTCTTTACTAAAACAAAGTTTATGTCATTGAAAGTAGTTGCACAGATGTTGTTATAGTTAAACATTTTGGAATTCAAAAATACTTTGATCTTTTGATTTTGAGAGTTGTAGACAATAATTACAAAAAAATATGTGTTCTGTTTTTGTTGATAACTCGATTGTCCTTCACGCTACTGAAACATACAAACTACATTTTGATGTATTTAAAAAGGAAATAACTCTTGTATTTAATTGTCTTATAAGGCTTATAGTTAAGTTTTACAGTCATCAACTACTTGCTCAGTTTAATCGGGGTTACGTTTCTTCTGATATCTTAAAAAAAGAAAGAGATTAAAAAACTATTCTATCTAGATCTATAAACAATCTTATCTAATTCTTGTGCACCAATCTAGCAGCACTTTCTTAGAGTTAGATTGTTGTCACGTGGTAAAACAAGGTCAGCTGCTAAGAAAGTAAATGTAGTCTTGTTTATTCTGTAGAAACCTAAGGTTTTAAAAGTATCAAAGTCGTAAAATATAATTTTGAATTTTTAACAAGTATATTTTTATACAGTTCAATGTATGCTCCATCGACCTATCAACGATTTCATACCAGTCGGGTTGGTAACCTTTTTTTGTTTTCGCTTTCTTTGTAAGGGAAGTTATTATATACATAAGCCTCTCACTCATCCATTATATATTATCTGTAGAACGGCATTTGCAGACATTTTACATGAGGTTCGTATTATAAGGTATTCACTAAGGAAAGATTTCCAAATCGACCAACAGGAAGTGGCTTGAATATACTTTTGTTTCCTTTAAACATCAGTAAATCCGAGTATCATTAAAAATTTAGGGTACTAATTTTATGTTCTTTTTCAAATTAGTGTCAAAGAAATACGGGTTTGGTAATTTACTTTAACGTGACTTTTATGTTCCCACGATACAATTTGGAAAGTTGAGTTAAGTTTACAGTTAAAAAAAAAAACTATGTTATGCTTCAATTATAAAACAAAGCTTTCATAATACATCACAGATATTAACGAGAAATAATAAGAAAATTATTGAGTTTTTATCTTTTGAAATGTAAAAATATAAAAACATACAAATATTTATAAATAACGCATCACATAAAATTGAAATTATTTTAAATTATATGAATTTAATATTATAAAGTTTAAACGAGAGAAAAAGAAGGTAACAATTTAATTAATAAAATAAATTATATTAATAACTCAAATAAACCTAGCGTACTAATTATTCAATTAATAAATAAAGTAATCCCAGTAATTAATTAATAAATCTTAAAATCGTACTTTAAATTATGTTTGGAGTAAAATATGACTAATGCAACCCCTGGTTCAAAGAAGTGAAGTTAAATAAAATACAGGCTATTTTACAATAATAATATTACTAAACTTCATATTATAATAGTCAATAGGATGGTTAAATTATTTGTCAAAAATGCATAATAAAACATCCACACTTTTTGTTCTTTCCATAAATATAGTTCGCAAAATACAAAAAATAAAAAACAAATGAATAAACTAAAACATGTCTAACCATATCAACATTTTATCTTCAGCCAATTCAAAAACTGGAGTTAATGTTTTGTGCAAAACAATAGAAATGCACGAAAAAATAAAGAAATTTACACGAGTTATTATTTTCTTGAAATAAAATTGTACAATAATTGACACAAAAAATAAACATCTAAAACCATTACATAGTAAACCAACACCTTCAGTGATATTTGTCTAACCTGGCATAAAGTAGTTAAACAACATACGAAAAGAGAACTCTTTATAAAATAGCTCTTTCAAGTTGTAGAATGATTCACGTTTGACTGTTAATAATAAAACATTCCTTAGTTGTATGTAGGCTTGTTAGAAACTATTTATCCTCATAACAGCTGTTTACTTCCTATTTGCAATTCTTCAAGGTTGTTTTAGTGACCTTCGTTGAGATTGTAAACTGACAGTTGTAGTACTACGACTACACAATACTACAGTATGTAGAACTCTGAAAGCTTTTACAAGTATTATAAAAGTCTACAGTATTCACTTGGGTAAGCTACTTTAGAAGGTTTCGGATTGTTTATGGAAGTTTGTGGGACTTTTGTTTGTTTTTTTAATTTTTAGGCTCCACAGTGACAAAAAAACTTTGTACGATCTATATTATTTACCAAAGTTACTTGGTAAAATTCAATTTGAATAAAAACTATATTTTATTCAAATTTTACAATTTTTTAAACTATAACAGGTTAAGCTTCCTGATAAATCGATTAACCAGAAGTCGGCACAGTTCAAATATACTTTATATTTTTTAAAGTTATTTAGTTATTCTACGTCCATTGGGACGTCGTCAAAAATAAAACAGCATACAAAAATACACAAAACGTCCGACATATTTACCACTTGTTGGCCAACAGAATCCGTAAAATTATCGTGTGTGAACTGTGTGTGTTTTGTATTTTAATATGTTTCGTGTGCAGTGGTTTGAAAATGCGATTAATCGTGAAACAGCTGTAACACGTTTCTTATACTAAGAACATGATAACTATGACGGTAATAAACATAAATGTATTAATTCAAATATACTTGTATAATTTGATTAAATATTGTTTCTTGTGTTTTCGTTATAATCGTTATAGTTTTGTTATAACTTTCCGTCCGAGTGCCACAGCCTCCTCATACCATACTTTAAGTTTAAATTTAACACAAACTTAAAAAAAGAGAGATTAAATAAAAAATTCACGAAACTTTTTCGTAAAATGAAAGTAAATAGTTTTTATTTACAAAATAATATTTCGCGTACGCATTCGTAGAAGTCGTTTGGAGTCGTTAAGTTAGACTTTTAAATCTAATTAAACCTCATACCTTTCAATCTGTTTCTTATACTCTTAAAATTTTTATAAATTACAATGTTTTCAAATGTTTTTTGTTCAAGGAATTTAAATTATCGCCATTTTAAAAATAATTAAATGAAATTGATTGATTATTTTTACAAGTTACATATTTATTAATCTAAGAACCACGCAAAATTTCAAAAGATATTAGATTCGTTTGAAACATAAAATGTAAAAGAAAAACTTAGCTTTTTATAATATAAGAGAGACCCTGCGTGCTTCGAATGTGCGTAACTCACTCTGTTACCACTGAGATCAGACAAATCTAGCCTGGATTTTAGATGATAAATATAAACTGTAAAATTTATAGTAAATCACACACACTATAAAAAAACACCATGAAACAAGATTTAGTTTAATTTTTTTTTAGAGTTTTTATAAATATTTGGCAAAGGTGCTCAAAATTTAGAAGTTTTGTGCACTATTTAGGTTTCAGATAAGTTAAAAGTTCTATGCCTTCCTCTATGCGTAAACTAATGACTAATTTTTTATCTATACTAATTAATAAAGAGGTAAATTTTGTTTGTTTGTTTGTTTGAAAAGAGGGTAATCTCTGGAACTACTGAACTGATTGAAAAAATTATTGAACCAATAAAAAGCTACACATCCCTGAGTAACATAGGCTGGAATTAGTTTTGATTTAAGGGTTGAAACAACCCTTAAAACAATAAATATAAATTCCTATACTTTCTTTAAAGGTAGAGAGCTGAAGTTTTATAGGCCTACATTTATTTCTTACAAGGTAAAAAAGAAAAGTAAACCAGATTTGCATTTTGTCGCGAGTTGCTAAGGGATGAAAATGTAGTAACAACCCTTAAAACAAAATATATTAAATGTTTCCTTAAAGCTGTAGATCAGAAAAGTTTTACAATTATTTCTTACAAGATACAAAAAAAAGTAAACCAGAATAGTATTTTGTCACGTGCTGCTAAGGAGGGAAAATGTGATAACAACCCCTAAAACAATAAAAATTTATTGTTATAGTTTCCTTTCAGCTAGAGAGATGAATGTTGTAAATTTATTTCTTACAGGATACATAGAAAAAGTGAACCATAAGGTGGACGGAAGCGGGACTGAATGCGCTTCGAAATATGAAAACGTTGGTATATATTTAAACGAAACTCACTACGCGGTGGATTTTTGTGTTAGGAAACGCAGATCTTATGTCGAATTTAAATCAATATTATTGTACCCGATATTCGTTTCATTACTTTGTCTTTTTTTGTGTGCGAAGCCACGGGTAGTATTTTAAAATTTGCCTAAATTATTAAGAGTGTTTTTATTTCACTAAAACAATTAATTATGGTTTTGGGCTTAGATCACATAAAATCCATGGAATCTCAGGAAGTGGTATATATGTAGTTAATTTATTTACGAAAATGTTATATTACGGAGGAACATAAAATTCATTCGGATCCTAAAGTTATATGTTAGGTTAGGTAAGGTTATATTAGGCTCAGCTGGCATATAATGACTGCCATTTGTTTTAAATTTCTGATTGTAATTATATAACAAAATATTCTCAAATTTTATTCTACTAAATTTAGCATTCCTTATCAGCAATTTTTAAATCTAACAGTCGTTTCCCATAAGAAAGTGAGGTTTTGCAGAAACCCTTCATATGGGTACGTTCTTGTGGTGGTATCCTTTCGACGTGGCGTCGGGAATAGAATATTCTCATATTTGAACGTTGATGAACCTGATTTTTAGGGTACTTTTTCGGTTACCTTACAGTAGAAGCGTAAGTTAAGTAGACCTAATATTTAAAAAATATGATTTAGTTCTATATGCTTACTAAAATTATGTCTGAACAAAGCGTAGATTAAACTGCCTGGAACCTTAACTCTTTTGCATGCAAAACATACAATCAAATAACGACATTTTCCCGGATGCACATTAACTTTTAATTCGTGTCTTATTAAAAACTAGGATTTTCACTAACCTTGTCTGTTAGGTAACTTTTGAAATGGTACCCATTCAAAAGTTACCATTAACGTTACCACTAACCCATTCTGTCGGGGTTCCGGAACAGAATAATCTCAAATTTGAATCGTTTTTGATCCTTTAATAGTTTTCAAGATATAGCAATTTTAAATTTAACATTGGTTTCGCATAAGAAAATAGAGTACTTTTTTAAACACTACCTCATATTTCAATCATTGCTGTAACTCTTACACTAATACAGCAAGTCAAGTAGACATTTTCGGTTTTATAATATAGTTCAAATATGTTTATCAATTTTGTCTAGACGTGTATATAAGCTCCAGAAGTTTAGGAACGTAGCTTAGAGATTGTGTGTGTTAAAAGATCCCAAATTATCTTTATCATAAAACCAAACAATAATTACACCCAAAATACTAACTCTTTACCCAACAATAATGGTACCTTATGAACTGATAATGCTTATAAACATTTACAACTAAAATAACAATTACGAACTATGTCCAGTAAATAATATTATCAAACACGCCTGATTATGGGTCTTATTGATTTCAGCCTGTTGCCTATAGCAACTTTAAGTATATAGGACAATTTATCGTAATAAAATTCGGGATGGAGGCCAACATTGGTTGTGTTTTATGGAAGAAACGTGTCAGTCAGGTTTTTGTCACAGTCTAAACAAGTAGTCAGGTTTAAAAAAAAAGGTCTTGTGCGTGTTGACACGCACCTACAGCTGTTTTTAGCAGTGAGTTATATAGGCCTACTCCGATTTAATAATGAACATCTTTTTCGCTTTTTTGTAAAATAGTAAAATTTTTACAGTAACGAACATTTCTATAGTTTTTTTTACTGGACTAAAATTTGTTCCCGATAGAAAGTGCTTCTTGAATATATTTGCAAAATAATTCCCAATGAGGCAATTTGTTTCGAATTCTATCACTGAAAACATAAAAGCTGAAACTTAGCTGTTAATTAATTTAGTAGAACTTTCAGAATATTTTTTTCTATAAGTTTGTCCTTTGGCAGTTATATTTTAGTAAATTTTGTAACGCATTCAACGATACCAGATTTATTAAAATTGATCAAGAACTTTAGATATATGCGTTCTACAGTAAAACCATCTGTATACCTACTGTCTGTAGATTCTGCGTATATGGTACAGTAAAACCATCTGTATAACTACTGTCTGTAGATTCTGCGTATATGGTACAGTAAAACCATCTGTATACCTACAGTCTGTAGATTCAGCGTATATGGTACAGTAAAACCATCTGTATACCTACAGACAGTAGGTATACAGATGGT
>JAGFPH010000211.1:126654-143801 GCA_018207615.1 Philaenus spumarius
AGTTTAGGCCTAGGGATAGAACGACACATTTTGATATTTGTTCGAATGTTTTTACTTCTATGTTTTGTGTTGTGAGAAAGTATTTAAAAATGGGTCACCTCTCGCTTTCCCTGATTATAATTAATTACAAGGTCTTTTTTATTCTTGATTCGGTTGGAAAGATATTCCAGGAACACAACTGTCCAGAAATCGTGTTTAGAACGTTTTCAATAAAAAGGAACATTAACATTGACATTCAAAAAATAATGAATGATTTTAGTTCAAATCCAAAACCAAGGTTAAATTTTGTGTAAAAGAACTACCAATATAACTGTGTAGTTAAAGAAAAGATTCGTAGTAGACTAAATAAATTAAAAGTAAATTTGTTCTACCTATGTTTTTTTAAGGGATCAGCAGATGGGTAAAACTTATCGTAGGGTAACAAGGGTATACTCGAATTTATGGGTGGGTTTTTCTCCGACTTTGGTTTTAGAAGTAATGACCCTGTTTGATATCTGCTTTCCACCTGATATCAAACTGAAAACTTTGAAATTAAGTCCGACTTATAACTAAAGATTGGACGCTTGGCCTTCATCTTCAGATTTAACTAGGGGGAGATTAAATTTTACTCTTGTCAAATTCATAATGTACAAATTACAGTCATGAATACTTCACTGGTCAACTGGTTATTTCTTTCAACTAGACCGATAGTATCAGATCTGTATTTAGATGCCGTATTTTAACTGAAACTCCACTGTTTTGCACCTAAATAATCTAAAGAAAATATGATTTTTATTATTTTAGAGCTCCAAAGGCATATTTTTGTGGTGTAGTTTTTGAACAAATTCCATGAGAAAACGTGGGTCGAGGATCGCATTAGTTTTGAGGTATTTTAAAACTAAACATTTTGTAAAAAAACTTTACTTGTAATTTGATACCGTTTCAAAATTGTGTCCCTAATTTAAGTACAGAATTTCGGTGTTTGTATTTTTACTTAACACCACTGAATGGTTTTATTTTCGGAAATCACAGTTTTACCGATCATTGATAAAGATATATCCAGTTAAACTATGTCCAAATTGGGAGATTCTTTTTAAATTTCCAACATAAAAAAACTGTAGATTTCGAAGAAATAAAAACCCAGAATCTAAAAAAATGTTGTATATGTATTACATAAAAACAACAAAACTATATGGACTCAACCGTTTTAAAACTGTGGTTAAAAAATGGATACTCTATTCACGTTTGTATAGTCTCTTTTTTTTTATTAAAAGAGAAAATAATTTTCGTTAGTAACTATATCTGTATTATATAAAAACAAATCCTGTCATTCACGCAAAACTGCTGGCCCTACTGCTCATGCGTCAGGATCTAGATCGCCTCTACCCCCACTACCCTACCTCGAGCCAAGTTTCTCTGTCCATGTATCTTCTACTCGTGTCACTGCACCCTCATAATTGTGTAATTGTTTTATTGTTATGGTCATGTTTTAGTATAAAGTTCACACGTCTGAACTAATGAATCAATTTATTGTGTTTATCCTAATTTATCAACAATGGGAAGACCAAGAATAGTGTCAATCCTCTTTTCCGTGAAAATATCAGAGTAAACAATAGTCTGTTTGCATTTGTTTGGCCGCGAGAGGCAATGCCGCTAGACGTCATGGTTGTGGTGAGCGAAGCAATGAGGGCAGAGCCCCCTAGTACTATTAAAAATTAAAATCAATAACGTATCACGGAGGTTTCAAACAAAAGCATCTAAATTTTATTTCAAGTTTTTAGTTAATTTTTACAATTATTTACGGACCATGTTTTAATTGCGGGAAAATTATATAAGA
Source organism: Philaenus spumarius (assembly GCA_018207615.1). Lineage (NCBI taxonomy): Eukaryota > Metazoa > Arthropoda > Insecta > Hemiptera > Aphrophoridae > Philaenus > Philaenus spumarius. The sequence continues at coordinate 128,471 of JAGFPH010000211.1, forward strand.
TACTCAAATCGGACTTTGGCTATGTTGAGTTACTATGCTCACATTAGTGCGAGCGAAGAGAACACGAACCTCACCATAGTGCTATGATGAATTAGTTATTCTGGTATTACAAATCGTTAATATCATTGAAAAACAATAAAGCGTTCCATATTTCCCGCTGCAGTTACGACAGCCGGGACGTCATATTTGATATAAACCCATCGCATTATCAGTTTATGATAAATTACCTGCAAGAATATTATTGTTTTTACAGTCCTACTTTATTGATTTGTATTATAATGCGACGGTATATAGTTCACTTCTGAAAATCAATAACGGATATCAAAACAAGTTTTACAAGATTTATTTACTCATGGCTTTCCTAATACAAACAGTTTATGAAATGTTTGAACTTCCATTGTGTATAAACACTGCAGAAGTTCCTTGTCCGTAAAGTAATATTGTATTTACAAACATATTATACACTAAACCACGTCTACTTTGCTTCCAATGTTGCACTGTCATAAGAGTGAAGTGACAAATTTACTTCCACGGGAAATACCTTGTACCTCTCGCACTACACCTGAGGTATAAAGTATTGCAATCTAAAGTCGAAAATAGACTTACTTGGTTATGAGTAAACATAAAAAGTATACCCCAAAACAAAATAATAACAATAATGATAATGTAGAGTAGAGATGTAGAGAGAATTTTTTAGATGAAAATTAAAGTGAAAGTCCAGTATACAATCAAAGGCATAATTCTTGTTTTTAATTATCAGGACGTAAGATAAGGAGTTTCTTGATATCATTCTGTGGTCAGGCAAACTTGACTGTTGCTTATTTCTTGCTGTTGGCTTTTTTATATCTTAAATATTCAATTTTTGTAATAAAATATTACTTTCATAATGCGATGATATAACTTTATAATATTCTAGAAAATAATTTCCAAAATAAAATGTTTAAACTTATCGAACGATACTATAAGTAGTTTTTATTTTATTACCACAGAATTTTTGTGTTTACAAAGTGTTTTAATTTGATGTAGGGCCTTTCAATTTGTGTTCGTTACAAATTGTTGTCGTGGGGTGGGGGATTTTGCAAATAGGTTTCTAAGGTTCTCGTTAAAGCTCAATAACTGGTTCGAGAACAGATTATGGATGTATTTATAAAATTTTAAAAATAAGAGTAAAAGCTAGTCTAAACATAGTTTACACATAAAGGCTAAGTTGAACACAACAGTAATTGTTCCAGCGCAATAGAATAAGGAGTTTTTAGTTGAATCGTGACAAACAACTTTACCCTCTGTATATAACATAGTAGGCCTATAGATAAAATACCGTTGATAGAATAAACTTTGAACACAAAATCTCACAACTAATACGTTTATTAACTCAAACGGGTTTCAACGACAAAGTTGCCATCTTCAGTGATGCACGAGCTACAATAGGCAAACTATAACTTGTTTCGAGTTACAAGTCTTCTCACAAGTCAAGCTCAATATTTATTTATAAAATACCGTGTTTGGTTTTGTTACATATTCTGTAAATAATTAATAACGGGGTTTTTCAGTTTCTCAACAATTAAGCACGGGAAATATTAACTTTGTATCAACCTGTAACAAGTTGGACTAAAAACTGTGCACTGTGCACCTACTGACATGTATAATATTATACATGGTGTCACCTTAGTGGATTATACAGGATCGGATTGTATACATTGAAATAAATAACCCATGTTCAGTAACTTTTTTCGAATTCTGCTTAGTTTAGTCTCAATGCGCCATTTTGTTTTTTTACAAACACTCACTGTAACTCCAGAAATAGGTGAGATATTGAGTTCAAATTGAGGTATGGCCTCAAGAATGAGAGGAATATTACGATTTACAAATAGCTTCAAAGAAATGCAGGCCTAGACACAGTTCAAAATGCTTTTTGTTTATTTAAAATACAAAGAACAGATTATTTCTGTTTTCATTACTAGCATCTGTTTACACCTAAGTTGGCATTAGGCTATTTTACTTTCTCACTATACTATAGTATAGAGAAAGAATAGTGATCGCAAAAAAAATCAATGTTAAGATTTTTGTGGAAATATCCGTTTCGGGACCCCCTGAGTCCAAAAAAGTGTTTTTTACAAAATGTCTGTCTGTTGTCTGTATGTATACAAAGCTAGAACGAAAACTATTCGATAGATTTCAAACAAATTTGCACCAGACATGTCAAGTAGGCCTGTATAGATGCACGAAAAACGGTTTTGAAAAAATTTGAAAAACAACCCCCATTTTGGCAAAAAAACAAAAAATCATTTATTATTTTTTTTATAAAAAAAAAACGGCTCTAACGAATTTGATAAAATTTGGCTTATTTGTAGCCTTTAATGTACCCTACCATATGCAAAAAACCGCATCTTTCTAAAAATTCTCGTTTAGCTAATAATAATAATAACAACTGATTTTTGGGGGGTTTTTTTGGCCATAAATGGGGTTGTTTTTCAAAAATATTCAAAACCTTTTTTCGTGGATCTATTTAGGCCTAATTGAAGTGTTTGATGCAAATTTGTTCGAAATCGATCGAATAGTTTTCTCTCTAGATAATAATAATAATATTTATTAGTTAATCTCCTACTTTAATAAATCACCTCTCCTACCCCACCTACAATTATGAAGTCACAGTGAATCTGTTTAATAATTTAAATGTTTGTGAGAAAGTATGTGCCAGTTCCTGGTACCGTTTATTTAAATTATATCCGTTCAACTAACGAATTTTTCACACTTTCAAGTAATCAGTATTTCTACTATTTAAGAGAGGTTTTTGTTTAGGAATAATTTTAAGCGACTAAGCCATGCTGGTTTCAATCTTTATTCATAACTCTTTTCATAGCGTAAAATTAACAATTTGATTTATACACATCGTATTATTTATGTTAGCGTTGAGCTTATGCAGGAAGTTGGTCTCCTGTATAATGTAGTTTCTAATATTAACATCAATAAAATATTGAGTTTTGAACAATTGTATAAATGGCCTTGTTTTCCATTGACTTTAAATATTTCAGATATTTCTACTGTTATCGCAACTTGCACATCAGCTGATTATAGACATCTGTTTCGTGTATGTGAAATGATTGATAGCTATGCATTATTTATATCCAAATTGGTTCAAACTTTGTTACAGTGTTTTTTGTTTTGTTTTTTTTTTTTTATAATGGATTGTTTTAACATAACAATGTTATAGCAACGCATTTATTGGAACAATAAATAAAATGATACTACAGTGTGATGATCTATTTACTTTTGCGCTAAGTGATTTGGTATACAAAATTGGGCTATAACTTATTTAACCTTAATAAAACTCCCAATCAGACATTTTCTTTTAGTATGTAATTTATATTCAAGGATGTTTGATGGATGATAAAGTTTATGCACAATTTGATGTGGTTAGTTATTTTAATGCGAAACTTATAGCCTTCAGTTAGTGAATTTCACATCTACTTTTCTAAACCAGTTATGTTATAAATTCTTATGCAATATATCCATCATTAGCATGACCATACATTACTGACTATAAATTATAAAACAATAGTTTTTCCATCAGTTTCCTAAAAATTCGGCTCATTGGTACGGTTTTCGTTTTTGTTAATGCACCGGAAAATCGATGTTTACTTCTTTTCATAAAATGGGGCCTATATAAATTAATTTATTCCATCATATAAAGTTCAGGATCTGATTGAATTGTACAAAATTTACAGAAAATATACTACTTGACATAATATTTATATAGTCCTACGTTGCTTGGCTTTCCATCCATCCGCTTTATTTTACACATACATTTGTAAATAACGTAACCTTGGGTGTTGTAGATAATTTACAAGAATTTTTGTTATAGCCAAAAGATTTTTGGATTCCGGCAATTTTAAATAATAAACAAAAAACCATCCATCCGATATAAATTACATTAACTTGATCTTCGTTTTTGAAACAGTTAGACAGAAATTAGGTTTTCTATTCTTTCAATAAGTCGGTTATCCTTGAATCTATAGTGTAACAACTATTTTGCTTTTCATTTAAAGGAAACATTTTCTCATATATTTTGTATAACGATAAAGGGAAACATTAAATCAGCAACCATTTTCAAAATATACAAAATAATTGTTTTGCTTTTAACATAAAATCCAATACATCAAATATAAACTCAACATTGCATCCATATCCATAGTTGTAATATTTTCTGTAAAAATACAAAATGGCGGATGGACGGAAGCTAAGCAAGGTATTTGGAGTATTTTTTCCTAACGAATTAGTTACTGAAGTTTCCATAAAGCAGTATTTTAAGAACAATTACCTTATTTTTTTTAATTTACAAAATTAATTTTAAATAAATATGCCTAGTATATGGTAGTACAGATTTCAAAAATTATATTTTTATAATATTGTTAAACATCATTATAATAACCGTAGAAAGGGTTTATTAGTCATCATTAATAAAATAACCTTTAGAATACAATTATAATAGCCAGACCTGGTAGACTGAGGGAGTATTTAAAATTGGATGTAAAATGTAAAAGTCTAAAAAAGTAGTAGCTCTAGCTTTATTAGTGGTTAGTGATGAAAGCTGTGTAATAGTTTTTTTACCCTGAAATCCCACAAATCCTATTAACTGAAATTGCAATTGAAAGTGTAAATTGAGTTATAAAACACAAATAAATAGCCAATCCTCAAAGCCTGTAAGCATGTGTTAGTATTTGATTATAAGCATATCTTTAGCACTGCATTTTCAAATTTTGCATAAAAATAACACCAAGCATTTAACTCCGTTGCATAAATCCTTTTGGCTTCCGACGTCCGATTAGTATGTATTGACACTTATTCTTTAAATGTACTACCTTACAGAATATTACATTCCAATCAAAATTTAAAGAATCATCAAAATTGATCAGTAATTAAACTTAATATAATTTTTTATTCGAAACACTGACAGTTTGCTGAATTGAGCCTGGGATTTTATGTAGATACATAACAGATAATGGTTGGGCTTTTTGGAACATAAGAAAAATTAGATGTCAGGAGCCAAATGGTATATTAGGTGATTTCAATTTTATTTCAGGAAGCATTTTATTGTTTATACTATGGCAGTGGATTAAAAGTTCAAAATAATTTGCACAAAGAAACGTTAAAACAGTGTATTTACTCAAGATTATCAGGAAAAAGCAAATTGTAGGAAAACTGAACGAGAACACAAACGTTATTCAAACATTTCGGAACAAAATATTCAATAATATAGTAGAGACACAATCTATCGCTAGACACACTATCTATCTATAGTAAGGCTAAGAAGCGGAACTAGTTAGCAAAATACATTAAATAATTTTGACGCAACCAGTACTGTAGTGTTCTAGTTAAGTGCTGTGCACATTAATGTGTTATCATTGGATGATAATCTAGCGCACCCTTTCTGTAATTGATATAAAATAAATTGCTCTATAGTAGATAAGAGTAGTTGTAAAATTGTGTTTTTAAAAGATTTGAAAGTGCCGGGACACACCTTGTATATATTTATATTCGGTGTTTTCCTCATTTTAATTTTAATAATAATTGGTTCTTATTTATCTTTAAGAAACTATTGTAGTTGTATAATGTACGTTATTAACAAAATAAACAACAAACGGTTTGGGACTAAGCGACAAATACTAGATCTGTGTAGCTGACATGAGAGGAAGATCATGAAAAATAAATTGATAAAGCGTATAGTTTTTATTTTAATCTAACCTAGTATTATGTCCAATTCGGCCTTCATATGTCGCCACATGTTGTGTGTTATTTCGAAATCCTTTGATATTATAGTTTTAGTTCCGATCGTATCTGAAAACGGAAACAGGCTTGAGTAATTCAAACTATCGTCATATGATGAAATATATCCAGGAAAACGACTAAACAAAAAACTAATTACAATTTCCTATATTTTTGTGTCAACCTTGTAAGAAATAATATGACTATTTATGTACACATTCAAGGAAATCTTTACAACCGTTTCTATAGTTCTTTAGGGCGTTGTAAAAGTTCTTATTACTTTGTAAAAAAAACTAACTAAAGTAACCAAACCTTTTTTGTTATAGACCCCTCTTTCACTTGCTAGAAAAACAAGAAATCAATGTTGAGGTCCCTGTCTTTGTCAACAGGGCCTTTCAATGAGGGGGAGGGGGGGTTAAAAGATTATAGAACTATGTTTATACACGTTTAACAAAGTGTTCATAATGCGGTCAATGTTTAAAACACTTGTGGAGAGAAAGCGGGAGACACAAATTAAATAGGTTTGGAGAGTTTATGTTTGCATTTATTTAATTCTGATAACGTGTTAGTTTTTAGATAGTAAGCCAAGTAGTTTACGAATATTAAATATGAGTGCGTGTTAAGGGGCGTTTACGCGGGCCATACAAATTGCAGATTGCTGACAATATATCACACAAACTCCATCATTTTGGCCACATGTTGATCAATATTTCTGGAAACAAGCGAACTGCTTCCGATAATTTAACTCTTCCAGAACTTCATCAAATTGTCAAAACATGGTTTAGAATATCTCTTGAATAACATTTTGCCTAGAATCGGTAAGAGACCAATGTGAGAGACTGTGTACCAATTAATTACAACCAGATACCAGATTGGCAATAAACCTTCGATATCTGGCTACTGGTGATTGATACAGAAGTTTAATTTACCTCTTCAAAGTGCACTTCTCATCAATATGTGAAAGACAGGTGCATCTGTCAAACGGGGAAAGGAAACAGTGAGTGAGAATATGGCTCGGGCACATGAAATATTCTGCAACCAGTCTGGACAACACCGGCAACAACGTGACTCTCCCGGCAATCCATTAGTGTTTATTTCGTCAACATTTCTATATATTTCAACAACATTAACTGCAACAATATTGCAACCACAAATTGCAGTAATACATGGCCCGTGTAAACGCTCCTTCAGCTAAAATTTGAATTAATTATAATTGATATTTATAAAAACAGTGCTTACTTCGGCTCGCATTAAAATGCCGAAGTATTGAAATCTTACGAAAATTCTAAACATTTTACCCCCACTTTTTATGACTTTTCTCGACCTTTTCGAGGTCTCTGAACACGATAAAGCAATACAAAAATGTTGTGCCCGTTTGTCTGTATGTGTGTATGTCTGTCTGTGGACACGATATATGCACTCACTGACGTCGTAGAAATCTTGGTGCAAAATCTTCGTAATATTATTATGGCGGAGAGTTAAAAGTTTTTGAGCTTTCTAGTGTGACAGCAACGAAAACATCAAATATTTGAGTATTTAAAAACAAACACGAGAAGAAGTCTCGAAAAAGTATTCCATCATTTCATCTTGTTTTATGTTTGGAAATGTGTTTGTTGTAACTGTAAGTGTGGGTTAGTGACTGTTTGATAAAAAGGTAAATTTTGTTTAAGTTTTTATGGGTTAGAATGTTTTTACTTTTTTAAATTTTATTTATTTATTTATTATTATTATTATTATATATATATTTTTTTTTTATGGAATAACCTTTTCTGTGCATTCTGTGCATTTTTGCTCCTAAAATTCAAAAACCAAATCACATAGCTGCGAATAAATAATTACAACAGAAATTAATCTGTATATTTTTCCACGGATTTCCTACTTGATAGCAATCAGGAAATCCGTATATATAATTCTACCACAATATAATCCATGTTTTCCAAATTAAGTACATACGTTATTTCCGTCATGTGTACACCACGGAAACAATACGCTACACGGCCTACATATCTCGCCATCATTAGATGACCGATAGTTCAGTATTCTAAAACCGACCTTCGGCCAAAGTCAAGTATTATTAACATTATTATTACAAAGCCTATCATAATATCAAGGAAGCTGCCATGGTCTACGTAAAAACATTGCACACGCTACGTTGCGATTAATACATAGGACCTGCATAGGGTTTGATGTGGCACTCTTCCTTGGTGGTTGGATTTAGCAGGTGTTTTGGGTAAGTGGAACGAATATTTGTGTTTGAATTTCTTACAGTTAATGTTTTCAAGTGAATCAATTTATCAACCAGTCTTAAACTGCAGGTGTCTGTAGTATTTGTTGATGGGGACTTATTTGTTATTCTCTTTATTATTAAAATATGGTAAAAGAAGATAGGATTACATATGTTTGGTGATCTACCTTTTTCTTTCCGTAAATAGCTTCAACATTCTTCTTTCAGCTACAAGTTTATTTATCAGGTATTCTATTAAAGGTGTCTTCTAACAAACTGATTTGTTTTTGGTAATGCGATCTTAAAATGTATAAAAATCTTCAGGTTGTTGATCTTTAAAATTGATACGAGTAGATGTATTTTTGTGTTCTGGAAATTTCACTACCATTGCACAAAAATGCATAATCATTTTTTAAATTTCGAGGTCAAAGTACAAACAAAATTCTGGTAAAACACACGTGTTTCGGTTATGTTGAAATTGTGTTTTCAGAATCAGTCAGCTAAACTACCAAAAGAGGTACTAAAACCAAAGAGAATATATTTGGGCTATTACCTAAACGTGTGTTCAGGGTCTTTGACCTTCATATTAAACAAATATTTAATTGTTTTTGTTCAATTTAAAGAAGCGACAAATTATAAGTTGGTTGGGTAAATTAGAACAAGTTGGGTTTACTAGAATTATTGATTGTGCTCTTTTTGTTTTTATAATATGGGTTTTTCTTATTTCACCATGAATTTTATTTGAGGTTAATAAATTTGTTAATATGTTTATCTTTATTTGAAGAAGGCATGTGTAGTTATTTTATAATTTGGAATTCTTTCGTTAAACAAAAATTAATGATGTATATAAATTATTTTTAGTAATACTATAGTCACAACTGACAATATTGAACGGGTAACCTCATTTCGCTTTCTAATAATAATAATAATATGGTTTTATTAATTATAATCTACAAAATGATTTGTAATATACAAACAAATGTAGCTCCTGACAAATACTCTTGGTCCAAAGACCGACAGAGGGGTTGCCATTACATGAGTTATCATTGTATCCATGGTAAAAGAAAATAGAAAAAATAAAACATAACAATCGATCACATGTTTAAAATCAACTAATAATTACTACTTTATAAGCAGTAGTGAAAGAAACCCACTAATTTCTGAATGAAGAAAAAACTAATACTAAAAATTAATTACTTAAAAATTAAACTCTTTAAACCTATATTTTTACAACGTTTAGAATCAATTAATAATTATTCTTTATAAGCAGTAGTGAAAGAAACCCACCAACTTCTGAAGGAATAAAAAAATAAAATAAAAATAATAATACTAAAAATGAATTACTTAAAAATTAAACCTTTAGTTACTAAACCTATATGCCCACTTCGATTTCTATAGTGAATACTATTGTTAAAGTGGAAACCAGAAATAAAAGAACGTCTTTACAAACATTGTTTACAATTGTAATCCCCCCCCCCCCCCCCCCCCAACTGAAAACTCCCCTCATTAGATAATTGATTGAGTCTTTAAGACTATATTGTTCCTTTTAAGAACTAAGCTGCCTCGCCAATGCCGTCGCTGGGGAGACCAAGTACTTTCGTCCATTAAGTGTAAACCGTACTTATTTAATAATAAAATTAACCGTGTTTGTTGGAATTCAAAACGTTTAATATTATTTGAAAAATCTTAATAAAATAGTGTGTTTCAGAAATTTTAGAAAGTAAAAATGAGTACACACAGCGTTTGTATAGTTGAAACAATAACGTAGAATTTTTTAAACTATGTAGTTAATGAATGCATTTAAATCAAACACAGAAATAAATATTCATAACGTTGGCCTAGGTTTCATTCATTGTTAGAAATTTACGCCTGTGACTCAATTTACTCTCAATGGCATTTATCAATCAGACGTGACATATTGCAGAAAAAGTCAAAGGCCTGGTTAAAACGAAATATACACTCATTATCAATTCCTAAAATTCATATTAATGATTCATTTATCTATAGCCTCTCTTAGATAGTGCGTTTGATAAAATATAACTTGGTAGATTAACTAAGTACATTCACAGTTGATTATTTATTGTTGGCGGTGCTCTTTATACTTCAGACCATAATATTTGCACAGGACGATGAATTGGAGACACACATTGGGTTTTCTCGAAAAGGTATCGCAAATATTTTAAAATATATTTAATTTATTTTCGAAATCGGGGTTTGCAAAAAAACTACTATTGAAACTTTGAAACCTCATTTTCAGATTTCAAACTAAATAAACTACAGTTAAAACCAAATAAATCTGTCCTATTTTAGAAAATACAAACGCCTGCGGTGACATCTGGTGATGCCAATGCAAACCACAAAATCGTCAATTTTGTTCATAGCTTTTACATTTTTTCAATTTGTTAATAGTAGGCTAATTTTTACGGAAATGATGATTGATTAGGACGGATGCACTTGGATCTAAGTTTGGTGTGACCTGTACATAATGTAAGACATAGATCGAAATAGACAAGCAATATCCCCAACATTTGTACACAAAATACCTAATTTATTCTATGATTTTTACATTTTTTTACAGAAATTTTAAATATTTTTGAAATAAAAAATTCTCTGAAAAGTCCTCTAAATATTAATGAAAGTTTCGTTAAAATCGGTTCAGCCATTTTGGAGATATTAGTCCGGCCGAACAAATAGACAGACAAAAAATGTATAAATGTAGGTTTTGGTAATGGGTGAATTACCATATGAGCTAGAAAAAAGCTTATATTTTGAAATCACAGACACACACTTCAATTTTATTTATATGTACTGTATAGATAAACTTTGGTATTTGTGTGATATTTTGTCGTGTATCCGATTTTCATGAATCTTTCAGTGAAGAACTAACAACCACTTTTATTACAAACTAATTTACATGGAAACGGTTGGATTTGTAAAGTAAATGAAAGCAATAACAAAAATCTACAAAAAATCTTAAGTTATCCGCCTTATTAGAAAATAAAAGTACATTGGTTTTCACAAATTGGTTTTTATTGTTTAAATGCCCATCAATTAAGTCCTCCATCCAAAATTTCCTGTCAAATCAACAGTTTCTTAGATCCCAATGGTAGCATATCACCATGTATGGTAGTTTTCTCGAAATTACTTTCTTTTTAAACCATTCATGACTAAATAAGTTTTTGTTAAAAATGTTTTTTTAATTAATATGTTTTATTTTACATCTAATATTTACTATAGTATAGTTTTCAGCTCAAAAAATGTTGGAGTTTTAACAAAAACTAATTTTTCCGTTTAGGAACAGCGGGAATGAATGGGATGATGAAATTAATTTAATTGATATACAAAGTTGACAAAAAGATAATTGAAAAAAATTGTCTTGAATCAAAAATGATAATAACAATTACAAAATACATTAAGGGGATTTACTACTAAAAATGGTCAAAAACCATCAAATTTTGGAAAAACGTTTTTTTGCATATTTTTGTTCTACAGGTCCTAAAACACATAAAAAATGCAATAGAAGTAATTTTTTCTTTACTTAATATACCAGAAAAACAAAATTTAAACAACGCTGCGAAGGAGAAAAATTAGTCCAAATTGCTGTCTGGTTGTATAACAATTAATTATGTTTTGGCCTACATATATTTTTACATTATTATCAATAACCCTCTAAAAATAACCAGGCATATGTAATGTATAAACACATAAATAGCTTTATTTACCAAGTCATTTTCACATTTTTTCACTGTATTCCACATTCAAGTACACTTTTTCATTCAATCGCCGTTTCCCGAAATGTGAGAATTTCATGTTTTTAGACACTAAATTCGATATTTCTCAAGAACTACTTGAAGTACATTATTTAAATTTTTACCACTTACTCTATACATCTTTAGCTAAATAATTAGGTACATTTATGTTTGTAAATTTCATACATCATAAATCAAAAAATAATTTGTAAAACTGCAAATAAAAATAAAAAACTATTTAATGTTAAGTTAGAAAAAAGAAAAAATTTTAGGTGTATCGACATAATTCTACCTAAATTTGTAATATGCTGTATTACCTTTCAGAAAAATTAAGAACCATCAAAATCCATTAAGTACTTTTATAGTTATATCGCTTCAAAAATAAAACGGCAAAATCATTAAAATCCAAGTTTTTAATTTTTTCCTTATGATAAAAGTCAAACATTTTATGTTTTATATTTTTATATTTTTTTTGCCTTTTGGATTATTTTGACTTTTGCAAAGGAAGCAAACATTTTACAGGGTTACATTGCTTGATCAATTTTAAAAACATTATCTTTCATCACAGTAAATTGTTTTTTACAATAGTAATGGCAAAACAGTAATTTAAAAATCATAATTGTCTTAGAATGTTTGATTAGTCATCGTAAAAATTATAGCATAGGTTTCGTATATACTGCAGTAGTTTTTCTGTACTTCACAACTACCAATAAAATCGAACGAAAATTGAATATACATAGTGTTTTACAATGTTTAGTAAACATAGAAAAGACAAGTACTGCAAATATAATTCAAACTCTAGGCCTAATTGTCCAAACCAATCAAATTGTCCTAACGACTCATATAACCTCATTATTTTGGTAAGTTTGTATACTATAACTAGGGGGAGATCGACTTCATTTCTTCGCACATTATATTTATACCCAATTTCGCTTATAATATCATTTTAATAAAGGTGTAGGATAATCATGACGTCAATATTGATTCTTAAACTAGAATTCCATTATAACATAATGTTGTAATATTGTATTGTTGTTGCAGTCGTTTGAAACCATGAACAAGAAGATTTTTTTTAAACTAGGTGTGTACATTGGTGAACGCCGTGAAAAGTTTTGTGAAAAGTTTAAATGTCAGAGACGAGTGCGTAAATGCGTGTATACATATGTTTTGTTCAAGTATTGTAAGAAGTCAAATGTATTTTCAACGAATACTATCCTTGGGTTTTCTTCAAAAAGTTGAAAATATTTCTGACAACGATTGTTTGTATTCACATATTCAACTAGTGTGTTGAACCTAGGCAGAATTCAACCGTTCTGCAATTTATATACGTAGTTGTACATTTAGTATAAAAAGCTTAGTTTCTGAAACATCTGAGCAAAACTGATAAAGGTCCAACAAGTTCCTATCTCGATAGGTTTCGAAGCAATCGCTGGTTTCTCACCTTATCTGTGTTTAATCTTTCCCGGCGTTTCACTAGTACACAGTTTTGGTAACAGTGCACATGCGACGATGCGTCAGTTCTATCTGCTTCTTTTAATCAGGTAAAATTTCCAAGGTATCAAAGAGACAGGATTAAAATGTCGCGGCGTCCTATCCCCTCATGTCTTCAGAAACTCGATATGTATCAAACAGATAGAAGAAAACTATCGCGGCGTTCAGACTACTTTGCAGCTCATGTGCACCGTGTCTTACTATTTACTTACTATTTCTCTCTCCTTCACCAAACAAAAATCTTCTTAAACAGATAATCAGTATAATTACATGTAGAATTTAATACATTTAATAATTTTAAATATTTTCTTTTGTTTGTTTAGGAAAATCTACATAGCTGTCGAATTTAACGCTAGCCGAAGTGCAGGTAATTTAAAACTACAGTCATTTGACCTATTTCTAAACTCAATAAAAAGAACTTCTCTATTTATAAAATGCAATGTCCTGACTGACGATCAACGCAGAGCCGATTCTATTAAAGCTAGAGACTTGAAATTTGGAAGGTACGTCCGTATAATAATGTAGAGACGCACTAAGAAAGGATTTTGCAAAATTTGGAATTTAAAGGGTAGAAAATGGGAAAATTCATCACTCCCATAAGCAGCCCTATAACAGATGAAACAGCTGATTCGTATCAAATGCTTAACAACACAATTTTGTAGTTTAGTTATAACTTAGCCAAGGCGTGAGCAATGATGACAAGTTTGAAACTCCTTTGTCAAACTAACTAAAAAGCGATGTATTTTTTAGGTGAAAACGTCTTTAAAATCGACGAGCGACAGTTCCTGTGGAAAAATGTCAAACTTCGATAACTTAACTAAAAATAAATATAATGCCTCCAAATCGGTCCCGTTTTAAAGAAGAGGGGGTTAAAGTTTGTGCCAGTACAAATTCGACATTCGTGGCGGGTGGTGGTTGCAAATTGAACCTACTATTCTCGACTTCCTAATACAACACGTGACCATAAACTGGATCATTTAACTAATTGTGTGATCCGAGTGATGTTTTGATGAAGCGTGTATATGTTACGATTCATCATAGGGTCTGTGTGTTTTTCTTAAACAATCAAAACGACACGAGGCTGTTTCATTTTAAAACATTTGCGAATTTGGAGCTATTTTTAAAATGTCACGATATATGTAATCAGGTACAAATGTGAAGAGCACAAAAAGCCGGGACAGTATTCAAGAACCAACGGGCAGTAATGGCATGAATATAGGCAACATAAGCGCGATGACAACATCCGTCGAGAATGGATCAAGTATGGATGTGGGTTTTGTTTCTGATAAAATAGAAAGCGAAATAAATTACTTAAAACCGAAATATTATTTTATTTTAATATATTAAGCTCAATTGATGTTTTCATGATAATAACTGCGGAAATAACTAATACTGCTATCCTTATATCTTTGAAGTTAGGGCAAAAGGACTTAAATCAGAAATTGTTAATGATACAGGAGAAGCACTCAAAGTTTTGACAAACTCATGGCTTTCATTGCAGTATACATTATACGCGAGAAGAGAAGGGGCGAGATAGGCAATACGGTAGCACGTAACTCAAGTGCTGTTTTGCCTTAGCTGAGTGGATAGCGTAGAATCTTCCTGATCAGAAGATACTGGGTTCGAATCTCGGCTAGACCAGGTAACTTTTCATATCTGTGGTTTGATGGTAGGAGGGCGGAAGTAAAGCAAACGGTGGTTGGCTTGTTTCTAAGCTGACGGGATATGACTGGTTACCTCATCTCCTGCTTGGGATGTTTAGCACAATTTTTATAAGATAATTATGTATATATATTTATTTATTTATTTAAAAAACCACGAAAATTTGTTTTTTTATATAACTTTTTATCATTGAAGTTTGACCGCGTAGCCGTTGAAATCACAAACAATATATATTTTATTCGTATAATAACAATTCGTTAACAATTTCTGACTTAAGTAAAACTGGCTCTAGTAAAACAGAAAGCAACCTGCGACTCCAGTGTAGCGGCGGTAGGTTACACGGATATAGCTCAGCCTAAATCCATTTAAAACCCGCAATTGTTCAAATAGCGTTTAAAAAAAATACCAAACTCTTGGGGACGAAATTCTTCATGCGAATGGC
>JAGFPH010000211.1:143811-155301 GCA_018207615.1 Philaenus spumarius
TCATGCGAATGGCTTGGTAGTTTTTCGCTATAATTAATAGTGACAACGTAAAAAAAATTTTAAAATCAATGTTTTAAATTGTTAATAAATATTAAACAAAATGTTCTTCTTAGTTTTGGAAAAGCCATTTGAATGCATATTGACAATAGCTTTAAAATGACATATCGTTCATAATTATCCGATCAAAAATAAAGGGAAAAATTGGATTTTAATTTAACATTGTTCTTATGGAGTGTCAGCCAACATGGCCGACAGCTAGAGCCGACCCTTAAGCCCTTTTGCCCTAACTTCAAAGATCTATTATTTCTCAAATGTGTGTGCGTGTTTTCTTCTTTTTTTTTGCAATGCTATATCTACATTAATTCTTCATCAAAATTAATGATTCAAACATAATTTAAAGCTTATGGTCCCCGCCATTGACGAGAATTAGACAAACAGCTTAAAATTCATGTTTTTGTTACAAAAATTTATTTTAAAAACTTTCAAATGAAAGTTCATATGATTCCTAATGAAAGTTGCCATCTATTAACAATCTGTTTAAGTAATATGACAGCTGATGTTAGTGAGATTGTTTACATTCTATACGCAAATGTAATCTATCACGCAAATCAAACAAATTAAATCAACATAAATAAATAAATGTAACTAATTGAATTTAAATCAGGTAATTATTTCTACTTGCGAAATTTTCGCACTGGTCAACTACCATTTTTAGAGAATTTTTGTTCGTTTTAGAAATAATTTCTACTCAAGAGTCATGCTCAGCTGTTATTTTTATATTGTATACAAAGAAAATATATTGAAAAAGCAATCCTCTGAAATTGCAACTCGAGAAGGGAAATATTTTACGTTGTTTATTCTGATGTTTAAAACGAGATTAGTCACCTAAGCTCTGATAGTATGGGCTACATTGAATACCTAGTTTGGTTTAGTCAGATATTAATGTATTTTGTATTTTCGTTTATTTTACTTTCTCACTATACTATAGTATAGAGAAAGTATAGTGATCGCAAAAAATCGATGTTGAGATTTTTGTCAAAATATCCGTTTTTGGACCCCCTGAGTCCAAAAAAGTAGTTTGTACAAAATGTCTGTCTGTATGTATGTCTGTATGCATGTCTGTATGTATACAAAGCTAGAGCGAAAACTATTCGATCAATTTCAAAAAAAAATTGCACCAGAGATGTCAAGGATGCCTGTATAGATGCACGAAAAACGGTTTTGAAACATTTTGAACAACAACCCCATTTTTGCCAAAAAAAACCCAAAAAATCTATTTTTATTTTTTTATAAAAAAAACTGCTCTAACGATTTTGATAAAATTTGGCTTATTTGTAGCCTTTAATGTACCCTACCATATGCAAAAAACCGCATTATTTTAAAAATTCTCGTTTAGCTAACAATAATAATAATAACTGATTTTTGGGGGATTTTTGGCCATAAAGGAGGTTGTTTTTCAAAAATTTTCAAAACCTTTTTTCGTGCGTCTATACAGGCCTAATTGACGTGTTTGGTGCAAATTTGTTCGAAATCGATCGAATAGTTTTCTCTCTAGATAATAATAATATGATTTATTATTTAATATACTACTTTAATAAAAAATCACCTCTCCTATCCCACCCTACAAGTCACAGTGAATCTGTTTAATAATTTAAAATGTTTGTGAGAAAATATGTGCCAGTTCCTGGTACCGTTTATTTATGAGGTAATGCTTTCCTAGACAAGCTTATAAAGATATATTTAATGTTGGTAATAAGTCTTTGGTTTTGGCAAACTATTTTTGTAAGATGTTACATAAAAAATGCATATGGTAAGGTTTAAGTCATTATGTTACCTACTTCTATAATTACTGCTTTTTTCTGTCAGAGAGAATCCTTACTTTATGTCATTTATTTTTTAATGGCTGTTTCGGTTGTGACCTTTCAGTTCCGCGCAGGAATAAAGCCACCACTTGGGGTCACTAGTTAGTCATGGGGCTCGAAAGGCAGTTACAATTTTGTTTTTAAAAACATGAAAATAATATGTAACTAATACAATATTATTGGTTTGAGAATGCCATTCTCTCATTGCGAAGTTGTAGGGTTATAGCACAGAGGATATAAGTAATACTTACTCTGTGGTTATAGGCACCGCAATGCAGGCAAACATATTATGTTGATGATATTTTAGAAGTCCTCAGCTAAAACTGGTTTATTAATCTCTGTCGTGTAATTGTGTGGTTTGTTGGGGTTAATGATTTAGATTAAATATAATCAGTGTTTGATAAGAGGGCTTGAGATATGTTAAGCTGTACTACAATATTAGGCCTACTAGTATGTCGAGTGCTTTTAATCTTGGGAATTTTACGACAATACAAACTACAAGAATCTGTAGTATTGTAGTAAAAGGACAAAAACCGAGCAATATAAAATTGTAAATATTTTCTTAACGTTTTTACTTTATTCAACAAAAATAAATGTTCAAAACTACGCATCCACTCCGTTCCATTTAGCAAACTATTGGAAAAATAATTATGTTTACGATTGCCATAAAACTTCGAACAAAACTACGTTTTTAATGGTTCAAGGTGATTTAGGAAGAAAGCTCAAGGAAAGTAATAAAAGTAAAGAAAAAGTACAAGTAAACGCAGTTCTTAAAACGTTTAGTTCTATAGACAAAGGGCAAATCTTTGGAGATTCCCACTCAAACTACTTGGCTATTGATACAACATTAATAACAAAAAATAAAAATAATTCCATTTATGCATACCAAGAATATCGCATAGAGAACTGAAGCACTTACTAAAATTCACTGCGAGCTAAAATATTTCTTTTAATGAGTTGATATTATAGTTGTATTCAAATGACGCAAACAAATTTATCTTATAAGAGCTTTTTACATGCTTTTCTTCAACTCACCACCGTTCAACCGGTGGACGGTCGCCTCGGCTCTTTCCGGATCGTCTCGGGCTGCTCAGTATATTATACGACTGCGTTCTCGTATATTAACCAAAAAAATTACCATCAGAAAGAGGGGGGGGAGGGGTTGGCCCTGAGGACCAAAAATTTTCGGAAAAATCCAATTTATGACTCGAACTAAAAAATAAAAATAACCCACATATAAAATTAGTTCTTTTTCAGCGAATCTGATATTGTAATGAGACGATAGTTTGCAATCTTTTTACTTTTCACAAAATAAACACACCCAAAAAGCATGGGACTCTTGCGAAGTTCCGAAAACATCACTCCCTATGCTTTTTAGGTGTGGGTTTAGAACTAATTTTATATGTGGATTATTTTTAATTATTTAGTTCGAGTCTATTTATGATATTCATGGATAGGAAAGCATGTTTAAAAAAAATTCATTTATTATTTTTTTATTAGTTCCTAATAAGCTCGTCATGTGGTCGATAGGTAAATCACTCCTCTATTTTTCATAGATCCATTAAGATACAAGTTTGATTACTTTTTTATTATAGTTTTCGAACCTTTGGGACTGCACTAGTGCGCCGCCTGCTTAATAAGTTTGCATATCTGAATCGAGAAATAGTTCACTCTTTCTCAAAGCGCTTGGTATTTAATCGTCTGAGGTTAATAATTATATGCAATCAGAAGCTTTATATTTCTGTCGTAAACATTATCATTATAGCTTTAGCTTTTTTCGCTTAGCCTATGCGTTTATCCACAGTCAAATCTGTTTTTCAACAAATTCTAATAACACTGTAACCAAATTTTAATTATTTGTAAAGATCTACATTGACTGACTTCTGTCAAGACAAAGACAATGAACCCTCTTTGATTTTAAAAAATTCTTCCAAATTTGAAAAATGTTGAAACTTTTAGTAGAATTTAGGAGAATCCAGTTGTTAGACAGTAAGAAAGTATGTTCTGGTGTTTAAACAATTAATTTGGATGTCCTTTACTTTACATCTACAACTTTGAGAAGAAAATTATTAGGGGGTAACTTGGAAAACATTTGTCAAAAGTATTCTGTATCTAAATACTGTCTAAGTTTAATCACCGATGTCGTAAGAAGATTTTGACTTGACTATGATTTTAGACTAATGGCGTTAGACTAACGCTTACATTTAAAAATGAACACACCAAGTATATTGACGAGCGGATTATGACCCGCAGCGTTAGTAACACAAAATGGTAACGAATGAGACATATTATAATCGATAGAATTTCTTTGAACATTCATTAAAAGCATTAATGTAATTAACATACATTTTTTTACATTTTGTGTTTGCTTTTCTTAGTCAAAAGTCTGTAATAAAAAAGTGATGTTAATAGTGTGGGATCCAGTAAAGTCTTAATAATTCAGTTTCCAGTAAAGTATATGTGTAAACTCTACAAACCTCTTAGTCCACCACTCCACAAAGTGAGTAAATTCATTATAATCGATGTAACGTTGTACACATATTCGTTAATAGCATTTAGCACCCCCCCCCCCCCCTAAGCGTTTAGAGATAAATTGTAAAGAAAATTAAATATAAATAATGTACACAAATTTATATAAAATCACTTATAATTAATTAAAATACCATTAAAACTAATCCAAAATAACTGTTCTTATCTGAATAATACAATGAGTGAAAATGGGCCTACGACAAAGATACTTCACATTTGCAAATAAATACAAAAAAACTGGGTTGGTGAGCAAAGCTAGTGGACCCCTATAGTGCGTATATAAAATTAAAGTTTGGCAGTTAGGGTACCCATTTGGACATTCTGCACCAAAAATTTAGCCTCCGAAAATTTAGCTAAGCTACTGTGATACACTGCAGGAGGCACTGAACTCGTCCACCACAAAGCCGAGAATCAATTGCCTATAGCCACGTCCTCTCCATCTACGTAAACTTCTGAAGTCAGCAAACTTAACCATCCTATCAACTGGGGGGACTAGAAGGCTGTTCGGGTCTGAATTTATGTGGAATTCCACAGGTTAAATGCACTGTAGCATGTATCAGAGTTGGTGTCAAGGGTTTTGGTTTTGTTCGGCACGAATTTTTTTACCTGGATCTTTTCTTCCTGAGATTACAAATTAGAAACGTTAGATTTTCCCTTAACTCTTTGGGAAGGTTTGGGTATTAGTTTTGCGGAATTTGTCTTCAGTCATTGACGTTTGGATTCTATAATTTATGGGACGTAGTGGCAGCGATGGTAGCTAAATTGGCAATAGAACCATTGATGTAGGCTTTTTCCATGAGTTATTGTACTCCCCGTCTTCATTCGTCTAATATAAAAAAGTAACTTTTACTTTATTTTTCCTTTTCTCTCTTCTAAGACAATCGCTCAATTATAAACGTATTCACTATTTCTCTCTCTTGACCTTACTATATTCGTTACTTTTCATACGGCACTCTTATCACCGGAATAGATAACAAGCCATTTGACAGACGGACGTGGCCAAGCAAACAATTATTCCGTTTCCATTCAAATACGACGAAACGCTTTTTGCTAACGACTCCAATCGTTAAGGTCGAAGTGAACGAGGTCAACTTTAACACCAGCTGTCGTTTTTTCGGTTGTCAAAAGAATTGACGAGAAAACATTCACTGACGTCGAATGCGCAGTAGGTCTATTCTATGTTTTCTTCATAACGAATGACAAATAGTGTGCCATTAGGATCATTTCAGTACTTTGGATAAAAAAACCTAATCCGATTGTCAGCCGGAAGAAATGCGAGTTAGACTCACATGCCAAGCGTTCCGTACTGTCAACCATACCGAATATTGTATCAAAATAATATGAATAACACATCATACATTAAATATAACCATGGTTTGAATAAATTATATATCGAGACTCGTGAAAGAAGTGACAGCACCCGATTACAGTACACAGCTTCAACGAATTGCATAATTTGTATCACTTTTTCATAAAAGTTCAGATCCTCTGAAGTACCTTTAACACCAATGTTTTGTCACAATTTTAGGTCATGATAGATTTTGGAGTGAAACATGTTTTTCATTTATTTCAGAAAAATCTCGTATAGCTATGGGTTTCCTGTAAAATATTAAAGTACCACGTTTGTTGTGAAATTTATGCTGCCGTATTTTAGTAAATAGAGACGACAATGGGGTGTTGAGCAAACTTTCAGGTATATAACTTAAGTTCAAGACAATAGTTTTAATATACTTAAATACATCTTTTTCAAATGATAGCAAACACGGCTATTTATTTTTTGCGGTACCAAACTTTGGCTTCCAAAATTCAAAGTACAATTTTTGTTGAGTTCTTATTATTGAAACATACTAGCGTTAACTATCCCAAATTTCATCGTGCTACCTTTATCCACAGACGGACGGAGATCTGTTTATTTCCTTTTAAGATAACTAGTTGAGACTGGACTCCATATTTTTTTACAGCAAAATTAAGTGCTCCTAACCCAGGTTACACTAAACGGTCGAATCGAAACCATACGAGGCTTATTAGAAAAATAAGTAGGTACTCTTTAAAAAAACTTTATGGTAATATTTGTTGATTGATTTTATTTTTACATGAAAGAGAATAAACAACAATATATTATTTTATAATTAATTTTGACTATTTTTTAAACAGTTTTCATGACTAGTTCGTTTATTCCATTTTCAAATAATGGCGTCGTGAATGATGACAAACAATGTTGTCGTAGTGCTTGCTGGCCAGAAAAGACTTTAGGAACAGATTATAGCAGCTCGGAGAAATGTCCGGGCCTTCCCGTGGATGGATGATTGTAGGACAGAGAGTCCGGGTGCATTCCAATAAGGGTCAACCACAAAAATATTTCGTAAAAGCGGACAAAGAGTCTGGGTATTTCCTGCTTGACAGCTGGATTTATTGCCCCTCCTTTATACGCTTGTACCTGGCTCTACCTGCAACAATTAGAGTCTGATTCAGAAAAAGTTGTATTATTTCAGACTAAATATTACTATAAATTTACTTTTTTGTGTACTTACAGTTCTCAGTCCTTTATTTTTATTGTTTATTTCCTGGTGACTGATTTTCCTTATCAGTCCAGTGTGCTTGCAAAAAACGATCGCGGCCACACGTACTTTCGGCTCGCGTAATTGTGTATCAAATTTAAATGTCCCTATTAAGTTTTGTGTCGTGTTGTGTGTTACATGTTGTTTGTGAATGTTTTCGTGTAATTGTTTCATTTTAAAAACTTCACGGGCATCAACAAAAATGTAAAGTACTAGTGAAGTGTAGGTTTGATAATGTCTGAATGGAAAAGGCGAAACGTACGTCACCAGGAAATAAAAATAAAGGACTGAGAGCTGTAAGTACACAAAAAGTAAATTTATAGTAAAATTAACCAGTTCAGTAAGGCAATCAGAAGTACTAAATATTAAGTCATTTAATAGAACCTTATTCATGAGGTATTTTTTAAATACTGTAACTAATACATTGTTTTGTAAAACAGAATTTCAACCCTAAGAAAAAATAGCCTGAACTATTTAGCCTACTTAAAGTCTCTACACTCGACTTCACGTCCAACCTGCGGTACGGAGCTCCCAAGCCATGTTATCCAAACGACAGTCTCAGTGATAACAACCGTTAAAAAAACATCAACTTTATGCAACGCTCGACCGTTGACGCAACCTGCATGACAATAAACGTGATGTTCCCAGTAATGGTAGTAGCATGTCTATCTCCCGTATGACCTGTACTGTACGGTTTACTGGAATTAAGTGTATTCACAGCATGTTTCCAGTTTGTAAACACTCATATACATATATATAATAGATACGGCACTAGTTATTATATAAAATACAATAATGATATATATAATCATTATTATGTATCATATGACGTATCATATATAATACAAATAAGAGTCATTTTAAAGAGTTTATACAGACCATAGTAAAGGAATATAACAAATCTTTAGAATAATAATTATCATTATAGGCTACAGGGTGGTTGAAAAATCAGAAAGGCTTAATATTTCGAATATAAGGGAAATTGTAAGGTAAATGTGACTGAGGAACCTACTCTATGACAAAAGACTATTTTATTAAGATATCGGTTGAGATATGAATGTGTGGTTTTCACCATTGATTTTGTCTTAACATTCTACATTGAAATGATATATTACATGACCACTTTCCTACTTAAAAAAAGTTACATTCAAAATGGCGGATCCAATATTGCGAACCAAATTTTTGACGTCTTAATAAAATAGTGTTTTTACATAAAGTAGGTTCCTCAATCACATCTAACTTCAAATTGTCCTTATATATAAAATCCACCCTGTATAAGTAGGCATATAGCATTAAATTACATTCAGAGTGTTGGTCTTTGGTCTTTTCACTAACCAGTAAGGAGCTAAATTGTATCCCCTGTTATACCAATGTGAAAATGTCCCCGTCCGAAGCGACTAAGAGTCCGCACCTTTTCTAAACGACAGATGGACTCTACATCCTCTCCCCCCAAACCAGATATATTTATGAACGTCTCAGGACAGGGACTCATTGTCCATATACCACCGGATGGATAATCTTTTAAATTTCCCGAACATCAGAAGGCTGCCCCCTTTGGTCCATAACACAGTTTTTTAAACCATCTTAACCTACTTATTTTGTAACCATTCTACTGCCACTATTAAATCTCAACAAAACACAGATGATAGGTGAATTTCCGGTTTCATACGTTCAGAAATGGATTAACAGTCTGTTTTTACTTTCTCCCCCTATACCATAGTGTAAGGAGAAAGTATTGTATTCGTCAAAATTTTCGAGTTTGAGTTTTTGGTGGAAATATCCGTTTTGGGTCCCCCTGAACCTAAAAAAGTGGTTTTCGGAGTGATGTCTGGGGGTGTGTCTGTATGTGTGTCTGTGTGGATGTTATCAGACCTAGAGCCTAAACCAGTCGTCCGATTTTGATGAAATTTGGTATAGAGGTACTAATCCTTCCTCAAGGTTCTGTCTTGGGGCCTTTCTTATTTTTGATTTTTATAAATGATTTTCACAGTAATATTCCATCCTTTTCGGTTTTATATGCGGATGACACGACTCTGCTTAGTTCACATAAGGATCCTATAACTGCTAGTGCTGAACTTGTTAACTCTATGGAACATGCAGTGACTTGGTTTTTGGCAAATAAGCTTAAAATTAATGAAGACAAGACCGAACATATAATCTTCTCGCTTAGTCACTCTATATTGGAAAAGGAATAATTTAATAATGTTAAGTTATTGGGTATGCATTTGGACAGTAAGCTTACCTGGGAATCTCAGGTTGCAAATCTTTGCATAAGACTATCTAGGGTTATTTATTTACTAAGAAAATTAAAGCAGTGTGTCAGTTCCGAAGTACTTCTTCTGACATATTATGGCCTATTCCATTCAATGCTGATGTATGGGGTACGACTCTGGGGCAATTCGGGTCCTTCAGGGAGAGTTTTTATATTGCAAAAAAAAAGCTATAAGACTCATTATTGGGTTGTCATGTGGACAATCATGTAAACCCGGTTTTAGTAAACTGGGAATTATGACTTTGCCTTGCCTATATATATATTGTAACTTGATTTATGTCCAACAAAATATATTACAATTTAATAACCAGTATGATAGGCATGGTTACAATACTAGAAACAAATGTGATATTATAGCTCCTAGTATAAGACTAGCTAAAACGCATAAGAGTTATTATTACCAACAGTATATGCTATTTAATAAACTGCCTCTACATATAAGAACTTTGTCCGAAAAAAAATTCAAAAATGTAATTAAAAAATGGCTTAAGCTAAAGGTGTTCTATTCGGTGGAAGAATTCATGGATTGTGATTTGATTGATATATAGTTAAGTACTTTTAGTTTGAAATGATGTATTGTTCTCTAATCCAATGTGACTATTGCCTATTGCATGTAGTATGTTTAACGGCAATAAAGCTATTATTATTATTATTATTATTAATCCACGGTATCTCCAGGCGTTTTTTCGTTTTTGTGAATTTTTTTATTTTTAAGGGTAATTTTCCCATAAAAACCCTTAAAATAACGGAAAAATCAACTTTTCTCAAAAACGGCTCTAACGATTTTGATTAAAATTTTATAGTTTATTAGGGACCTAAAGTACTATAAACTGTAAAATTTTAATCAAAATCGTTCTAGCCGTTTTTGAGAAAAGTTGGTTTTTCCGTTATTTTATGGATTTTTATGGGAAAACAACTTTAATACAAAATCACTTCTCCTACCCCACCATACAAGTCACCGTGAATCTGTTTAATAATTTAAATATGTTTGTGAGAAAGTATGTGCCAGTTCCTGGTACCGTTTATTTTACAATTGGTGTGATAAAAATAAAACTCTTGCCAAAAAAATCGTATACAATTTGCTTCAATGTGGCCTTAACTGTAATAAAAACTGCAGTTATATGTTTAATATCTCCATCTAAATTGTCAATTTATTTACAGAGTTTATTCTCTCTAGGGCAAAAATTTCTTTCTGCCATGTATTGTAATTTATAAATTCAGGAATGCACTTTCCAAATAATTTTTTATAGATGTTGATTTGCTTCGTTTTTATTTTCCATCTTCAAGTACAAGTTTAATATTAACATTCTTGTACCATATATGTATACAAATAGTCTATATACATACTTTATATACAATAATATACCGTTCTATATTAAAATTTTCTAGATAAGAGAGTTTTCCATTTAATTTTCTCTTTTTTATCAATTTTTTGTTCTCAGATGTTCAAAATATCGGGCTTGAACTATAAAACCACAACTGGTATCAGTATCTGCTTTAATTTATTTTCATAACTATAAAATACACTATTTGTGTAAACCTTTTGCTTTATACGGTTAGACTAATGAAGACTAAGCATGGTAAAGAGCAAGTAAACCGAATGCCATTAACTAGATTGGAACCTATGCAAGTACGTTCAAGGTTCGCAACTTTGTAGTAGACAAGTGAGCTCCTTTAACACTGTGCCATTCTGCTCCCCTAACTGTGGCACCCAACTTTACCAGAGTTCAAATTAAGCAGAGTTCAAGAGATAATTAAAATCTTTTTCAGCAAACCATTAATTTGCGAAAATATAATTTAATAATATATGTTTAAACTTCTAGTGTATATAATAAAAGGCACCCAAATATAAAAGTTTTATCAAAATCAAGTAATTATTTTTCAAATTAAATCATTACAAACAAATCTACAAACGTTTCCTGTTTATAATACCTATATGTTACTTACATCGTTTACAGCAAAATACAACTAATCGGTTTTTTCTGTCCTTACAGCAGTATAAGACCGAGTGATGTGTAGTGGACCTCATCAGCTATGGGATATGCAGATGAAGAAATCACAGTTAAATATTTGGGCAAGGAATATGATGTTAGTAGATTCAGAAAGTTTCATCCTGGAGGATCTAACACTCTAACGGCGTATAAAGGTCTTGACATCACCAAACAGTTTATAGAGACAGAACATTCACAAGCGGCATACAGCTTACTGAAGGAGTACACGCCGAATAATGACGTCGAAGACGTAAGTAAGATAAAATGCCAAAACTGTA